>CM038147.1:166444711-166992211 GCA_021437245.1 Aegilops speltoides
AGTTTCAAGAAAAGGGCAAAGGAAAAGAAAGGGAACTTCAAGTGAAAGACAAGCAAGTTGTCACTCCCGTGAAGAAGACCAAAGCTGACCAAAGCCTGAAACCGAAAGTGCTTACATCGCAAAGGAAATGGTCACCGAAGCGGAAATGCCCTCAATATTTGGTGGGTAAGAAGGATGGCAAAAGTGAACAAGTGTATATTTGATATACAGGTTATTGATGTGTGCCTTACTAGTGTTTATAGTAGCCCCTGAGTATTTGATACTTGTTCGGTTGCTAAGATTAGTAACTCGAAACAGGAGTTACAGAATAAACAGAGACTAGTTGAAGGGGAAGTGACGATAAAAGTTGGAAATAGTTCCAAGATTGATATGATCATCATCGCACACTTCCTATACTTTCGGGATTAGTGTTAAACCTAAATAAATGTTATTTGGCGCTTATGCTGAGCATGAATATGATTTGATCATGTTTATTATGTATACGGTTATTCATTTAAAGTTAGAGAATAATTGTTATTCTGCTTACATGAATAAGACCTTCGATGGTCATACACCCAATGAACATAGTTTGTTGGATCTCGATCGTAGTGATACACATATTCATAATATTGATGCCAAAAGATGCAAAGTTAATAATGATAGTGCAACTTATTTTGTGGCACTGCCGTTTGGGTCATATCGGTGTAAAGCGCATGAAGAAACTCCATAAAGATGGATTTTTGGAATCACTTGATTATGAATCACTTGATGCTTTGTAACCATGCCTCATGGGCAAGATGACTAAGACTCCGCTTCTCGTAACAATGGAGCGAGCAACCGACTTATTGGAAATAATACATACCGATGTATGCAATCCGATGAGTGTTGAGGCTCACAAGGGTATCGTTATTTTATGACCTTCACAGATGATTTGAGCAGATATGGGTATATCTACTTGATGAAACATAAGTCTGAAATAGTTGAAAGGTTCAAAGAATTTCAGAGTGAAGTGGAAAATTCATCGTAACAAGAAAATAAAGTTTCTGCGATCTGATCACGGAGACAAATATTTGAGTTACGAGTTTGGTCTTCAATTAAAACAATGTGGAATAGTTTCACAGCTCACGCCACCTGGAACACCACATCGTTATGGTGTGTCCGAACGTCAGAATCAAGACTTTATTTGATATGGTGCGATCTATGATGTCTCTTTACCACTATCGCTTTGGGGTTATGCATTAGAGATAGCTGCATTCACGTTTTAAAATAGGGCACCATCTAAACCGCTGAGACGACACAAGATGAACTATGGTTTAGCAAAGAACCTAAGTCGTTGTTTCTTAAAGTTTGGGGGCTGCATGCTTATGTGAAAAGTTTCATCCCGATAAGCTCGAACCCAAATCGGAGAAGTGCGTCTTCATAGAATACCCAAAGGAAATTTTTGGGTACACCTTCTATCATAGATCCGAAGGCAAGACATTCGTTGCTAAAATGGATCCTTTCCAGAGAAGGAGTTTCACTCGAAAGAAGTGAGTGGGAGGAAAGTAGAACTTGATGAGGTAATTGTACCTTCTCCCTGTCACACCCTGCATTTTTGTAACATTTCATTTTCATTAATAAAGCATGAAAATTTGGACCAACAAAAACTTTTTGCTTTATTTGGCTTTTATTTGGTGTTGGTTTTCCCTATGTGGGTTTCAAGTGCCCTTAATAGTCAACCACTCCACCCTCTATATTTCATCTCCTTACCCCAAGCTCCTGACCAATGACCATGCCATGTGTATAGTGCAATATAGAATTTTCTTACAAAAAATAATTTGGCCAGAAAGTATTTTCTAAATTTAGTTTTCCAAAAACCCCTGAATTAAGGATTGCACAGCAAGTACTTGATTAAGGGCAGCAAAAATCTTTACAAAAATATATTTGACTCCTATTAGATATAGGACACCCAGAAACCACAAAAATATAATTTTAAAAGTTGTTTTACTATTTTATTTAAAAGCTTTTTCTTAAGGCCAGAAATGGTCTTTAATAGGGAAAAATTATTTTATTGTTTCAAAAATATTTGACAAAATTTAGGGAAACTCATAGGACATATATTGTCCATATATAAGAGTTTCAACACATGGTCATGTTCAAAATATTGGTCAAACCCCTCTAAAACCCTTCCTGGATATTTCAAGCTTTTGGAATATTTACAAAGGAAATATTCTCCAAAAATTCCAGGAAAATTCTATCATGTCACATATGACATATTAGATGATCTTGCCAAGTCTCATGACTTGGAGAACAAGATAACATCATCAAACCCCCTCAAAACTATTTCTGTCCATTCTGAAGTTTGATCAACTTTACATTGCCAAGTATGTCCAAATGTGCTCAAACTTGGTGAACATGCTTCATGGGTCCAATGATGCATCTAGACCAAATGGCACAGGTTGGAGAAGAGGAAATCTTGGTCAAAGTGCCTCAAAACCCTCCCTGACCAGAATCAAATTTGAACAACTTTGTTCTACCAACTTTCTCCCATTGACCCCAACTTTTGTGAGCATGTTCACATGACCAAATGAGGCCACTACACAAAGTGGTTCATCAAGGAGAAGTGTTATGCTCAACTAAATCTACTCAAGTCTATTTCTGCTCATTTCTAGGGTTCACAAAAGTTGCATTGGCAACTTTGCCCAAAAAATCCCCTAATTGGTGGAAGGCTATATTTATATGAGTCATTTCACCTTGTGGAGCCTCATGGCAATTGGAGTCCATTTGATTGCTCAAAACACCATCAAACACCTTCTGACACTTTGCTAAAATCACTGTTTTGACCCCTTTCACTATTCTTGGAGAGCTCCAATTTTTACCACAGCTTTTTCTAGTCCACTTTCACCTCCAGTAACAATGGCAAGCCCTAGTTCAATAATTGAGGGGTGAAACCCCCCTCTTTCCCTCTCTGGTCAACCCTTTTTCACCTGTCTTCTTCCTCCCTCCTCACTCCACTGGCTCACCAAGGCATCCAATGCCTCCCCCTCCTTCTTTACTACCCCCTGGCACTACCAGACACCAGTGGCTGCGCCCACATTGCCAAAAAGAATGCCATGCCGGCCATTTGCACGCTTGAGCACGCCATGTTAAGGCCTCAAGATCAGTAGCCGCCTTCCGCCTAACGGCTCCGCCACTGGCCACCTGGCCACCGAGGCGCTGACGTCTCGCGACACGCCACGGCGCTGTCCCTCCTCTCCTCCTTCCTCGCCCCGCTTATCAAACAGAACCGCCGAGCGCACTAATGGCGCTGTTTCACACGCTGTGCCTCGCCCTCGCTCTCTCTCTCTCTTCATCCCCTCGAGTATTCACCCCACGAGCCTCCTAGACACGGCAGCGCCTCCCGAGGCTCTGTGGCGACGAGCACGAGCACGGCCAAGACGAGCCCACGGTGGACCGCTGCTTCTCCTATAAAGGCCTCCCCGAACCCTTCCACCTCACCCTCGCCTCGCACCACCTACACCTCCCTCGCACTCAGCTTTCCCTCAGAGCGCCTGAGCTCGAGATCGAGCTCGAGCTCCGCCACGGACTCCGGCGAACTCGTGGTATAGGCCTCCGCTGCCTCTCTCTCGATCCGAACCCCTGCACCTCCCCGAGCGCTTCTCCTTTTCCTCTCTTTGTAGCTTGAACGGCCGGAGCAGCCGCCTCAAGCTCCTCCGCAGAAACCTCGTCACGGCGAACCTCAGACTCCGGCGGCCAACTCCGCACCACCCGAACGGCGACACGACGAGGAGCCCAGCGGTGCCATCACTCGACCACAGGCCTCGTGATCGCCGCCGGTGAGCTCGCTGCCTTCCTGTCGCTGAGAATGGAGATGACAGCGGCCCCGCCTGCCATCCTCACCTCCTCTCGCCTCCCTCTCTCCCATCAAGCGGCTGGGCCCCCCACAAGTTTAAAATCTGGCAAGGCCACTGGCTCGCCTGGCCTCTTTTCCCCTGGCCCCGCCTCAGGCTGTTCCGCCCAAAGGCACAAAGGTTCTTTTCACTTTTTTTCTTTTCATCAATATTCCAAATATTCCACAGACACAATATTTGTCCAAATGGATTAATTCCAATTTCTAAAATCCCCAAATATTGCAACCTATTTAATGGTGCAACTCTCACTCAAATCCAACCACCTTTTGTTCTCTCAGAATATTTAAATGTGGTTTTAGCATTTAAATAAACCTTTGAAAATCCATATCTTCTGCTCCACCACTCCAAATCCAAAACTAGCAAGTTTTCCCATCTTATATTTCCATCTAGTATTTTACAAAAAGAGTTGACATTTTTCCGAGCACTTTGATTTTTCTGTTCTATTATTGCCTTTATTTTCCTGCTATTATTTTATGATAGATAGATTGCTGTCGACGAAGGAGTTGGACCGTAAGACTTTGAAGACCCCAAGACTTTGTTGAGCCGTGCAAGCAGCCCTTTGACCATGTCTATGAAACCCTTTTTATGCATGTCATATAGCACTTATTATTGTTACATCGGAATCATGAAGGATGGGTAACCACCTTGGTGGGTTGCCTCCGATACTTTTCTCGTTGACACTTGCAATGTGCATGACCCCACCTCCTTATGAGGGTTATGACGATGGGAGTAGATAGGATGCTAAGTAGTTTGCTACGCAAAAAGGGACGGGAGTATGCATGTGATGGAGACAAAATACTTTTCAAACAACTTTCGAAAACCCCATCGGGTGCCATGTATGCCCGAGGGAGATGATGAGTAAGGTAACCACTTGATGACGAAGTGGTGTACCGAGGCAAGTGTGTGTTGTTTTCGAAAACGGATTAGATTTAAGATTTGATGACTGTCCCAACCCTACATGCGCGACCACTCTACCCTTATATGGGAAAGGGCATTGTTGAGTACCTAGACCGATACTAGCTTGGAGCCCCAGACATTAGTGACGGGAGAGTTGGTGCTCTCTCTGGGACGGGTCGTGCTGTAGGGCGGCCATGACCATCTTTATGGGGCACCGGACACACCGCTGGTACCCCCCGCTGCTGGTATGTGATGAATATGGGAGCAAGGCTCCACTAAAACGTTATTTGAAATATTGGGCACGGGGTTACTACTAATCGAGTGGACTCCATGTTAGTGTCGCCTAGGGAAAGGCGGTGATCGGTGCTTACCCCGGTACTTGAGGTACCGCTGGTCGTGGATGACACGGAAGTTCCCGGATCTAGTGGGTAAAGTGTGCAACCTCCGCAGAGTGTAAAACTATTCAATAGCCGTGTCCACGGTCAAGGACGGTTACGGTGCCGCTTAAACTATGTCCGTGGTTTTCAACCGTGAGTAAGATGATGGAATGACTTGGGTCAAGCCAACGGACTTGACATGATTGAGATGGGTTGGTGCCCACTGCTTATGATAATGGGTTGGTGCCCATTCTATTTATGTTGATATCTGTGACCTGTTCTCATGGTTACTTGAATTCTCTTGATGCATGCTTTATAGGATGTTGAACATGTCATTGCACTCAAAACTAGCTTTATGCAAAACTTTACCTATGTCATGCATTACTATACCTTGAACCAAATCATGGGTTGCTTAAGTAGTACATTCAAAGTACTCATTGGCTTGCCACGGTTATTTAATCGACTGTGCATGGAAGAACCGGAGTTCAAGAAGAGTTCTTTGGAGACGATCATGCTAACTAGGACTTTTCCCAATGTAATGCCCGTAGGGTTAAGGCGATGGCATGGGTTCTACTTATCGTTTAAGATTTCCGCTGCTTTGTTTTATTTGATGTTCAGCCCTTAAGGCTTTATCGATGTAAGACTTGACCATAATGGTCATAATTTGTGTAAAACGGTATGCGGATGTAAGACTCTTGTTATTCAGCTTCGTGTGTTTAGTGAGCATTGATCTCGGGATCATCAGACACGCAGCATTCGGTGATCACGACTTATGTAGTCGGGTCCCCACAGAGCTGGTATCGAGCCATCCCGACAGAGGAAGCCTTAGTTAGCATGGGCGTTAGTTAAACTTGAGACCATCTAAACCTCTTCTTTCTCAAGCTTACCCCACCCAAGATGCATTTTCCTTATCGACCTCTCCCATTCAACCTTTGTAGATGGCTGCAGACCAAGACTTCCCGACCACCGGATTTCGTGCTTCTCGAGGATAGCCTCAAGAGGTGCCAGCCCACCGAGCCCCCACTTTCACCTACCATGAGCATTGGATCAATGACGCCGAGACGGAGTATCACGTGGAAGTGATCGTGAAGGCCAATGACTCTCCAACAAGCTGGTTCTTCGAGGGACCCCAGATGGCAACATTAGTTCTGCCGCCGAGACGGCAACCTCAAGGCACTCACCGCCTCCGAGACCTTCTTCCAGAGATGGCGCACGAGTTGGCAACCCGCTTTGCCTTATCGGAAGGAAGGCGAGGATGAGAGCAATGCACCAGCTCCACCACTAGAAGAAGGACTTCCACTCCGATTCCGCACTCTATTTCAGCCTTTGTGCCGATAGTTTGGCACAACACTTGGCCGCGGAATCAATGGAACTCCGAAGGAACTTCATGAGACCAAGGCACTTCTTCGCCAAGCACAAGAGAAGACGGATAGGATCAAGAAGGAAGGTGCTCCCTCGACAGCCCGCAATCGTGACACAGAGGCGGAAGACCCCAAAGGATGGAGAACCACCACAAGAACCCCAAGATGAGCGCAAGGGATTACCGCAGCTCTTCACCCCACCAGCAAAGCAACGCTGCTGAGCTCCTCCACTCCCCCACCCCTTCAAGCAAAGGAAGAAAGCCGCCATCGATGAAGAGGAGGAAGACCCAAGAGAGCCGACCACGCGATCGAGCATTCCACCACTTAAGCATCATTCACAACTTGGATATGCCCGTTAGTAACCCTCCCAGAGGATAGGTCGTGGTACCCCTATGCTAAGTCGAGTCCATGTAATGGTTCTTATGAAACCATGTAGTGTTGTGTTTGCTTTTGCTGTGTTTGATGGACGCCGTGCTTTCCTTCGAACTTGTAAACCACTACATCACCCATCTGGATTTTAATGAATGTGTTTGGCCCTTTGGCCCTTGCATGAAAAACAATTAGTGTCATACCAACCCCTTACTAGGCATCCCATCTATGTTGCTTTCCCCATCTTTCCCCAATCTTGAACCTTGACCACTCCAACAGATGCCTGTTGTAACACGATCGGTACCTCTACCCAGCAGAAGAAGCCGGAGGTTCTCACAAGCGGAGTCAGCCAGACCAAGCCCGAGGACGACTCCACCCCACCACCTCCTCCAAGCATGGACATGGCTCAGCTTCTCCAAGCCTTCCGAGAGGAACGCCAAGCCAACACCGCAGCCCTCCAGATGATTGCTCAGTTGTCAACCGCCACCGGCGGACACGGCCATGGACGCTCCACATCGGTGGAGTTCAAGAAGCATGCACCACCCACTTTCATCGAGATCGCTGAACCCTCGATGCACGATCGGGTCCGCACCATTGAGGATCTGGCTGCACTAGTCGGATGCACCGAGGACCGTGATAAAGTGGCGATGCCGCCCATCGCCTCGGGACCGCCAGAGCTTGGTGGGATGGATTCAAGGCTATGCATGTTGAGCAAGACATCACTTGGAACACCTTCAAGACAGAATTCGCAAGGCCCACATTCCTTCCGAATCATGGCCATCAAGAAGCGTGAGTTCCGAGCCCTCAAGCAAGGTAGTAGCACCGCCAAGGAGTACATGCAAGTTCGTTCTCTCAAGGTATGCCTCGAGGATGTCAAGACCGATGCGCCAAAAGAGAGCGCTTCATGGAAGGCCTTAACCAGACTCTCGCAGATTTCGCTTGTTGTGTGCGATCGCCCGACCTTTCCTCGATTGGTGAACAAGGCACTCATGCTTGAGGACAAGCGACGTGCCTTGGATGACACTCAGAAGCGCAAGATGATCAGCAAGGGTAGCTCCAAAGAACTGAAGCCTCGCCTGCGGCAGCCAGCCCGTCAAGCCAACCTATCAAGAGCCAAGAGCTCCCCGCACCTCGCACCAACTATCCACCTCAAGAAGATGCCAACCCTGTGCCAGCTTACAACAACCCCAACAACAATGTCGGTAAGGGCGCCGTCCCCAACCAAGTCACTTGTTTCGATGTGGACAGCCAGGCATTACTCCAAGAATCGCCCCAACAAGAAGCCCGACGCCGCCGCCTAATGCGCAGAACCTGTGCCAAGGCCGTGGAATGCCACCAAGGAACCAAGTTCCCCGCAACCTGCCCAACAATGGCAGGGTCGGTGAATCATGTCATCGCTGAAGAAGCCCAGAAGACCCGGACGTCAGGCTGGGTAATGCCTTGTCAATTCAGCACCAGAATCGCTTTTGTTTGATTCTCGAGCCACGATTCTTTTGTCACCCAAAGTTTTGCACTAAAAGTGGCATGACCCCTACACTCGAATAACCCTATGGTGGTACAAACCCCGAGCAGTAGATGAGAGCCAAGACAGATGTAAAGGAGTCGGATTACCATTAACGGAGTAGATTTCTAGCGATCTTATCATCCTAAAATCACAAGGCTTGATGTGATCTTGGGAATGAATTGGCTCAAGAAGCACCAAGGCTTGATAGATTGCGCCAACCGGTCGGTCACTATGACCAACAGCCGAGGAGTCAAGTTAAGTTTGCCTCCAACCCTCCTCTACTCAAGCCAACCAAGTCAACCGTCTGATCGAAGTTGGATTGGAGCAAGTGCCGTAGTATGCGAGTATCCCGATGTTTTTCCCGATGAGCTACCAGAATGCCTCCCGATCGACATTGAGTTCATCATCGAGCTCATACTCGAGCAGGACCCATCTATAAGAAGCCTTATAGAATGGGATCGGAGGAGTTAGCGAATTGAAGAAGCAACTGGAAGAGCAGCTTGAGGAAGGGATTTATCCGCCTAGTGCCTCCCCTTGGGGATCGCCTGCTCGCTTGTGGCAAAGAAGGACGGTACCATCCGCTTGTGCATTGACTACCGCTCCTCAATGAAGTTACAATCAAGAACAAGTACCCACTTCCCAAGATTGAAGACCTGTTTGATCAACTCAATGGGGCCAAGGTGTTCTCCAAGATCGACCTCAGATCCGGGTACTACCAACTCAAGATCGACCTCAAGATATTCCAAAGACGGCATTCAGAATCAGATATGGCTCAGATGAATGCACGGTCATGTCCTTTGATTGACCAATGCCCCACCTTACTTCATGTATCTCATGAGTAAGGTCTTCATGGAATATTTGGACAAGTTTGTCGTTGTCTTCATTGATGACATCCTTGTCTTCTCAAGTCGGAAGAAGAACACGAGCAACACTTGAGGATGGTCCTAGACAAGCTTCGAGAGCACCAACCGTATGCCAAGTTCAGCAAGTGTGAATTTCGCTGCGTGAAGTTGGATTCCGGTCATGTTCTAACCGAAGAGGGATTGTCAACGACCCGCTAAGATCGGGTTGATGAATGGCAATCCCCGAGCAATGTGAAGGAAGTCAAGCTTCCTCGACTCGCAGGATATTACCGCAAGTGCGTTGAAGGATTCTCGAGCATTGCCCACCCATGACTCAGCTCTTGAAGAAGGACAAGAAGTTCAATGGACGCCGGCGCTAAGAGAGCTTCCAGAGTCAAGAAGAGGCTAACCATCGCCTCAGCCTCGCCACACCAGATATACACAAGGAGTTTGTGATATATTGTGATGCGCCAAGAATCGGATCGGGAGGTGTTCTGATGCAAGGAGGCGAGTCGTAGCCTACCTTTCAAGGCAACCACGACTCACGAAGAGAACTATGCTACTCATGACCTTGAGCTAGCAGCAAGGGTTCATGCCTCAAGACTTGGCGACATTACCTCTTGGTAAGCGTGTGAAATATACACGACCACAAAAGTCCAAGTATATTTTCACCAAAGGAATTGAACATGAGGCAGAGAAGATGGCTGGAGTTGATCAAGGATTATGACCTCGTTGTTCAATACCACCGAAAGGCTAATGTGGTAGCAGATGCGCTGAGCAGAAGGCTTGCTCCTTGAATGCTATGCTAAAGCACAAGCTACCCGCTTTGTATGAGGAACTTGAAAGCTTGGGTTGGGACTGGTTGCACCAGATTCTTGGCCAACTCGGTTGCTTCACCTTGATGGATGATACCAAGGAAGCTCGTAAGGCATGAGAGTATTGAAGGCATCAAGAGGAAGATCAAGGCAGTGCAAAGCCTCGTGGATTCTCAGAGGATGAGGAAGGAATTGTGTGGTTTGGGAATCGATCTCGCGCTCCAACAAGGTTGAGCTCAAGAACCCGATCTTGCAAGAAGCTCATGACAGCCCATATTCCATCCACCCTCGAGGCACCAAGATGTATCAGACCTCAAGGAAAGATTTTGGTGGCACGGGATGAAAAGGAGATTGCCACCTATGTTGCAAAGTGTGACGATGCCGAGAGTCAAAGCTGAACATCACGACCGCCTGGATTACTCCAACCACTCAAGGTTCCCGAGTGGAAGTGGACAAAGTCGATGGACTTCATCACGGTTTACCCAGTCAAACAAGGACACGACTCCATCCGGGTCATCGTCGACCATTTGACCAAGGTGGCCCACTTCATTCTCGCCAAGACAACCTACAAAGGGAACCAAGCTAGCCGCCTCACCTCAATCGAATCGTGAGCCTTCATGGTGTTCCCAAGGAGATTGTGTCGATCGAGGAACCCAGCTCACCTCAAGGTTTTGGAAGAAATTCCAGAGGCCATGGGGACCAAGTTGTCCTTCAAAGATCGCTTCCACCCATGCACCGGAGGTCGACAGAGCGAGTGAATCAAATACTCAAGACATGCTCCGAGCCCGTGTCTTAGCTTATGGGGCTAAGGGAAGATTGCCTCCTTTCGCCGAAGTTCTCTTACAACAACAGCTACTGTGCAAGCCTTCAGATGGCACCATTTGAAGTGTTATACGGCGGAAGTGCCAGACACCTCTCAATTGGTCGAGACCGTGAAGGACTTGTCTTTGGGCCGGATATTCTCCGTGAAGTCAAGAGCAAGTCCAGCTTGTCGAGAGCGCTCAAGTCCGCCAAGTCAAGATGTAAGAGCTACGCCGACTCACGCCGAGAGACATAAACTTCCGAGTTGGAGACCATGTCTATCTCCGGTCACCCTCTCAAAGGAGCCCAGCGCCCATGTCAAAGGAAAGCTCGCCCGAGATACATTGGCCCTTCAAGATCATGGAACGACGAGGAGAAGTGGCTTACCAGCTTGAACTTCCACTGAACTTTCTCGAGGTGCACAACGTGTTCCACGGTCACAACTCCGAAGTGTCTCCAAGTTCCGCATAAGCCCGATCTCTACAAGGACGCCAATCACCAAGCCATTGACCTTCAGCCTGATTTGACTTATCGAGAGGCCCATCTGCATTCTCGATGAGGCTGAACGACGACTCAAGCCGCACCATCAAGTACTTCAAGGTCCAATGGAGCAACCACACCAAGGTATAACTTGGGAGCGTGAAGACTACCTTAGATCCGAATTTCAGATCTCTTTAAAGTTTAGTTTAGGAATCTCGGGACGAGATTCTTGTAAGGGGGTAGGTCTCACACACCTCGCATTTTGTAACATTTCATTTTCATTAATAAAGCATGAAAATTTGGACCAACAAAACTTTTTGCTTTATTTGGCTTTTATTTGGTGTTGGTTTTCCTATGTGGGTTTCAAGTGCCCTTAATAGTCAACCACTCCACCCTCTATATTTCATCTCCTTACCCCAAGCTCCCACCAATGACCATGCCATGTGTATAGTGCAATATAGAATTTTCTTACAAAAATAATTTGGCCGAAAGTATTTTCTAAATTTAGTTTTCCAAAACCCCGAATTAAGGATTGCACAGCAAGTACTTGATTAAGGGCAGAAAAATCTTTACAAAAATATATTTGACTCCTATTAGATATAGGACACCCGAAACCACAAAAATATAATTTTAAAAGTTGTTTTACTATTTTATTTAAAAGCTTTTTCTTAAGGCCAGAAATGGTCTTTAATAGGGAAAATTATTTTATTGTTTCAAAAATATTTGACAAAATTTAGGGAAACTCATAGGACATATATTGTCCATATATAAGAGTTTCAACACATGGTCATGTTCAAAATATTGGTCAAACCTCTAAAACCCTTCCTGGATATTTCAAGCTTTTGGAATATTTACAAAGGAAATATTCTCCAAAATTCCAGGAAAATTCTATCATGTCACATATGACATATTAGATGATCTTGCCAAGTCTCATGACTTGGAGAACAAGATAACATCATCAAACCCCTCAAAACTATTTCTGTCCATTCTGAAGTTTGATCAACTTTACATTGCCAAGTATGTCCAAATGTGCTCAAACTTGGTGAACATGCTTCATGGGTCCAATGATGCATCTAGACCAAATGGCACAGGTTGGAGAAGAGGAAATCTTGGTCAAAGTGCCTCAAAACCCTCCCCCGACTGTAATCAAATTTGAACAACTTTGTTCTACCAACTTTCTCCCATTGACCCCAACTTTTGTGAGCATGTTCACATGACCAAATGAGGCCACTACACAAAGTGGTTCATCAAGGAGAAGTGTTATGCTCAACTAAATCTACTCAAGTCTATTTCTGCTCATTTCTAGGGTTCACAAAAGTTGCATTGGCAACTTTGCCCAAAAAATCCCCTAATTGGTGGAAGGCTATATTTATATGAGTCATTTCACCTTGTGGAGCCTCATGGCAATTGGAGTCCATTTGATTGCTCAAAACACCATCAAACACCTTCTGACACTTTGCTAAAATCACTGTTTTGACCCCTTTCACTATTCTTGGAGAGCTCCAATTTTTACCACAGCTTTTTCTAGTCCACTTTCACCTCCAGTAACAATGGCAAGCCCTAGTTCAATAATTGAGGGTGAAACCCCCTCTTCCCTCTCTCGTCAACCCTTTTCACCGCTCTTCTTCCTCCTCCTCACTCCATCGGCTCACCAAGGCATCCAATGCCTCCCTCCTTCTTTACTACCCCGCACTACCAGACACCAAAGGGTCATACCACATTGCCAAAAAGAATGCCATGCCGCCATTTGCACGCTTGAGCACGCCATACAAGGCCTCAAGATCAGAAGCCCTCGCCTAACGGCTCCGGCCACTGGCCACTCGGCCACCGAGGCGCTGACGTCTGCGACACGCCACGGCGCTGTCCCTCTCTCTCCTCCTTCCTCAAGGCCTCCGCTTATCAAACAGAATCCGCCTGAGCGCACTAATGGCGCTGCCACACGCTGCTGTGCCTCCGCCCTCGCTCTCTCTCTCTCTTCATCCCTCGGGAGTATTCGACCCCACGAGCCTCCTAGACACGGTGCAGCGCCTCCCGAGGCCTGTGGCGACGAGCACGAGCCCGGCCAAGACGAGCCCACGGTGGACCGCTGCTCTCCTATAAAGGCCTCCCAACCCTTCCACCTCACCTCGCCTCAGACCACCTACACCTCCCTCGCACCCCAGCCTTCCCTCAGAGCGCCTGAGCTCGAGATCGAGCTCGAGCTCCGCCGCCGGACTCCGCGAACTCGTGGTATAGGCCTCCGCCGCTCTCTCTCGATCCGAACCCCGCACCTCCCTCGAGCGCTTCCTCCTTTTCCCTCTCTTTGCAGCTTGAACGGCCGAGCAGCCGCCTCAAGCTCCTCCACAGAAACTCGCCGCCGGGCGAACCCTCAGACTCCGGCGGCCAACTCCGCACCACCCGAACGGCGACACGACGAGGAGCCCAGCGGTGCATCACTCGACCCGCCAGGCCTCAGATCGCCGCCGGTGAGCTCGCTGCCCTCGTCGCTGAGGTCGGAGATGACAAAGGGCCCCGCCTGCCATCCTCACCTCCTCTCGCCTCCTCTCTCTCCCATCTGGCGGCTGGGCCTCGCCTCACAAGTTTAAAACTGGCTACAAGGCTACTGGCTCGCCTGGCCTCTTTCCCCGGGCTCTGCCTCAGGCTGTTCCGCCCAAAGGGCACAAGGTTCTTTTCACTTTTTCTTTTCTGTCAATATTCCAAATATTCCACAGGACACAATATTTGTCCAAATGGATTAATTCCAATTTCTAAAATCCCCAAATATTGCAACCTATTTAATGGTGCAACTCTCACTCAAATCCAACCACCTTTTGTTCTCTCAGAATATTTAAATGTGGTTTTAGCATTTAAATAAACCTTTGAAAATCCATATCTTCTGTTCCACCACTCCAAATCCAAAACTAGCAAGTTTTCCCATCTTATATTTCCATCTAGTATTTTACAAAAAGAGTTGACATTTTTCTGAGCACTTTGATTTTTCTCGTTCTATTATTGCCTTTATTTTCCCGCTATTATTTTATGATTTATAGATTATGCTGTCGACGAAGGAGTTGGACCGTAAGACTTTGAAGACCCCAAGACTTTGTTGAGCTGTGCAAGCAGCCCTTTGACCATGTCTATGAAACCCTTTTTATGCATGTCATATAGCACTTATTATTGTTACATCGGAATCATGAAGGATGGGTAACCACCTTGGTGGGTTGCCTCCGATACTTTTCTCGTTGACACTTGCAATGTGCATGACCCCACCTCCTTATGAGGGTTATGACGATGGGAGTAGATAGGATGCTAAGTAGTTTGCTACGCAAAAGGGACGGAGTATGCATGTGATGGAGACAAAATACTTTTCAAACAATTTCAAAACCCCATCGGGTGCCATGTATGCCCGAGGGAGATGATGAGTAAGGTAACCACTTGATGACGAAGTGGTGTACCGAGGCAAGTGTGTGTTGTTTTCAAAACGGATTAGATTTAAGATTTGATGACTGTCCCAACCCTACATGCGCCACCACTCTACCCTTATATGGGAAAGGGCATTGTTGAGTACCTAGACCGATACTAGCTTGGTGCCCAGACATTAGTGACGGGGAGAGTTGGTGCTCTCTTGGGACGGGTCGTGCTGTAGGGCGGCCATGACCATCTTTATGGGGCACCAGACACACCGCTGGTACCCCGTGCTGCTGGTATGTGATGAATATGGGAGCAAGGCTCCACTAAAACGTTATTTGAAATATTGGGCACGGGGTTACTACTAATCGAGTGGACTCCATGTTAGTGTCGCCTAGGAAAGGCGGTGATCGGTGCTTACCCCGGTACTTGAGGTACCGCTGGTCGTGGATGACACGGAAGTTCCCGGATCGTGGGTAAAGTGTGCAACCTCCGCAGAGTGTAAAACTATTCAATAGCCGTGTCCACGGTCAAGGACGGTTGGTGCCGCTTAAACTATGTCCGTGGTTTTCAACCGTGTGAGTAAGATGATGGAATGACTTGGGTCAAGCCAACGGACTTGACATGATTGAGATGGGTTGGTGCCCACTGCTTATGATAATGGGTTGGTGCCCATTCTATTTATGTTGATATCTCGTGACCTGTTCTCATGGTTACTTGAATTCTCTTGATGCATGCTTTATAGGATGTTGAACATGTCATTGCACTCAAAACTAGCTTTATGCAAAACTTTACCTATGTCATGCATTACTATACCTTGAACCAAATCATGGGTTGCTTAAGTAGTACATTCAAAGTACTCATTGGCTTGCCAACGGTTATTTAATTGACTGTGCATGGAAGAACCGGAGTTCAAGAAGAGTTCTTTGGAGACGATCATGCTAACTAGGACTTTTCCCAATGTAATGCCCGTAGGGTTAAGGCGATGGCATGGGTTCTACTTATCGACTAAGATTTCCGCTGCTTTGTTTTATTTGATGTTCAGCCCTTAAGGCTTTATCGATGTAAGACTTGACCATAATGGTCATAATTTGTGTAAAACGGTATGCGGATGTAAGACTCTTGTTATTCAGCTTCGTGGTGTTCAGTGAGCATTGATCTCCGGGATCATCAGACACGCAGCATTCGTGATCACGACTTAAGTAGTCGGGTCCCCACACTCCTTATTGGAAAGTAGTTCATCACCGAAATCAGTTCCAGTGATTCCTACACCAATTAGTGAGGAAGTTAATGATGATGATCATCAAACTTCAGATGAAGTTGCTACCAAACCTCATAGGTCTTCTAGAGTAAGATCCGCACCAGAGTGGTACGGTAATCATGTTCTGGAAGTCAAGTTACTAGACCATGATGAACCTACGAACTATGAGGAAGCGATGATGAGCCCAGATTCCATGAAATGGCTTGAGGCCATGAAATCTGAGATATGATCCATGTATGAGAACAAAGTGTAGACTTTGATTGACTTGCCCGATGATCTGTGAATCATTAAGAATAAATGGATCTTCAAGAGGAAGACGGACGTTGATAGTAGTGTTACTATCTACAAAGCTAGACTTGTCGAAAAAAGGTTTTTGACAAAGTTCAAGGTGTTGAATACGATGAGATTTTCTTACTCGTATCGATGCTTAGAAGTCTGTCCGAATCATGTTAGCAATTGCCACATTTTATGAAATTTGGCAAATGGATGTCAAAACTACATTCCTTAATGAATTTATTAAAGAAGAGTTGTATATGATACGCACCGTAAGGTTTTGTCAATCCTAAAGGTGCTAACAAAATGTGCAAACTCCAAATGATCCATCTATGGACCGTGCAAGCATCTCAGAGTTAGAATATACGCTTGATAAGTTGATCAAAGCATATAGTATTATACAAACTTAAGGTGAAGCCTCAGATTTACAAGAAGGTGAGTGGGAGCACTACAAAGATTTCCGATAAGTATATGTGAATGACATATTGCTGATCGGAAATAATGTAGAATTATTCTGCAAAGCATGAAAGGATACTTGAATAAGAGTTTTTTGAAGAAAGACCTCAGTAAAGCTACATACATATTGAGCATCAAGATCTATTGAGATAGATCAAGACGCTTGATAAGATATTCAATGAGTACATGCCTTGACAAGATTTTGAAGTAGTTCCAAATGGAACAGTCAAAGAAAGAGTTCTTGCCTGTGTTGCAAAGGTATGAAATTGAGTAAGACTCAAATCCCGACCACAAAGCAGTAAAATAGAAAGAGAATGAAAAGTCATTCCCTATGCCTCACCATAGGTTCTATAAAGTATGCTATGCTATGTACCGCACCTATTGTATACCTTGCTCAGATTTGACAAGGAGTACAATAGTGATCTAGGAGTAGATCATCGACATTGGTCAAGAATATCCTTAGTGAGGACTAAGGAAATATTTTCGATTATGGAGGTGATAAAAGAGCCCGTCAGAAAAGTTATCTCGGTGCAAGTTTTCACACCGATCCAGATGACTCTAAATCTCAACTGGATACATATTGAAAGTGGGAGCGATTAGCTAGAGTAGCTCCGCAAGAGCATTGTAGACAGAATATTTGTAAAATACATACGGCTCAATGTGATGCATCTGCTGACCGAGCTTCTCTCACGAGCAAAACATGATCACACCTTAGTACTTTTGGGTGTTAATCACATAGCGATGTGAACTAGATTATTGACTCTAGTAAACCCTTTGATGTTGGTCACATGATGATGTGAACTATGGGTGTTAATCATATACGATATGAATATTGGTGTTAAATCACATGGCGATGTGAACTAGATTATTGACTCTAGTGCAAGTGGGAGATCAAGGAAATATGCCCTAGAGGCAATAATAAAGTTATTATTTATTTCCTTATTTCATGATAAATGTTTATTATTCATGCTAGAATTGTATTAACCGAAACATAATACATGTGTGAATACATAGACAAACATAGTGTCACTAGTATGCCTCTACTTGACTAGCTCTTTTATCGAGATGGTTATGTTTCCTAGCCATGGACAAAAGAGTTTTCATTTGATTAACGGATCACATCATTAGGAGAATGATGTGATTGACTTGACCCATTCCGTTAGCTTAGCACTTGATCGCTTAGTATGTTGCTATTTGCTTTCTTCATGACTTATACATGTTCCTGTAACTATGAGATTATGCAACTCCTGCCACGGAGGAACACTTTGGTACTACCAAACGCCACAACGAATCGGGTGATTATAAAGGAGTACTACAGGTGTCTCTAAAGGTACATGTTGAGTTGGCGATTTGAGATTAGGTTTTGTCACTCCGATTGTCGGAGAGGTATCTCGGCCTCCCGTAATGCACATCATTATAAGCCTTTGTAAGCAATGTAACCAATGATTTGGTTACGAGATGATGCAATACGTAATCGAGTAAAGAGACTTGCCGTGACGAGATTGAACTAGGTATTGATACCGACGATCGAATCTCGGCAAGTAACATACCGATGACAAAGGAACAATGTATGTTGTTATGCGGTTTGACCGATAAAGATCTTCAGAGAATATGTAGGAACCAATATGGGCATCCAGGTCCCACTATTGATTATTGACCGAGACATGTCTCGATCATGTCTACATCGCTCTCGAACCGTAGGGTCCGCACGCTTAAGGTTTCAATGACAATTATATTATGAGTTTATATATTTTGATGTACCAAGTTTGTTCGAGTCCCTGATATGATCACGACATGACGAGGAGTCTCAAATGGTCGAGACGTAAAGATTGATATATTGACGATATATTTGGACACCGGAAAGGTTCCGAGAAGTTTGGAGCCCGGAGGTTACCGGAACCCCCGGAGGTATATGGGCCTTATTGGGCCCATGTAGGAAGAAGGAGAAGGAATAAGGAGGGGGGCGCTTCCAGCCCAATCCGAATTGGGAGGGTGCCGCCTTTCCTTTCTCCTTCCCTCTTCCTATTACTACTACTAGTACTTATTCCTAATACTAGTACTCTTTCCTTTCCCTCCAAATAAGATAGGAAAGGGGGAAACCTACTTGGAGTAGGTTTCCCTCCCTATGGCGCCCCTTGGGTCAAGCCACCTCCTCCCTCCCTCCTTTATATACGGGGTAGGGGCACCCTAGGACACACAAGTTGATCATTGATCGCCTTAGCCGTGTGGTGCCCTCCACGATATTACACCTCGGTCATATTGTAGCGGTGCTTAGCGAAGCCCTCGCGACAGAGAACATCAAGATCGCCACCACGCCGTCAGGCCGACGGAACTCCCCTCGGCACCTCTCGCTGGATCGGAGATCGAGGGTGCATCATCGAGCTGTACGCTGCGTCAAGAACTCGGAGGTGCCGGAGTAACGGTGCTTGGATCGGTCGGACCGAGGACGACGACTACTTCCTCTACGCCGCGCCAACGCTCCGCTTTGGTCACGAGGGTACATAGACAACACTCTCCCCTCGTTGCTATGTCATCACCATGATCTTGCGTGTGCGTAGGAAATTTTTTGAAATTACTACGTTTCCCAACTTCGTCAGCATCCCGTGGTTGCAAATCTATGTTGTAGTTTATTCTGCACCATCTATTTAGGTAAAATTAATTTTAATCGCATGCACTGGTCCGAATTGATCATCAATGGTTCATCTAAACTAATGAAAGAAGGGTGTGTGCATACACGATAATATATCTGCCTCCCTCCATTTTTATGCTTGTTCGAGGTGCCAGCCCCAAAAGAACAAATATTTTGCTTGATCGGGTTAGCAGCTCCATAATTAATGGAAGCATCAAATTAGTCATGCAACTTGGGAAGATCAAGAACACACAAACAAGTAATGATCAGAGGCTCGGAGCAGTGATGTAATAGCTAGCATCAGAAAATGTAGGGTAAAATGAACAAAAAGCAGCGGAACCACATGCTAGTTTGCTGATGTGTACTACATAGAGAACATTAAGCAAAGGTGATGGAACCAATAGGTGGCATCAGAACAAAACTAAAGCATATTAACTATATGTGCACTCGTATGTAATTTAGCACATGTAACATGTTCACCGCCAGAAGTATGGCCCTATAGGTGCAAGTAGAATAACGCGTCTCATGAAAAACTGAATGATGCTCAAGAAATTCAAAGGTGCGGTGCTTATGCTAGGAAAGTGAACGAGGCGCCGCCGCTGGATAATAGTACCGATTCTCGTGGCGATGGGTATCGTTGTCATACTTGATAGCTAAGGATTGTCGATGGTGCTTGTGTTGCGTTGAGTTTGGGCGGCTGTCACCGCCGCCGAAGCTGCCCGTGCTACGGTTATGTGCTCGTCGACATACAAGAAAGCTCATCTGTGGTAAGTGAACAATTGCACGATAAAGAGAAAACCGGGAGTACAAATCAAAATAACTCGATGAGTCTGCGACGCCGGTAAAGCAGGGCGGTGGAGTTGAATATGGCGTCCGTGGAGCGGGTCCGGCAAAGGGACGAAGGCTTCGTGGGCACGCGTTGTATGTTAAGCTGTGAGGCGGATCTGCTTTCATGACGAGGGCTTGTATGAAGGGCCAGCGAAGGGGCTGACGAGGGAGTCATGAAGGGCCCACGCTGTGGTGGACGAGGGCCTCAACAGATCCGTGCGGTGGACCATGATGGCGGCCAAGGAGATCTGGAGCAAAGGACAAGCCGCCTTTGAAGCGGCCCGTGAAGTGGTGAGTTGGCGCTGGGGGTTCCAAGGTGCGGAAGGTAGATCCGCGGGTGTGAGGTCCACCGCTGTGGCGGAGGACTAGATTCGCGGCTTGCCGTGGTTTGGGGGGGTCGGAGGAAAGGAGAGGCTCTGGGAAGAATGTTGGGGCAAAGAGGGAAAACAATGGAGTTACCAAAGTAGCCCTTTTCCGATCATGTGGCAGGGGTAAAACAAGAATATCACAGGACTAAACTTTCGGGCGCGTGATATTTCGATGTGAGCGGGAAGTTTGAAAGCCTTTGGCGCCTAAAATTATAAGTATTCTGCTCTCGTACGGCCGACTATGATATCATGGCCGACAATTTGTTTGTTTTGCACGCAAAAAATGTGCAAGTTTTGAAAATCGTGTTCCAACTCGAAACTTAGATTGTCCATTCAATTCAAATATGGATCATTGAGCTACTACAAGAAAATACCATCATACTGTCCAACTCAAATGAAATTCCAAATGTGTTTATCCGAAATATGATGACAAAAGCAAAAATGTGTATGTGTATGAATAAAGTGAATGATTATAAAGTTTGAACATGCCCGTATGTGTATATCTCTAGGTTTGATATATGAATTTGAAATCACGAAATCCCGGCTTAAAAAATGTACCTCCGTTTAAATGAATTACAAAAGCTAATGATGGAGTCGAATTCCAAAATTCCAATCTTAGGTTTGTAATTCTGGTACATCAAGGTATATCACGCATGTTCAAAAGTATCGTTATCTCATAGTACAAACTGTGAAACAAATTGATCAACCATGAGTGCACAATATCTCAATTACGCTAAAGTCCCTTAAATATAGACACCTCACTCTTTATCTAAAGTCAACCCCCCCCCCCACCACCACACACACACACACACATAGAGAAGTCGTTTTCCCCAAACACCAACACACGAGCACATTAACAACCCCTCTCTTGTAAAGTCTGACCCCAACATATGTCTCTATCACTTTGTCTCTCGGCATGCACACATCTCTTCCCTCACTCTCTAGGTCTCCCGCTATCTCTCTCACCCAAGCACACGCACTATGTAGAGTGTATATTTTCCATACACACAAAACGTCGGCCCCAAACGCCTATCTCCCTAGTAATGTGGTTCTCGCAAGACTCACCTCACACACCACCCCCATCGCAAACAAGCACACTTTGTCTCCTTGTGCACCACTCTCCTCTTTCTATCTCTCCCGCATGCGGACCCGCCCCAGTCCTTCCCTGTATACATATATGTCGTGACTCTTTGCATAGCTCCCTAATGTATAACCATTCTCAATTTCGCACATTGTTCTCTACACCATCTATTCTAGATCTCTCATGAAGTCCCTATCACACACACGATGACTCGCTTCCCTTGCGTCTCCATTCATAGGCCAATTTCGGACAATATCAACATTGTGTCCCTATCTATACGCCCATTTATGGACACAAACGACCCTCTCGCCTCTCTCCTCTCTCTCTTCTCTCTCTCCTCCTCCTCCTCCCTCCTCCTCCTCTCCTCCTCCTCCTCCTCCCTCCTCTCCTCCTCCTCCTCTCTCTCTCTCTCTCTCTCTCTCAGCTAGCTCTCTCTTTCTCTCGCCTCACATCCCTCTCCCGCACACACACTGATGTCTCTTCCAAATAGTCTGCCCCCCCCCCACACCCTGCATATCTCGCTACTACACATGTCACACCATTCCCCTTCCCTTATACTAGGTTTACATCATCAGGGTCTCTACTCCACATACACTCTCTCCCCACACACACAAACGCTGCACAAACACACATGCACACCGACAAACACCCATTTATCTGGATCCTCATCTCTCCCCAAGTCCGCATGTGTATCTCACACACTCACTCTCTAATTATGTATATGTGTCTCCACGCTACACAACACAAAGCCCCATGTACATGTCTCTATCCTCCACACACATAGACACAAAGAATCATATCATTCCTCGCCTCTAACATATCCCACACGCTCTCTCTCTCTCTCTCTCTCTCTCGCAAACACGCCAACAAGGGTCTCCTCAGAATAACTTACCGCCTATTCATCAACAAATGTGGCAAGACGGCAAACATGAGACGTGAAAAGAATAAATCTACACGCAGCTTAGACCACCTAGTATGACTACTAGGACTAGAGCAAGCCAAAAGCGCGCCACCATCACCCCCTCCTTGTCGGCGACGGAAAATCTTTGTTTTACACAAATGAGAAGTCCTTGTGCTAAGGCCCCACATGCCGAGGCGTTGAATAGAATGTAGATGCTAGTTTACTAAGCAAGTATCGATAATACATTTGTATCTCCATACTTATATTTCTTCTTTTATAAAAAACCGAGTTGGTGATGATGGTATGTGTGCCATCTTGCAATATAGACCAACCGATCTATATCTGACGGATGGAAATTAAACTAAAAGATACCCGCACCCCTCTCCACCTTTTTCAGAAAAGGTCTTCCCTCATTCATCCTTATCTCCAACAAACCTCATTGTTGAGCAATTAAGAAAGGAAGCCTCGAACAAACTGCCTCGGTGGCTGGTGCCGACGCCAATCCCCATGCCTCCGCCACCCACCACCAACCACCACCACACCCCACTCCTCTTCACCTTATCTCCTATTTCTCGAGATATCATTAGTTTTTACACATGGGATTACTCCCGCAAGGGTCAATCACAACAAGTGTTTTATAAAAAAATGCATCTTGATGTTCCGTGCAATGCACGGACTTGCTAGTACTCCTACACAAGACTAAGTTGGTGATGCTGGTGTGTCTGCCATCCGTCGTCTCTGACCATTAGATCTACATCTAACGATTGTGAGGTAAGTTGTTGCCTTTTCTCACCAACATCCCACTTGTCTACAAACTTGCAGAAAAACCCATAATTAGTATCTTAAAACCAACCACATCCCTCCCTGACGTCACCAAAATAGCCCAAGGAATATATTATAATTGAAACATAATATATCTCTAGTGACATATGTATATCAAAATTAGGGTGTTTTGTACCAAGTTTGTGAATAAGTATTATTCTAATTATGATTCGTTGCAACGTACATGAACATTGCTAGTATTTCCAACCATGCATTTTTTCCTAGTATTACATAGTTTCGAGTTTTCCATCAAGATATTAGTCACTCATGGTTGATATTTACTTTCAATCATGTACACATATGCACTATGTAACTAGCCTTGCTTATTGGCTTCCAAAGCTTAACTTCCACTCCTACTTACAATATGTAGAGTATATAACAAAAAACTACCCACTTTCAACCAGCCCTAGGAAGAATCTATTGTACAAAAAATAGCAAAAACATACCCAAATTTCTTAATCCACGCGAAAAACTACTACCTAGTACTCCTACCGATTAGGTTCGTTTAAACCCATTTATGACCTGGGTTGGCCCATTACGTCTGCGGCCGACAAGGCAGCTTAAACCAACACATTTTGTTTGACCGTTGACACGAGGGACCCACATCTGACCTTCTATCCTGTTATTCCCCCTCAAATCATTATTTTTCCTGAACATTACTTCAAATAGTACTAATGCGTGTTCGTCGGTGGCGCTGGTGATGGGCGAGTTGGCCGCCGCTCCGCCGGACGGGCCGGACGCCGCGCTGGCCTCTGGACGGGTTGGCAGGTTGGCCCGAGCGTGACTCACGAGCGAGCAAGCCGCCACACTGGCCTTCGCTCTAGCCAGATGGCTGGCCTGACCTCGCCTTCTGCCGGCGGCAGTAGCTGCGTCCCATGGCCGAGGATGACTAGGTGGACGGGCCGGAGGTAGGAGGTCACTCGAGGATTTTTGTTTGTAAGAGCATGTACTAAGGTTGATAAGGTAGTCTTATCTTAAGTCTGCCACATATGCAAGTGGTATTAGTTTCTTGGCATTTTAGTGGTTTCTTGCATTATTATGGGTTTCTTGTAAGGAACAATGTACGTACTACTAGCAACAAAAGGCGATTCTAGGTTGCATTGTACTCCACCGAGTACTACTAGTGGTCATGGGAGTGTATACCTCGTTTTGTTGGTTCGATCCCGGCCGAAGGCACGGCAACCTTTTAAAAAAAATAGTACTACTACACCTCACTGCGAGCCAATATTTTACACGGGTAGTTTGAGTTTTTAAGTCAAACGGACGTGCGGCCCCACAATCTGGGTGCACTGGACAGCCTAGCCACGTGAACGGGTTTTCCTTCCCAGCATCCCGTGGCTCGCATCTCGCCCTAGTTGCACCTTGCTTGTAGCTTCCTCATCAGCTAGTAGCATATTTAAACTAGCGCCTCCCAATTAAGCCCGAGGAGCCTAAAAATCCTGGCGGGGCATTGGGAACTGTGCAATATGGCTCAGATGTAAAGTGCTCTACTACTACTCAGAGCTTGTATGCTGCACACATGGACTTCACTCCATTATCGGCTCTACTATAAAAGAAACGGAGGCAAAATCTTTGCTTCATCTCATTCATAAAGAAGGAACTACTAACAAAGTTCGACGAGATCCATTACACCTCTACAAATGGAAGCGAAAAGCCTAGTCTCGTTGTATCAAATAACTCAAATGTTCTCGCCTCATAAAGAATCTGTCACGATAAACAGTCGCTAGTGTGTGCGTGAGAGGAGCGGCTGAGTAGGCCAGCTACTCCTACGTGAGAGGAGCGGCTGAGTATAGCACCGAGAGTACCCACTAGGCCACTACGCAGGTGTACTTCCCCTGCATTGATAGTATAGCAATGGTTCTAGAGAACGGTAGTACCCTCCACTTCCAGCTGTAGCTCCTTGGCCCTGAGATTCAAGAGTTCAAAACTGGTGCACTCACTAGTAGAAAAGGGGGCAATGGTTCAGGTCGGGTCAGCCCATTAGTCCCGGTTCAGTCTAGAACTGGGACCAATGGGGGCATTGGACCCGGTTCGTGAGCCCCGGGGGGCGGCTGGGCCACATGGGCCATTGGTCCTGTTCGTTCGACCTCTTGGTCCCTGCAGGGACGAACAGGACCAATGGGCAGGCCTCGCTCACCACCATTGGTCCAGATTGGCAGGCTTGAACTGGGACCAAAGGTTGCCCTTTAGTCCCGGTTCATGCCACTAACCGGGACCAATGAATTGCCTATATATACCCCTCACTCCGAAAGCGCAGCACTTCACCGCCTGCTTTTCCGCCTGCCGTTGAGAGCTTTGTGGTGCTCTAGCTCACCTCCTATGCACACAAGGTGTTCGATGAAATGCCCGAGCCACACTACTTAACTTTCTCCTCTCCAAGCTCAACCTCCAAACTCCATTTTCCTCAATATTTGTCTATGTTTAGCGGTCTGTCACGTCCCGTCTCCGTCTTCACCGCCGTTGATTGCCCGCGCCGATCTCATCGCCGGCACCACCGTGGCGAGCCTCTTGTTCTTATCTTCTTTCTGAAAGGAAAAATATTCTTACTTGTATGTTTAGATAGATACTTGTATTATTTTCTTACTTTTATTATTGCATCTTATATAGTGCGATGGTTTTGGTATCCGCCTCGCGGCCCTCGCCCCGCTCTATGATTTGGATGTGGTATATATTATCTGCTCATAACTATTGGTTCATTTATTGTTTATGAAAATTATGCCACCAATGTGACATAGATTTTATTTATCTAGGAGGTTGTTGAACCGAAATTCCAACCGACCCTATTGTCGAGAGGTTAAATTTAGTTGAAGAACAAAACAATTTCTTGAAGGAAAAATAAGAAAAATTGAGGAGGAGAAGATGATATTGGAGTTGCATGTTATGGATGTCATTGATGATCACAAGATCAATATGGATGCAATGCGCTTGAAGATTAGAAAGATTAGAAAATATGCCATTCATACGGAGGATTGGTATCATTATGCTGTTGGATCATTGTTATACTTTGGTTGCATTATGATCGATTTGTTTTCGCATTGAAATGTTTTACATAGTTTCAATGTATGGTTTAATTAATTTAGATGCTCGCAGAGCTTTATGTTCTTAGATGAGAACTATGTATGTACTTTGGTTTTAATGTGATGATGAACTTCTATTAATTTGGTCACTTAATTATCTATTCATGATGTTCTGTAATGATTTTTGACACACTTAATTATATATAATGCAAGCAGATGAACCGGCAATGGATGTACGGTGAAAGACACACCTCCGAGTACATTAAGGGCGTGCATGATTTTCTCGAAGTGGTTGAGGCAAACAAGCGGAATGGTTTTATGTGTTGTCCATGCCCTATATGTTTGAATACGAAGTCTTACTCTGACCGGAAAATCCTTCACACCCACCTGCTTTACAAGGGTTTCATGCCACACTATAATGTTTGGACGAGGCATGGAGATATAGGGGTTATGATGGAAGACGGTGAAGAAGAAGAGTACGACACAACTATGTGCCCCTGAATACGGTGATGCTATCAAGATCAAGAGGAACCGACGATGTGCACGATGATGTTGCCACGCTAAGCGGTTGCTCAAGATCAAGAGGAACCGCATAATGTGCCCGATGATGATGATCTCCGCCAGTCATTGTCGATGCAAGGATGCAATGCGAAATTCAAAAGGAGAAGCTGAAGTTCGATCGCATGTTAGAGGATCACAAAAAGGGTTGTACCCCAATTGCGTAAGATGGCAACACAAAGCTCGGCACTGCATCGAATTGCTGCAGGGAAGGCAGGTCAACTTCGGTTTTCTACAACCGACATTAACAAATTCCCATCTGCCTCATAACCGCGGGCATGGCTTTCGAAGATAATACCTGCAGGGTGTCCCAACTTAGCCCATGACAAGCTCTCACGGTCAACGGCGAATAGACCTCCACCCGAGACACTCGATCGACTCGTATCCCAGACATCAAGACATTTTGACAGGTAAAACTAAACTAGCAACACCGCCCTAATGTGCCGACAAACCCGATAGGAGCTGCACATATCTCTTTCTCGTGGCACACTCGGCTGAGTCTAGCTACGAGTAAAACCAACCCTCATGTTTCTCGAGGTGGCCCCTGCAGTAGCTCAGTTCGACCAACACTCAGAGGAGCACCGCCCGGGGTTAGAATAAAGATGACCCTTGATTCTCGCAGAACCCAAGGGAAGGTGGTAGGTTGTTAGTGCAAATGGTAAAACCAATGTTGGGCATTGCCGAGGAGCTTTACTTAAGGCGAATCGTCAAGGGGTTCCTATTATAGCCCAACCGCTGTAAGGAACGCAAAAACTGGGAACATAACACCGATATGACGGAAACTAGGGCGCAAGAGTGGAACAAAACACTGCATAAGGCCGAGCCTTCCACCCTTTACCAAGTATATAGACGCATTAATTAAATAATATATATTGTGATATCCCAACAAGTAAACATGTTCCAACAAGGAACAACATCTCCATGTTCCAACAAGGAACAAACTTCAATCTTCACCTGCAACTAACAACGCTATAAGAGGGGCTGAGCAAAGCGGTAACATAGCCAATAAACGGTTTGCTAGGACATGGTGGGTTAGAGGTTTGACATGGCAATTTGGGAGGCTGACAAGCAAATGGTAGGCATCGTAGCATTGGCATAGCAAAAGAGCGAGCAAACTAGCATAGCAAAGATAGTAGTGATTTCGAGGGTATGATCATCTTGCCTGAGATCCCGCAAGGAAGAAGAACGAGTCCAAGAAGAAGACAAACGGTCAGATATTTAACGAATCCTCACAACTCCGAACGAAACCAAGCTAATGAGAGAAGCAACCCGAAAGAAACAAACAACATAGTAAACAACCATCACATAAACATGGCATGATGCTAAACAAGTATGATGCATGCCCGGTTTAAATAGCATGGCATGGCAATATGCACAAACAAAACTACAAGTTAATGGAGCCCAATATGCAACGAAGTTGCATATTGACTAAACACCACATCAATTATTTAGTTCTTCTCGTTATGTACCCAACAATATTAAATATTGGTTAACATGGCAAGTGGCTAAGCATAACAAAAACTATACCATCTAAACAATTTAAATTGGGCCGGATATAAAACAACAACCGTAAATCCTCATATGCATTTAGCAATTTAATGCAACAACAAGTTTAAACATTTTAAATGTTGTTATCATGATGCGGATGACATATACAAGTTATATGCAATTTTATAAAAATGTTGATGTAAGCATGTTATGAAGCATTTGTCGCCCCGGCGAAAACGAAAAAGGGTGCCACGGCAACGATTAACGAAATGGTGCCACGACAACATTCCGGTTCCGATAACTCGATTGAGATGTCGTTGCAAAAGAAAGTGTGGAGAGTGTGCCATGCAAGATGGTGGGGTGATCCTGTTACCGGGTCCCACGTGTCGACGGCAAGGCAATGAGGAACGCGCAAGGAACAACTCGACATGGTGCAAACACGGCATCTCATACAACCCACATTCGTTTCGGAAGGTCGCTCGGGTTATACCTTCAAGCATGCATTTTCGGGCTTAATCGTTCGAGGGGAAGTAGTCGCTCGCGACGGTAGTGGTTCACGCTTGGTAGTCGCTCGAGCCATCGGTAGCGGTACTTGATGAATCCCAAACGAACTTGGCGCCTTCGCGCGTAGGGTACTTGGCATTTCCGGAGACGACGGTAGAGGTACTTGATGCGTCGTTGTGGTACTTGGCAAAAATCACAGAGAAGATGCTTGGCGGTCCTGGTATGGTCTTGGCATCCATGTAGTCGATCTTGCAGATCTTGACGGTCCAACACAAAACATCACAAGGGGCCTCGTGAGCGATAACGATGCTGAGCAGAAACTTGGGCGAACGGCATTGGCCGAAACGGAAGGTGGAGGTCGGCTTGTAGCAGAGGAATGACAGGAGTAGAGGAGCTCCAGCAGGGACCGAGGCGCGGCAGGGGCGGACCCTGGCGAGGCACAGCCAGATCCGGTGGTGGCGGCAGCGGGCTCTAGTGGTGGCGAAAAGGCGCGACGATGATGGGGCCCCTGGTCGCCGTAGAGGAAGCAGAGGATGGCGCGGGTCCGGCGACGACGGAGAACGGCAAGATGCGGCGAGGCTGCGCTGGCACTTGGCGAAGGCGTGGCCATGGACGACGGCGAGGGAGACGGCTCGGGGAGGTCGAGCGGGGGGGGTCGCTCCAGAGGAAGAATAAGGCCGCCCGCGACATGGATGACGCCGGGCTCGAGCTCGGCCTTGGCAACGGTGACGGCAGGGAGGTCGATGGAGGCGGGCGAAGGAGCTCCTCTCCTCGAGCACTCAGGCACCGACGATTTGGCGAGGAGGAGGTCGAGCGAGGCTTGGTGCTACAGAGGGAGGCGTGCAGGATCGAGAGTGAGATGGGGATCGAGGGCGAGGTGGCGGCGTGGGAGGACGAGAGGGAGAGATGGGGTCGACCGGTCGATCGGGAGAGGGTTAGGGTTAGGAGGACTGGCTAGAATGGATGGGCCGGCTCATGGGCAGTGATGACCTTAGGTGGGCGCGGAGGTTGGTTGGGCTCTCGCTCTCTTTAGCCAAAAAAAATAGAGAGCATTTCAAAAGAATTAAAAGAAAAGGCCAAGAACAAGAATAAAATGGTGGTACATATTTGTAAGGCTTTACGGTATATTTCCAACCCAACAAAAATGGTTCCAACAAAATAGGAGAAGTTAAATCTAAAATTATTTAACTTGCACCGATGGATTTTGAATGGAGTCTAGACTTTAGGAGTAGCCAAAATGTTGAGATTTTTGGTGGAGCTCCGTAAGATGATGAAAGAATAAATGGCAACGTTGGAGATCAAGAATTAAGACAACAAAGGCATTGGGATTTTGCAAGTGTGTTATGGTGAATTCCAAAATGGAATATTTACTATAGCTCTCTAATTATCGAGAGGATATGTTTTAAAGAGAATCACCATGTGAATTCCTCGATTTAAATGGATCAAAGATCTATGCAATTTATTTAGGTGAGTTTTGAAAAATTAAATGACATGATGGCATGATGCAATGCAAATGATGCAATAAACAAAACAAATCACATGACGAAACTCGGAGTAGCTGGAAGTCTTCTGGAGCGTCGGTCTTGGGGCGTTATACCAGAATCTTGAAGCACTTATGGTTGTGACACGTGAAACACATCATGCACATTTGCAAAATTTGATGGAAGCTCGTTGATAGGCTTAGATCGCTCTTTTGCCAATGATTTTGAAAGGACCCACGATCTAGGGGCAAGCTTCCTTTGATACCAAAGCGACGAGTGCCTTTCATTGAGAGACGCGAGGTAGACATGGTCTCCGATTTCAAAAGCCACATCACGGTGCTTGTCATCATAATAGTTCTTCCGCGCGATTTGCTGCTTTGAGATTCTCACGAATGACTTTGCACATTTCTTCGCTTCGTGGATCAAGTCGCTGCAAGAAGTTGGCGCTCACCTGCTCTCGACCAATTGAGAGGAGTACGGCACTTTCTCGCCAAGAGAATTTCGAACGGGCCTTGCCGAACTCGCTTGGAAGCTGTTGTTGTAGGAGAACTCGGCATATGGAAGACAATCTTCCCACTTCATTCTAAAGGAAATGACACAAGCCCTGAGCATATCTTCAAGGATTTGATTGACTCACTCGACTTGGCCACTCGTTTGAGGATGGAAAGCTGTGCTGAAATGAATGTTGGTGCCCATGGCCATCTGAAGGAGTCCGTAACTTAGAAGTGAAGATGCTTCCACGGTCCAAGAGATCAATTGTGGAATACCATGCAAGGAGACAATTTCGAGGTGAATAGCTCGCTAACCGAGCTGCTGTGATAGATTATTTGATAGGAAGAAAATGAGCCACTTTAGTAAGCTTGTCAATGACAATGAAGATAGCATCATTTCCATGCTTGGACTTAGGAAATCCAGTCACTAAGTCCACCTCGATATGATCAAACTTCCATTCTGGAATAGCAAGAGGTTGGAGGAGACCAGCTGGTCTTTGGTGTTCTACTTTCACCCTTTTGCAGACATCACATTCATTCACGAATTGAGAAATTTCTCGCTTCATTCGAGTCCACCAATACGACTGCTTGAGATCATGGTACATCTTCGTACTTCCAGGATGAATGGATAGAAGAGAATTATGTGCCTCATTCATAATGACTTTTCTCAGATTGCCTTTAGGAACCACAATTCGATCATCGAAGAAAAGAATGTCTTTGTCATCCAAGCGATAGCACTTGTATTTGGAAATGCCCTTGTCAATACCATGTTTCACCTTCTTTACCATGGTATCCAAGAGTTGTGCCTCACGAATTTGATCTTCCAAAGTAGGAGATACTATGAGGTTGGCAAGAAAGCCTTGAGGAACAACTTGAAGATTCAGCTTGCGGAAAGCTTCACAAAGATCCGGTTGGAATGGCTTGAGAATTAAACTGCTGTAATAAGCCTTTCGCCGTAGCATCTGCAATCACATTCGCCTTGCCAGGAGTATATTCAATACTTGGATTTTACTCTTGAATCATTTCGACCCATCGAGTTTGCCTGAGGTTGAGGTTTGGTTGAGTGAAGATATACTTGAGACTCTTATGGTCGGTGAAAATGTCCACTTTCCTTCCCAACAAGAGATGTCTCCATGTTATCAATGCATGGACAACTGCCGCCAACTCGAGATCATGAGTGGGGTAGTTCTTTTCATTGGGCTTCAACTGACGAGAGGTATAGGCCACAACTTTCTTCTCTTGCATTAACACAGCACCGAGACCTTGAAGAGAAGCATCAAAGAAAACTTCGAATGGTTTGGACTCATCAGGAGGAGTTAAGACAGGAGCTGTGACGAGCTTCTCTTTGAGGGTGTTGAAAGCGACATCACACTCAGGCGTCCAGACATACTTGACATGCTTCTGGAGGAGGTTGGAAAGAGGCTTTGCAATCTTGGAGAAGTTCTCAACGAATGTTCGGCAATAGCTTGCAAGACCAAGAAAACTGCAGAGCTGCTTGACATTCTAAGGAGGTTCCCAATTCACAATTGAAGACACCTTCTCGGGATTAACAGCGATGCCCTTGGCGGAGATGATGTGACCAAGATAAAGAACTTCATCAAGCCGTAACTCACATTTGGAAAACTTCAGATAGAATTGATGCTCTCGAGCTTGTCGAGCACCAATCGCAAATGTTTGGCATGATCTCGCTTGTTCTTGGAGAAGACCAAAATATCGTCGAGATACACCAAGACGAAATCATTGGTGTAGGGGTTGAAGATAAAGTTCATCATTCGAGAGAAAGTTGGAGGAGCATTGACAAGGCCGAAAGACATGACAGTATATTCATAAGAACCATAGCTTGTTCTGAATGCTGTCTTGGGAATATATTGTTCACGAATGCGAATCTGATGATAACCCATACGGAGGTCAAGCTTGGAGAATACTTTAGCACCTTTGAGTTGCTCGAATAGCTCATTGATGTTGGGAAGTGGATACTTGTTCTTGATTGTCTTCTTGTTCAATGGACGGTAATCGACGCAAAGTTGGTCCGTGCCATCCTTCTTTTGGACAAAAAGAACTCCACAACCCCATGGAGATGAACTCGGTCTGATCAAACCCAGACGCTCTTGTTCATCGAGCTGCTTCTTCAATTCTTTCAGCTCCTTGGGTCCAAGCTTGTAAGGACGCTTGCAAATGGTTTCAGTGCCGGGCTCAAGATCGATAACGAACTCGACTGGCCGATGAGCAGGCATACCCGGAAGCTCTCCTGGAAAGACATCTTGGTACTCACAAACGACTCGAATTTGCGAGATTGCGTGTAGCTCGCCCTTCTCATTGAGAGAAAACAACCGAATGGTTTCATCACGAGTGGCATAGATGATAACATCCTCAGAAGAGTGTGTCAAATGAATTTCCCTGGCAGCACAATCAAGTTGAGCTTTGTGCTGAGAAAGCCAGTCCATCCCGAGAATTAGATCAATATCCGAGTCACCAAGAACAAATGGTTTAGATAGAAATCTATAGTCGCCCATCTTGATAGAAACATCCAGAATCATTGTGGTAGCCCTCATAGAAGAGGCCGGAGAAACAACTCCCATGGGTTTTTCCAACATTTCCGAAATGAAATCATGCTTTGCGCCAAATGATCTAGACATGAAACAATGCGATGCTCCGGTATCAAATAAGACTTTTGCAGGAATATCATTAATTGAAGATTACCCATTATCACGCCGAAGAATCCTTCGCTTGCGCTGCATTCATCACGCTCACCTTTGCGGACTTGGGATTATGCTTGACCACCGTGATTGCTTGAAGACCTCACAGGAGGAGGAGGAGGAAGGCGCCTTTGGTTGAAGCATTTATTCAAGATAGTGACCTTTTGTCGACACTTGTTGCGTGTCACCTCCGAGAGCGGACGGTGATAAGGAGCATTTGACCTTGGAGCTTGAGGCTGAGACTTGTTCTGTTGACTGGGTTGGGTGGGTGGGAAGATCCATGACCACCGAGTTCTTCTCACGATAAGGCCGACGGAACGGAGGAGGAGGAAGGTAGAACTTTTGCTGCTTAGCTGCGCCTTGAGAGGAAGAAGACTGAACTGCATCCCTGATTCTCTTCTTTGAAGCCTCACACTTGAGTTGAGCACCTTCTTGCTTGATTGCCATATTGTAGAATTGATCAAACTGAGTAGGCTCAACAAGAACAAGAGCTAACTACAGATCCTCTCTAAGGCCACCTCTGAATTGATAGATCATACTCTTTTCATCAGGAACATCTTGTTTAGCGAAGCGAGCAAGTTTCAAACTGCTTGTTGTATTCAGACATCGACATGTTGCCTTGCTTGAGATTGCGGAACTCCAAACGCTTGCTCTCAACAACACCGGTAGGAATGTGGTGAGCTTTAAAGTCCCGACAGTAAATCAGTCCAAGTAATCACCGACCTCCTCGAATCCTTGTATTGTGGAACCAATCAGCTGCTTGATCCTTGAGCTGAAAAGATGCGAACTTGACGAGTCCTCGTGCCGGACATTGCTGCATTCAAATGCTTGTTGATATCCACGAGCCAATCGTCGGCGCCTCGTGGCCTCGCACAAGAGCTGAAAGACTTTGGCTGATTTGCAAGGAAGTGGTTGAGGGTAGGAAACCGAGGCTGATGGTAGAACTGCCCTTGACCTTGATTCCCTTGGTTGCCTTTGGCCTTGGTTACGCTCTTGCATCACCTGAATCAACAATCGAAGCGCATGGCGTTTGTGGTTGCCATCAAAGTTTGCCATGCCTCCGGAGGCGGAGGTGGAGGTGGAGGGTTCGCCGACTCCCATCACTGCTCCGGATTCTCGACGCTGGCGGAGCCATCCTCAAGAGGGTGACATCTGTTAGCATCTTGATTGATGATAGACAAGTTGAATCAACGGATAGAAATTGCAACATATAGTCTTCACAAGAAACATTCGAACAGGGATGAATGAATGAATTCCAAAGTAAACATCACGCCCATTAAGGTGAGAAGCCGCTTGATAAGAGATTGATGAATGAAAATAAAAAACAAGGTATGAATGGAACAAATAAGTGGTAAGGATTGCCCAATCACAAACCAAATATCTCAAGGAAGAAGTGCTAGAGCTACTTGAATCCCACCTATAAACTCCCAAACTTTCCGGTTATGCAATCAGTGTTGGGGATACAGGGAAGCAATATATCTCACCCAAACTAACAATCCCTACATCCAATTGTATCCATCCACAACACATAACCAAGAAATCTTCGGAAATCGTGGTACCTCAACCTTCAAAAGCATCCGTTATACAAGTCATGGCAATACTCCCTGACTCACCTCAAGATCGGGTTATCGGGTTATCTCACCAACAATCGCATAAAAGAGATTTTCGATGTCGGCGACAAAACTCGTATTCCGTAACTGCAACGATAAAATTAAGGCGACAACACCTCGTAGCTCAACTCCTCGACACTTCCAAGAAACCCCCGACAGAGGCACCAAGACAATGTTCTCATCATAAAACCATCTAACGATTCCAACATACCCGCGTGATCCTAAAATTTTTTTTTAGTGAAATTTGAGGAGAGGAAAGTCAAAACTTCTATGTCAGGAGACCTCACCAGAGCGACGAAGGGACTGAGGAGTAAAAAGAATTCCTAAATCTCCGATATATATAATCCTAAATGACTCAAAACATTTTTCTAGACACAACTCGGCCGCTAAAAACGATCAAGCAGTGGGGCTCCTAAGGTCGGGGAAGGCTCTGATTACCAACTTGTAACGCCCTCTGTAATGCCCTCGATGCGGCTATATCTCCCACGTGTCGAAGCACGACTTAGAGGCATAACCGCATTGAAAGCAATGTCGCAAGTGAGGTAATCTTCACACAACCAATGTAATACATAAGGGAAAGAGATACATAGTTGGCTTACAATCGCCACTTCACACAATTACATGAATAAAGCATTACATCATCCAGGTACAATCAAGGTCCCACTATGGAACCAAAATAAAAGAAGCACCACAAATGCATAAAGGTCCCCGATCGACCCCAACCGGGCTCCACTATCGATCAACTAGAACGAAACAACACAAAGGGCAAGATCTTCATCGAGCTCCTCCTTGAGCTTGATTGCGCCACCGCCGGTAACATAGGCACCGCAAACTGGTTTTGAAGTATCCGTGAGCCACGAGGACTCAAAGCAATCCCATTACCATGGGTATAAAGACTAGCAAAGCTTAATGGGAAGGAAGGGGTAAAGTGGTGAGGTTGCAGCAGCGACTAAGCATGATATGGTGGCTAACCAACGCAAATGAGAGCGAGAAGAGAACAAGCGGAACGGTCGTGAAGCTAGCAATGATCAAGAGGTGATCCTCAACACCTACTTACGCCAAACATAACACGTAAACCGTGTTCACTTCCGGACTCACGAGAAGAGACCATCACGGCTACACACTCGGTTGATGCATTATAATTCGGATCCGTGTCAAGTTGTCTAGAACCGACATTAACAAATTCCCATCTGCCACATAACTGCGGGCACGGCTCTCGAAAGTTTAAACCCTGCAGGGGTGTCCCAACTTAGCGCATGACAAGCTCTCGCGATCATCGAAGGAATAGACCTTCACCCAGAAGACCCGATCGGCCTCGGAATCCGGTACATCAAGACATTTCGACAATGGTAAAACAAGACCAGCAAAGCCGCCCGATGCGCCGACAATCCCGATAGGAGCTGCACATATCTCGCTCTCGTGGCAACACCGATGAGAATAGCTACGAGTAAAACCAGCCCTCAAGTTGCCTCGAGGTGGCCCCCGCAGTAGCTCCGTTCGGACCAACACTTAGACAAGCACCGCCCGGGGCTAAATAAAGATGACCCTTGGGTTGGCCGACCCAAGGAAGGGATAGGTGGTGGTGAGGCAAATGGTAAAACCAAGGTTGGGCCTTGCTGGACAAGTTTTATTCAAAGCGAACTGTCGGGGGTCCCATAAATCACCCGACGCGTAAGGAACGCAAAATCCGGGAACATAACACCGGTATGACGGAAACTAGGGCGGCAGAGTGGAACAAAACACCGGCATAAGGCCGAGCCTTCCACCCTTTACCAACTATATAGATGCATTAATAATATAAGAGATATTGTGATATCCCAACCAAAATCCGCCCACCATGGAGAAATCTTCAACTTCACCTGCAACTAGCAACGCTATAAGAGGGGCTGAGCAAAAGCAGTAACATAGCCAATCAATGGTTTGCTAGGAATGGTGTCAAAGGTTAGAGGTTCATGGCAATATGGGATGGCTTGACAAACAGTAATAGGTAGCGCAGCATAGCGATAGAACGAGGCAACTAGCATAGCAATGATAGTAATGAGATCCAGAAGCGGTCATCTTGCCCGAAATCCCGCAAGGAAGAAGAACGAGTCCATGAATAAGATGAACGGATGAAGCCAACCAAACGTAGACGAACTAATCCTCACTTAACGCAACGTAAACAGAACTAACAAGAAGAAGCACACAACATAGGTAAACACACCACACATGACCAAGGCATGATGCACAACAAGCATGATGCATGACCAAGCTACATGAAGCTACTCATGGCAAGAGATGATGCAAACAAGAACAACACATCAAGGCAAGTTTAAATGAGGCCGGAAACAACATATAACAATTCCGGTAAGTCCTCATTTGCAAATTTCGAAATTGGTCCAGAACTGAATAAACATTAAGTTGAAGTTGTTAAACAGCAAGTTAAGATGCATCAAGATGATCTACACGAAATTCTAGTCAAGTTACATATAAAGTTCATTAGATTCGGAGCTACGGCCTAGAAGATATGAGCAAAACAAGTTAAGCATGGCATTGATGCAAAATGCACCCAAACATCAAGCAAACACACCAAAACAAGGATGCAACATGATAATATGAAACTACATGCAAAATCAAGCAAGTTTCATATAGAGCACACTCAAAACGGAGCAACGGTGCAACACACACACACTATACAAGTCATAGCAACAATCTGTCCATAACAGCAACTAGTCATCTTACAAGCATCAAAACAATATGCTACAGCACCCCAACATAATAACAAAAGACATGGGCATGAATTACACGTAAAGCATAACAAAACATGAACACTGAGCTATATCCAGAAACAACTAGAACATGCTCAAAATGACATGGAGATATTGCAAATAATAACAGTTTCAGACTTGAGCAGAAATAACATGAGGTTGCAATGTTTAGAGCTAACAAACAACATGTTACAGGAACTTATCATGGCAAACAAAGGCATGGCATGAATCTACTAATAGCATATATCAATAGTCCCTTACTGACCATAAGCCAAAAAGGACAAGAGGATATGATGGCACCCATGTAAACATAGCAAGTTTTATTACAGATTTAAACATGGCAGGAACAACAATAAGTAGGCATGTTCGTGAGCTCGAACCACTCACTACAGAGCAATACATGGCATGGCAAGGCAACCAACAGTAAGAAGGCATGTTTATCAAGCTAATCATGGCAAGAGCAAGGTCATAGCATACACGGATCAACTACAGCGACCTCGTGAAAATTGAATCTCATGCAAACAATCTGTCAGGAAACATTTTCAAGCAAGTTTGGAGCAAGAAATGAACATGTTCCAGCAGGCTATAACTGCAACAAAGGGCATAAATGGATAGATCATGACATGTATATCAAAACATGTTTATAGAGCATCCCCAGATTATGCATAGATTGATTAGTGGAAGCATGTTAACATAGCAACAAAATATAACAGAATCTGCCAGAAAACAAAGAACAAAGAACTACCCTACTTTACAAGCTCAATGCACTCAGCACACAACTCACAAAAATACAAGGTCAACACCTTTGGAAATATGGTATGGCATAGTTCAACATTCATGTAGAGCTCATACTCATAGGATGCACACATAGATCATGGCAAAATGTTAAAACAAAGAAGTTATAACAGCCAAAGAGATTAACAACATGAAGCACTCTTCCAACAGCATTTCGGGCATCAAGATGGCCTCAAATGAAAATGATGCAATGGAATGAAATGATGTACTCGTCGAGGCGAACAATTTGACATATTATACGCGCAAAACAGAGCTACGGATGCAAAGATGTGATGGCATGAATATGGCATGAAAATTACGGAAATCTCGCGAAAATGTGGACGGGGAGGACCCGGGACGGAGGGATCCGGGACGAGGCGTGGCGTTTGGATGGGGAACCCGGTGGATCTGGTCCCACTTCGCCGGATCTCGCCGGAGTTGATGACGGCGGCCGGAGTTTGGCGCCCAATGGCGGAACGCGGAGGCGAGGCGAGGGCGGGCCGGGCGGCGATGTTCGGCGGACGGGCGGCAAGGCTGCCGCTGGGCGAAGAGGAGGGGCCGGCGGGCCATGGCGCGGCAGAGCGGCGGGAGGCTGCATGGCGCTGGCGCCAGCCGCGACCCGCATCGGGCGGCGGCCGGAGGCGCGGGCGCGGAGAGCGCTGGCGGAGGCGCGGGCGGCGGGCGGAGGCAGACGCGCTGCAGCAAAGGCGGGCGGGCGCGGTCCGGAGGTGGCGGTGGCAGTAACGGCGCGGGCGCACTGGGCGGGCTCGCAAGGGCTCAGAGGGCTCCGCGGCCAGCGGCGCTGGGAGGCCGGAGGCGCCACGTGGCGTGCTGCCCGCTGGCCACGGAGGCGGCGCCATTGAGGTGGCGGCGCCCTATTGGACGGGTGACGGGCGGACATGTCCGGGCGCGACCGGACGTGTCCGGGCGCGCAGAAGAGGCTAGGGTTTGATCTGCGCGAAAAATCGGGGAGGTCTAGTTTTATAGGTAGAGGGAGCTAGGAGAGTCCAAATGAGGAGCGAGCTGCCACGCGATCGTGATCGAACGATCGAGAGCATGGATGGGAGTTTGGTGGGTTTGGGCCACTTTGGAAGGGTCTTGGGCTGCAACAAAGAGGCTTTCACGGTTACCTGCTAACTGTTGAGTACCAAACGACCTCCAAATGGCACTTAAACTTGACAGCGGTTCATCGTGCTATACCAAGGCCGCATGGCAAACCTCGCCATTCCGAGAAAGTTTAATACCCGCTCACAACGAGAGACAAGAGAGGGACGCCGGGGGACATAGGAGCGCCGGATTGCAAAACGGACAACGGGGAAAATACTCGAATGCAGGAGACGAACATGTATGCAAAATGAAATGCACATGATGACATGATATGAAATGCATATGATGACATGGCAAAGTGCAACACGCAAGTAGATGACATGGCAACGACGGCGAATAACTGACGGACACCTGGCGCATCGGATCCGGGGCGTTACACCCTCGATGCGGCTATATCTCCCACGTTGTTGGGGATATTACCACTAGGTGTAAACCGGCCAAGTTTGGGCCGGGTTAGCTCTGCTAGTGGTGTAGTCATGGAAAGGCCTAAGGCCTATAGTCGGTTTAGAACTTGTAGCCGTAAACCGGCCTGATGTATGACTTGTATTGTAAGTTAGAATAAGGAGATACCAACCAGGATACGAGTATGAACCGTTGGGACTCGCAAACCGACGGGCGCCACTGCGTGCATATAAGGGACGACCCGGCGGTTCAAGGGAGATAACCACAGCTCGAGCCTAGGCGGTTATTTGCTCCCTAGCCATCGAGACTACATCAATTCCATCACAACTAGACGAGGCTTTTACCTTCATCGGGGTCAACTAGTATAAACTCCTCGTGTCTTTGTGTCCGCTTAACCCCCGCAAGTAAACCCGTAGCGATGGCTCCACGACTAAGTCCTTATGTTAGAACATCCGCCGTGACAAATCCATCGACGCTTGGCGCCCACCGTGGGGCTATCGCACGATGGTTTGACGATCTTGGAGGGCAAGCTCAAAGGACTCTCGGCTACGTCCAGGCCGGATGACCAAGAGTCGCCGCGTCGGATCTACGCCGACGACGCCGATGGGGTCCCGAGGCCGATTCGATCGAGCACGGCTACCGGGTCCCTTCGGGCGCATACACGCCTTCATCGGCAAGATCGAGGGCTCGAGCCGACATCCGCACCGACCTCGCCGAGACGGCTCAGCATACAAGAACCAGCCCGGCTAAACCAGCCGTGAAGCATGTCTTCGCTGGAGCTACCCATGGAGGGGAGTATGATGCCGGTTCAGAGTACGGTGAGCGAGACCGCTGCTTACTCCGGCGATGAATCTTCAGCAGAGAGACCGAGTCATTGTACCAGCTGCAGGATGGTATGATCAGGCTATTCCGATGGTGAAAGTATTCCGACCCCCAGCCCGCCTAAACCGGATCGGTATATTCATGGCCGACTCAAAGTCAAGAACTCTCTTCAACCGCAGCAGCAATGCTTTCCCGTTCAGCAGCGGTAGCAGGGCAGGAGGCCCGGCGCCCGCCGTTCAAGTTTTGTCGATCTGTTTGATGCGCTTAGCAGCGCCATGGCGGAGGATAACCCAGCAGATCAGAGGCTCATAACGCAGAAATTGCGAAGGTGAAAGAGCAGATCACGCAAGCCAAAGCAGATCTAGCGGCAGAAGGAGCGATGGCTGCAGAGCGGCCGCTTAGATGCACAAAGCTTACAAACTCATGCTCGACCGTAACGCGCCGCAGAGGTGTTAAAGCGAAATATAGATCGCGTCTACCATCGATTCGACCCTAGAAACCTCTTTCGCACTTCGAGCCGACCCAAAGAACTCGCCTCAAAGACAGGAGGTAAACCGGATTGAGGCACCAGAGCGGAGCGACGGTCCAACCGCTACCGATGGAGCCCCGCAGCAGAATACGGTGATTCCTCCGCGGCATAAACGCCCGGCCATTACTTCTAACCCTATGGACAACCTTGTTGCGGCTGCTGCACGATTGAGGCGATCCCACCGAAGGTGATTCCCACAAGCGCTTGAGACACGCCGGTTAGGAGTCCCGGACTGCACTAATCCAGCAGGAAGCATATTCGTACAGCCGCGATCGGATTCACTCTACGCCCCATCCAAGCCGGAGCTACAGCAGGCGCATGGATGAACCGGCCTTATCAAGCAACGCGCGGGACCGTGAAGTGGCCCGAGGCAATCACCCGATAGGCAGCGCTCGTAATGCTTAGGAGGTGGTGGATCGGGCCCGGGCACGCAGGGAGGCCGAGTTAGCAGCACAGGATAATGCGGGTCAACACACACCGGTTCGCCCTACCACCCCCGCCGGACCAGGAGTCACCTCCGCTTTGGGAGTGCCCTGTTTAATCCCCGCTGGCGCAATGTGCGCTCGCCAAGGATTTTAAGGGCCCGCGAAGGTGCCAAATTACACCGCAGACCTATCCCCGAGGCGGGTTGAGAGTTATGAGATGGCCATGGAGATGCTAGATGTTGATGAAGCAGCGTGTGCAAAGTACTTCACCATGATGATGGAGGGCACAGCCCGCATTTGGTTGAAAAGCTTGCCGCCCAATTCTATCAGCTCATGGGGCCGCCATTCGGCCCGCTTATCCGAATTTCAAGGATACATGTAAACAGCCAAAGTCTATAGTAGACCTGGCGCTTGCTTTCGTGAAGAAGGAGTCAACAACTACCGGGTACGCCGTGTGTCCGAGATTTTGCACTCCTCCGACCGGATCAATGCCGACTCGGCGATCATCACACCGGAAAGCAACCGCCGGTTTGAGCCTCAAATCAAGCCGGGACGATGAAGCGGTTCTCGAATGATACGGAACCCTCATGACCGCTGGTAAAATATGCCGATTCTGCATAGCATCAAGGATCCAAGCGATGATGACGAAGCAGGAAGGGAAAGAAGAATGGCAACCCAAGCAGCAGCATTTCAAACCGCAGGTCATGGAACGGGGCAAGCGCAAGGCTGATGGTAATCCGGATTTCGAGCTAACACTAATGCGCAGGACCGAGGTTCGTGGCGCAGAGGCAAGGCGAATCGGGCCCAAATGCTGGTGCAAACCGCTTGAACTACTTGTTGCATCAGCCTTGTCCCAAGCACGGAACGGCGAATCCCCATCGAATCATCTTTGGAAAGATCTGTTATATTATGCAAGAGTTTAAAATTCGATGCTTTCCGATATGACCAGGATCGTGGTGGTGCAGATCCGGTTTTCATGGGCGGGTCAGACGGAGCTTCCGGTTCAGGCACAACCAGGCAACTTCAATACCCGTGAGTAATCAAGGTAGTCAAGAAGAAGAGCAGTCAAAGCATCGAGCCAGCCAAAGCAGCTTGAATGGCGGCAAGATCACGTTTTCACAACCAGTTTGGACAAGCGGATCGAAGCTTCACAAACGGGCGGTGAACTCGCTGAACAGGCTTTGCCACAGTATTTGCGCTGGTCAGAGCAGCCTATCGTATGGAGCAGAGAGGACCATCCCCCCCGGGTTGATAATCCGAGTCAGCTGGCTTTGGTGGTAGATCCCCAGGTTGGGGGCTATAAATTTACTAAGGTACTTATGGATGGTGGAAGCAGCATCAATATATTGTATTATGACACTTTCCGTCGCATGGGCCTCACAGATAAGGATCTCAGACCATCCAATACGGTTTTCCATGGTGTAGTGCCTGGCAAATCTGCTTATCCTACTGGTAAGATAGTTTTGGATGTGGCCTTTGGGGATGAGCATGATTCCCAGTCTGAAAAGCTAACTTTTGAAGTGGTGAAAATCCGGAGTCCATATCATGCCTTATTTGGGCGACCAGCTTATGCTAAGTTCATGGCACGACCTTGTTATATCTACTTGCAGCTCAAAATGCCGGGTTACAAGGGAACGATAACAGTGTATGGAAGCCGCCGAGTCGCTTTGGAATGTGAGGAAGGAGATGCAGCTTATGCAGAGGCGGTCTGTGCCACGGAGGAGTTGAAATTTTATAAGGACAATGTTGATCCGGCAGATATGACCAATTTGAAGAAGCCCACCACAGAGCATGAATCGGATCTGAAGTTTAAATCGGCAGCTGAGACCAAGCTTGTTGACTTTGTGCCAGGTGATTCGTCTCAGCCAGCTCACTATCGCGCCAACCCGATCCTAATAGGAAAGCGCTACCATCGAAGTTCATCCGTGAGAACCGACATCTTTGCATGGAAGCCATCCGACATGCCAGTGTACCGAGGAACTCACGAGCACACACTTAATGTGGATCCTAAGTATAAACCGTGAAACAGTTCCTCCGCCGGTTTAATGAAGAAAGACGCAAGGCTATTGGGGAAGAAGTAGCCAGGCTTTCGCAGCCTGGCTTTATCATCGAGGTGTTTCATCCAGAGTGGCTTGCTAATCCGGTGCTGGTCCTTAAGAAAACGGCACTGGCGATGTGTGTGGACTACACAGATCTTAACAAGGCTTGTCCAGCAGATCCTTTTGCTCTCCCCCGCATTGACCAGATTATTGATGCCACGGCAGGATGTGAGCGGTTGAGCTTTTGGACGATACTCGGATATCATCGATCAAGATGGCAGTTATGACCAGGAGAAAACGGCGCTTATCACTCCCTTTGGAGCCTTCGCTATGTATCTATGCCTTTGGGCTCAAGAGCGCCCAAGCTACTTATCGATGTGTATGTAATTGCTTGCATACACAGATCGCCGTAATGTGCATGCTTATGTGGATGACATTGTGGTGAAATCTAGATGTAGGAGACGCTGGTGGAAGATTTGAAGGAGACCTTCGACAACCTCGCGATTTATAAGATGATGCTTAATCCGCCAAGTGCATTTTTGGTGTTCCTACCGCAAGTTATTGGGGTTCCCGTGTCTAACAGAGGAATCGAGGCTAATCCGAGAAAATTAAAGCCATCACCTCCTTGGCTAAACCAAGTGTATCAACGATGTTCAACGCTATGGCCGGATTATGCATTGAGCCGGTTTATCACCGCCCGAGAGAAGGCTATTCTTTATACCAGATGCCGAGGAAGACAGATCATTTCGTCTCGAGTCCATTTGCCGACGAAGCTGAGGACCTAAAGCGGCAATGGCCAATCCGCTTGTCCTGCGGCTCCAAATGACAAGGAACCGCTGTTATTATATGTGGCAGCCAATGCACGAGCGGTGAGCGAGCCATTGTGGTAGAACGCAAGGAGGCAGGAAAGGAATATCCGGTTCAACGGCCGGTTTATTATATCAGTGAGGTGCTTATTGAGTCCAAGCAGAGGTATCCGCATTGGCAGAAGCTAGTCTATGGTGTTTTTATGGCCAGCCGGAAGCTGAAACAATATTTCCAAGGGCACCCTATTACAAATGGTTAGTTCAGCTCCTTTGGGTGATATCATACAAAACCGGAGGCGATCGTCGGATTGCAAAATGGGCCATCGAGCTTGGGCCACATGGGCTCAAGTATACACCACGCACAGCCGTAAAATCACAAGCACTTGTTGATTTCATTAATGATTGGACGGAGTTACAAGCACCAGAGGAGAAGCCGGATCATACGTACTGGACTATCCACTTCGATGGATCCAGGCAGTTGGAAGGCTCGGGGTCGAGTCGTGTTAACTTCCCCGCGAGGTGATAAGTTTTGTTACGTTCTCCGCTTAATGTTCCCTTGTACTAATAATGCAGCTGAGTACGAAGCCTTGCTCCATGGTCTCCGGATGGCTAAGGAGATGAATTTAAGCCGGGTTAAGTGCTTCGGTGACTCGGATCTGGTGGCTCAGCAAGTATCTGGCACTTGGGACTCTAAGGACCCCCTCATGGCTGCATATCGACGAGAGGTGGATAACATTGCAGGTTGCTTCAAGGGCTATCGTGGATCATGGATCGCCGAAGAACGGGCGGCGACGCTTTAAGCCGCTTTGGGTTCTCAGCAGAAACCGTGCCACCTAATGTCTTTTCTCGACGCCTTGCACAACCCGCCGGTGCAGCTCCCCGGTGAAGCGGATTTGGCGATTCCTCGATCCGGAGGCTCATTGGTGGCGGCGCAGCATGCTATTCCGATTGGACGGTTCCTTACCTTGCATATATGACTAGAGGAGAGTTGCCGACGATGAGGTTCTCGCCGCATGATAATCCCGCGCCCAAGTCTATGACGATTCTTAATGGTGAGTTGCATCATTGCAAAGTGTTTGTGGGCGCTTCAACGCTGTGTTTCCGAGGAAGGTTGCGAAATTTTACGAGAAATCCATGAAGGGGATTGTGGGCATCATGCCGTTCAAAGTCCCCGTGGCAAAGGCATTCCGCCATGGATTCTATCGTTAACCGCTCATGCCGATGCGGAGGACTTGGTCAAACGATGCGATGGGTGTCGAATTCTCCAGCGTGCCCATGTACCGCACAAGAGTTGAGGATGATCCCAATAACGTGGCTGCTTATACATGGGGCTGGATATGGTCGGGCCTTTTAAGCGATCCAAAGATAAGAAGACCGACCTATTAGTGGCAGTGGACAAGTTCACTAAGTGGGTTGAAGCGAACTCGCCAAGAAGTGTGATGCGCAACAATGTACAGTTCATCAAAAGGTGATTTTCCGGTTTGGCTTTCCACACAAGATCATTACCGACAATGGCACTAATTTGTCCAAGGGGCTATGAAAGAATTTCGTGAACGTGAGCATATCCGACTTGATGTATCATCGCTGGCGCACCTTCATCCAACGGGCAGCAGAGCGCGTTAATCAGAAATCTTGCGAGGCATCAAACCACGACTTCGTTCCATTACAGAGAACACCGTGGTGCTGGGTTGAAGAGCTCCCATCGGTACTATGGAGTATCAATACAACGCCAAACCGGCTCCATCGCTACACACCTTTCTTCATGGTTTATGGAGCGGAAGCGCTTCTCCCAAAGGATATCAGCACGATTCGCCTGTAGCGGCTTATGTTGAAGCGACAATGAAGCGCACGACAGACGCTTTGGACCCACTCGGATGAGGAGCGGATATGGCAGCCGCCGGTCGGCGATTTACCAAAGAAGATCTTCGTCATATCACAACGCCGGGTTCAAACCAGAGCCTTTCAGAAGGAGATTTGGTGCTTCGCCTCATCCAGACTGCACAGATATGCACAAGTTGTCCTCGCTTTGGGAAGGACCCTTTGTGGTCGAAGAATCGCACAACGGTTCCTACTATCCGTTGATATTCGAGAGCATAAAGACTCACGACATCGAGGAGGAGACCAACAGCCGTGGAATATAGCTCATCTTCGACCTTACTACACATGAGTCATTGGCTCGGTTTATGTACATAGCATAACAATGTATATATTATCTTCGATATAATAAAAATCAGGGCCTCACCAAAGCGGGTCTCTGCTTTTCTTCTCATGTGTGGTTACATGGAGTGTTTCTGCTTTTAAAGCGGCCTCCGGTTTACCCTTGACAGCTTATATTTATCACTTGGGGGCTTGGTCGTGTCCGAACCAATGCAACACCTCTTGATAGGCGTAAAGCCACCAGATCATTTGGGGACACGGTCACGCCTGAACCGGTCACGCCTCTTGGTCGGCCAATAGGGCCAGCGCCACTTGGGGCTTGGTCGAACCCGAACCAATGTCACGCCACTTGGCCGGGCGATCGCCAAGAGTCTTTTGGGGACCTCGCCGACTAGCACCATCGCTACGCCTTCTGGGGCTTGGTTGCGTCGACCATGGTAATGCCATCCGACCAGCTCCATGAAGCTTTACTTTTGCAAAGAGTTATTGCCTTTGTTGCCATATTTGGTGTTCAATTTTTGTTGCGCTTTTTAAACCCGATTTAATATTTTTATCCGTTTAGCTGTCAAGAATAAACCGACAGACACGGTTTTGGTATTACATCAAGTTTTTTCTTTCCGTTTACCTTTTTCCGTTTATCCTTATGGAGAAACATGGGGCTTGTGCTGATTCAAGACGCCTATGTGGGAGTTATTGTTTCCTGCACGGTTATGGTTTTTAACAAAAAGCCTCCGCTTCAAGATTGGCTACGCCACTTCATGCCCGGATATGGCAGGTATTTGTATCACATACTAATTGATTTTCAATACATAAGATATATTGATGTTATAAACCGTCGGGCGATATCACCGCCGCCAAGTTCAATCTTTTGGTTGCAGGAGTATGACTTAAACAAAAGTTTCTCGATGCGCCAAGGCATACCCAGCAGCAAAGTTTTGACTATACTATTATAAGGCAACACAAAGGCCCAAATGAGATCAGTGTTTCTTAAACCGCCACCGGTTCACGATCGTTCTTCATCTTCCGCCGCTTCAAAGATCTTCATCTCTACCCATCGGCTGGAAATCCACGTAAGTCCGCCGATGCCCATCGCTTGAAAACAGCTTCCTCATGAATCAAAGACGACGGTTCATCGTCGAGCGTAAGTGTGCTTACGGATTGAGGGATCAAGTTTTCCGGTTCAAAAGTTGGAGCGACACACGCTTGTTCCGATCATTGTATTGGGCTTGATAGTGATCCAAATCGGCTTCTTCCGCCAATTGACAAGCAAGCGGGCGATCGCGACGGTTTATTGCACGCAAGTCCTCTTCACTAAAGTCCGAGCCGCCTTCCTTCACATCGATAGCCCCGAGCTGCTTCCACGGATCAAAATCCGCACCCGTGCTTTGGCACGGATCAAGGCGCTCATGGCTCCGGTTCGCGGCAGCAGATTTCTTCACCTCTTCAAGCCGGGAAGGAAGGATGGAAAGCTGGTTCAAGGTATCTTGGATCGTGGACGGTGCTGGGTTATTATGTGACATTGTGGTAATAACGCTACTGGCTCCGTATATAACTCGCTCCACTAAAGTGTAGACAGCTTTCGTTTCTTCCGCACGCTATTACCCAAGTGCCCAACGTGTGCTCGCATATGATGATAGGATATTTTTAAACCGAATAGTGGGGTAACAGACAAGCATATTACACTTACTAACAGGAACTTATCAAGATGGCTGCTGTCATAGAATGCACTTGCCGCTTCACGGCCGCCGATCATCCACCACCGGTTTAAGGGCAGCTTCAGATTCTCGCCCGCTTAAGCAAGTCGGCCTTCTCAAAGGGCCTGCATCACTGCTCCTTCTTCATGTTGTCCTTCAATTGTTCCGCAGCAGTCAAAGCACTTTGGTTAGCTCCTTCTGGCCTTGTCTGTTTTGGCTCGCTGGTTTTCAATGCCATCAGAATCGGCAATCCGATCATCCTTGATTCTCACCTCACCTGCAGATTAACAAAGATGATCAGCCAACATCATATAGTTCAAGTCTCCACCACACAACATAGTTATATGCTTGACACTTGGGGCTAATGTCCTTCATTTTTTCTATCGCTGATACATAGCAAAGTCCCAAGTTCAATACGAGTATTCAACTCGCACTTGGGGGCTAATGGCTATTTGATTCTATTCAAGTGTTGTCGAAGTTTTGGATTGCCGGTTTACGATGCGTATTTCAACCGCCCTGGTGGTTATGAGGGACGATTGCAAAATCTATCAAAGAAAGTTAACAAGTACCAGCTTGATCAAAGATTGCAAACCGCCCTTGGGGGCTACAAGGATTACTATATTGGTAATAAGGAAAGGAGCGCTACCTCAAACTCATCTCTCATCGTTTCACCAAGCCAGCTTCATAATCACGGCCATCAGAAGCCGGTTTAGATATCCGAATGAAGATCTTGGGCGCCATAGCAGCGTATGTTTCCAGCTCAGATTCCACTTTCCTTTGTTAAAAGTGGAAGAGTCCTCCTTCACAATATGCCGGGTTAGAGTTGCAGCATTCCCCGGTTCAGAGTGGCCTGCTCCAAAGGATTACAACATCGCCGCCCTTCGATTCGACGGATCGTGTGGGCACACCTGTTTCAGCTGGATTATGAGGATCTTCAAACCGACGGCACGGGCGGCCGGATCAACAGACATTGAAACAAAGCCGCAGCCCTCCTCCGAATCACATCTTCTTGAACCGGGGATCACCCGAATGTCTTCAAAGGCAACATTTTCATGATCCGCACTGCTCATGATCTCAAGCGGCAGCCTCTTCACTGTTTTCCAAGCGAGCTTTTTCTTTGGGTTTCGCTTGGTTTCAAGAAACAAAAGATTCAGAAATAAGGCACATACATTACGTAAGAAATTGACAAACATATGGCCGTGTTGACTTACCCGACAGCCTATCTTCGCGTGGTAGCCGGGTGGTCGACGATTCGCCAGATGATGAATGAGAGGTGACCCGATAATCGGAGTCGGACGGATTAAGAGGTTGACGGAATAAACCCACTTTGGAATTCAAGGTAATAAAATGGTTGAAACCTCGGTGCGGCGCTTTCGGGCGGGCTGTTTGGTAAACCGCAGAAGTAACTACCTATACGTCAGGCGGGTTGTGCGGCGGGCTTCATGCTGCCGTGTCTTCATAAGAAGTTTGGGATCCAAGTAAGCAAGGGGTGAGAAAAGTTAACTTTCCGGTTTGCCCGGCTAAATTTTGGTGAAGGCAAGTTTGTTGAATCGAAGAGAGAGTGGTTACCTCAAGAAATCCTCGCGTTGTTGGCTTCAAGGCCATCCCGACAAGCATCGCCATCAATAAGACGGTAAAAAACAAGCCAAGAGAATCAAGTTCGGATTACCCACATCATCATCGGCGGCCGGATCGCATTTAAGCAAAGTGGTTTTCCTCTTGTGGGCGGACTTTTAACAACTTTTGTTTTGGGCCGGTTTTGCCGCCCACCTTGTCCGCTTTATCTTGAGAGAGTTTTTGCTCCAAAACGGATTATCGCCTCGGATCGGAAATAATTGAGAGTTGGAAGTATGAAAGTAATGGCAATATTTAATGATGGCACACAGAGACTTACCGCAGGAGGTGCGTTGAAGGCGCAATAAGGAGCCAAGCCGGTTTGGGCACAAAGGTGCTCCGTTCATTCAGATCTTCCTCATCGAATGCGGACTTCATCTTTAGACAGTTCTAGTTTGGTGTGTCGGAGTGGGTCATCGACGCTGCCGTATATCGCACATCAAACCGAACGCCGCTCAGAGGCAATATGCCCCAAGATAACCAAAGCAGCGTGCCAGACGATCCCAATAAACCGCTGGCTATGAAGGCCCAAGCTTGATAGTTGTGGAGCGATTTACTTCTCTCTTTGGCAGTCAATCGCTATGAAAAGGATGGGTGTTGCTGAGCCGCCCGACGAAAAACCCGTAAAGGATTTTCACCTTCAGGGAAGTGTCTTTGCAAGAGAACCAAGTCGCTGCTCCACTCTTTGGGATGAGTGTGGAGTTTGACGGGGATAAGTGATCTCTTTCTCTTCTCGATAGCCATACCGCCCAGCCCAAGATCGGGCCATCGGTGAATTCGGTGCGGCGGTTTAGGTGGAAAAGATCCCTAACAGTTCGACAAAGGGTTCCTCTTGCAGATATGCTTCGGACAGCACTTGAAAATGGCACAGATTGGTAACAGAGTTGGGGCCGATATCTTGAGGACGGAGTTGAAAATTGGCCATCACGTCCGGTAAAATTTTGACCGGGCGGTTTGAAACCCCGAACAAGTGATCTCGAAAACCACGACTTCTCCTTCCTCGAGGGGTAGGAGGACATTCCTCCGTGAACCTCCAATGGATTGTGATTTGATCATCTAAAGCGCCGATTGATACCAGTTCTTTCAACTGTGTTTCGGAGACACGGGAAGGAACCCAGTTGCATTCGTACACCTGTTTGGCCATCATAAGGTCTACAAGGAGAAGAATCCGGTTTAAGAAAGTACTCATTGCAGAGTAATTGATCTAAGTTATGATAAACCAGAGGAGGTTCCGACGAATCAGTTCGATATGATATGATGTCAGTTATATGTTGGCGGTTCAACACGGGGACTAATGGTGTGCCGATGCCGGTTTAGCAATTTTTCATACTATGGTGAGTTAAACCGCCTAATCTTGGCTTCAAAGGAAATGGATGTAAACAGGTTTCACAAGAGTTCATGTTTATTATGGATCAAACGCGAAGTTTTCGTAAAACAGAAAAGGCCGCGAAGTAAAGAAGAAACAGGATGCACCATAAGATATATATATATATATGCGAAGATCTATGGGATTCAGATAAGAAAGTGCAGCGGATAAGGTGAGTCTTCGCTTGGTATGTAACAGGATTCATAGCATGGCTCAAAGGCTAGAAAGGTGAGAGCCACGAAGAACGTGGTATGAAGCTTGAACCCTAGAAACAGATCTAAGATGATGAACAGATCAAGAAGGGTAAGAGATTTACCGAAACGGAGGAGATGCGGAGAAAGGCCGCAGATTCTGGTCCGAACAGGTTGATGCAGCGCCAAGGTCAAGCAGACGTTGATGACGACGACGGAGCTCCAAAGCAGCAGCGCAAGGAAGAAGAAGAAGAGGAAGCGAAGGAAGAAATGTAATGACCCTTCGGTCCTATTTATAAGGCAAGAAAGCTAGGTCAAGCGTGTGAATCCAGTGGACGGTCATTAAAGAAGGCGTTATAAAGGATAAACTTCAAGATGACGCCATGCCGGTTTACAGTGACTGAAGCGGCGATGTCATGCCGGTTTACAAGGATCGAAGCGATGACGACATGACGATTTATTACACAAAGAAGGTATCCAAGATGCAGGTTTATGAAGGATTGACATGAACCAGCTCAAATCAACTGGGCCTAATGTTGGGGATATTACCACTAGGTGTAAACCGCCAAGTTTGGGCCGGGTTAGCTCGCTAGTGGTGTAGTCATGGAATGGCCTAAGGCCTATAGTCGGTTTAGAACTTGTAGCCGTAAACCGCCCGATGTATGACTTGTATTGTAAGTTAGAATAAGGAGATACCAACCGGATACGAGTATGAACCGTTGGGACTCGCAAACCGACAAAGCGCCACTGTATATAAGGGGACGACCGGCGGCGGTTCAAGGGAGATAACCACAGCTCGAGCCTAGGCGGCTATTTGCTCCCTAGCCATCGAGACTACATCAATTCCATCACAACTAGACGAGGCTTTTACCTTCATCAAGGGGCCAACTAGTATAAACTCCTCGTGTCTTTGTGTCCGCTTTAACCCCTGCAAGTAAACCCGTAGCGATGGCTCCACGACTAAGTCCTTATGCTAGGACATCTGCCGTGGCAAATCCACGACACACGTGTCGAAGCACGACTTAGAGGCATAACCGCATTGAAAGCAATGTCGCAAGTGAGGTAATCTTCGCACAACCCATGTAATACATAAGGGAAAGAGATACATAGTTGGCTTACAGTCGCCACTTCACACAAATACATAAATAAGCATCCATCATTCAGTTTACACTCAAGGTCCGACTACGGAACCAAAATAAAAGAAGACTACCCCAAATGCAACACAGATCCTCGATCGTCTCCAACTGGCTCCACTATCGATCGTCTGAAATGAAACATAGTAACGACTAAGGGCCTCATCAAACTCCCACTTCAGCTCGGCTATGCCATCCGCTACTGGTATCATCGGTACCGTGATCTGTTTTGGTAGAATCAGGAGTCACGGGACTCAGAATCTCACACCGCGAGATCAAGACTATTTAAGCTTAAGGGAAGGGTGGTGTAATGAGGTGGAGCTGCCGCAGTTTACTAGCATATAAGGTGGCTACGATCGTAAAAGAGAGCGAGAAGAGAAGCAAGGCACGGTCGTGAAGCTAGTAGAGATCAAGAAGTGATCCCGAAACTAGTTACGCCAAACATAACTCCAACACGTGTTCACTTCCTGACCACGAGAAGAGACCTCACGGTTACACACGCGTTGATGTATTTTAAATAAGGTCAACTTCGGTTTTCTACAACCGACATTAACAAATTCTCATCTCGCCTCATAACCGCGGGCACGGCTTTTGAAAGATAATACCCTGCAGGGGTGTCCCAACTTAGCCCATCATAAGATCTCACGGTCAACTAAGGATAAACCTTCTCCGGAAGACCCAATCAGTCTCGAATCCCGTTCGCATGACATTTCGACAATGGTAAAACAAGACCAGCAAGACCACCCGACCAGGCCGACAAACCCGATAGGAGCTGCACATATCTCATTCTCAAGGCACACCGATAAGCTAAGCGTCACAGTGTACCGACGTAATCCAAGTTGCCAAGGAATGGTCCCACACGGTGTTTAGTTTGGACCAACACTCGAGGAGCATTGGCCCTGGGGTAATTAAAGATGACCTCGGCCATGTAAAACCCAAGGGAAAAGGCTTAGGTGGCAAATGGTAAAACCAAGGTTGGGCCTTGCTGGAGGAGGTTTATTCAAAGCGAACCGTCACGGGGTCCCATAAATCACCCAACCGCGTAAGGAACGCAAAATCAAGGAACATAACACCGTATGACGGAAACTAGGTGGCAAGAGGAACAAAACACACTGCATAAGGCCGAGCCTTCCACCCTTTACCAAGTATATAGATGCATTAATTAAAACAATAGATATTGTGATATCCCAAAATATCCGTGTTCCAACAAGGAACAAACTTCATCTTCACCTGCAACTAGCAACGCTATAAGAGGGGCTGTGCAAAGCGGTAACATAGCCAATCAACGGTTTGCTAGGACATGGATGGTTAGAGGTTTGACATGGCAATATGGGTGGCATGATATAGCAAGTGGTAGGTATCGCAGCATAGGCATAGCAAAAGAGCGAGCATCTAGCAAGCAAAGATAGAAGTGATTTCGAGGGTATGGTCATCTTGCCTGCAAAGTTCTCAGGGTTGTCGAAGGCTTGATCCTCATAGGCATTCTCAACAGGTTCCTCATTCGCGTACTAGTCTCCTGGCTCTACCCAAAGCAAGAACACAAGCAATGGAACCACAATCAAACATGGAACAATGCACAAGCAACATGATGCAATACATGACATGCTATGCGAGATGTCCTATGCAATGCATATGTGTGCTCCGGAAGGAAAATGATGAACCAGGCATCAACTTGGCAAACCAAGTATGCCGCGGGAAAGATGAGATGATTTCGGTTGAAATCGATATAAAGATCACCGGAATCGGATGCACGGTTTGCAAATGACAAGCAAAACAAGAATGACGCGAATCATGCTTAACAAAGACGATGCTACTTAGCATGCAACAAGAAACTATGCTACAACACCCCAACATAAAAACAAAGCATATGACAGTGATCTACAGGAGATGCTTAACAAATGAGGAACACTGAGCTATGGCTAAATCACATCATAACAGGCTCAATCAAGCATGGTGAAAGTGCAAAAAATATCAGGTTCACGGACTTGGTGAAAATACTAATATGCCAGAAATTAACATCAGGAAGGCATGTTTAGAGCAAGCAAACAACAAGCTACAGGCACTTATAATAGCAAAATAAGATATGGCAGGAATCTACTCAAAGCATAGATCAAAAGTCCCTTACTGACCATAAGCCAAAAAGGACCAGAGGATATGATGGCACCCATGTAAACATAGCAAGTTTCATTACGATCTCACCTTAGCGTAAAAGTCGACATGGCAAAAACAGATAACAAGTAGGCATGTTCGTGAGCTCGATGCACTCACTACAGAGCGTCTCATGATAAACTAAGCATACACCCATCAAGAAGACATGGCATAGAAGCTATACATGACAAGAACAACATCATAGCATACACGGATCAACTACAACAACCTTGTGAAAATTGAATCTCATGTAAACAATCTGTCAGGAAACATTTTGAAGCAAAAGTAGAGCACGAAAATGACATGCTAGACTACTCCATAATTTCCAACAAAGGCATGGATGGATAGAGCACATCCATACGTTCAAAACACCCTTACTGATCATGCTCAAAATGGGCATAGATCTCTCTGTAACAACATGAACACATGGCATAAAAATAACAGCAGGACATGACTTGGTGAAATTACTAAGTTCCTGAAATCAGCAACATTATCATCCCTAGTTTGCATGCTTGTGCTAGTCACCACAGGGATCACAAAAATACATGGTATACACCCCTGGAAAGATAGCATGGCATAGATCAAAACATATGTAGGACTCAAGTTCATAAGGTGCACACATTAATCATGGCAAAAATGAAAAAAGTGCAAGTTCTGTTAAGAAACAGAAACTAACATCACATAGCCCTCTTCCAAAAGCATTTAGGGCATCAAGATGAGATCAAATGAAAATGGTGCAATCAGATGAAATGATGTACTCATCGAGACGAACAATTTGATATGCTACACGCCCAAAACGGAGCCACGAGTGCAAAGACGTGATGCGATGAAAATCCAACAAAATAATGACAGGAAAAGACTTGGTGGATTTCGGGGGTCGGGGAAAAAGTCAACCGTCGCGTTTCCCGGATCGGATCTGGCTGGAACTCGAGGTTGCCGGCCTGGGATCTGGGGCCGGAGGGAGGAGAGGCCGGGGCCCTTGCCGGAGCGGTCGGGGAGGACGAGGGCGGCGGATCCGCGCTGGTGGTCTCGGACCACCGAGGGCGGCGGAGACGGGCGTGGCGGCGGGATTCGCAGCGCTGGGACGGGCGGCGGGAAGCGGCCGCCGGCGCCGAGGCGGCGGCGGAGGAGGTCGCCGGGCGTGGGAGGTGCGGCCTCAGCGGGCGGGCGCATTTAACGGCTTTTGGGCGCCTGGGCCTGGCCGGGGGCGGGCGGCGGCGGCGATGGGGGCGGGGCGCCATGTGGCGGCCCTGGCTGGCTGCGGTTTCGGCGGCGGACGCGTCCGGCACCGTCCGGACGTGTCCGGCGGCGGAGGATGAGCGTGCTAGGGTTTGCCCGAAAATTGCGGGGATGGGCACATATTTATAGGTAGAGGGAGCTAGGAGGCTCCAAATGGGGTGCGGTTTTCGGCCACGCGATCGTGATCGAACGGCCTAGATGATGGAAGAGGTTTAGGTGGGTTTTGGGCCACTTTGGAGGGGTGTTGGGGTGCAGCCCAAAAGAGGCCTTTTCGAGAGTGCGGTTAACCGTTGGAGTACCAAACGAGCTCCAAATGATCCGAAACTTGACAGGTGGTCTACCGGTGCTATACCAGGGCCACTTGGCAAGGCTCGGTCCATTCCGAGAAGGTTCAACACCCGCACATGTAAAAGGGAGCGCTGGGGAACATAGGAGTGTCACATCCCTAGTCTATGGGTGGTGGTGTATACTAAGGGGTATGACCTAGACTAGCTAGTCATTTGTGCATCATGTTTAATTTCATTTAAATTTGAAATGAGGATTTGAGAAACCCTAGCGTAATCATTTTTTAGAAATGACCCAAATGACCCAAAAAAATTGCTCCAAAAAGGTCCAAGAAAATGCTCATGTTGCCCTCTGAAAATATTGGACTGAGATAAAAATCAAACCAATATTTTTAGGAGCTCATAAATATTTATTTTGGGCATTTGGAATTAATCCAAGAATTATTTTGCCTTGGATATATATATGTTATATATATAATATATGTCCAAAAATTATGTCATTTATTAAGGAGCTCTAGAATAATATAATTAGCTCCTGCAAAATTTGGCATAGTAAATAAAATGATTTAGTATTTTAACTAAATCAAAACAAATGTCGAAATAGAAAACATAAAACAAAAGAAAGGGAAAGCTTATCTGGCCTCCTCCCCTGGCTGGCCCAAAGACTGCAGGCGGTCCTGGCCGCCCAGCCCACCCTCCTCTCGCTGCCTTCGCCCTCGACAGGGGGGGGCGTGGTTCGACGCGCGCGCCGCCGCCACGCCACGCCACCTCTCGCTCGCCGCTCAAGGCCCCTCGTCGCTCGAACGCCTGACGACGCCACGCACGCCCCGCACCTCTCCCCTCTCTCTCGCTCTCCTCCTCCTCGCTTCCTCTCTCTCTCTCACCGAAGCGACCGGAGAGCGCCACAGCCTGCCAGGCCACTGCCACCTCGCCGCCCGCTGTCGTGCTCAGAGAACCGCAGAGCTGCCCCTGCCCTCTCCGCAGAGCCACGATCGCCGGAAGCAAGTGGAGCTCGCCATCCAGCTCGACCCGCCGCCGCCAGACCGAGATCGCTGGCGATCAGACGCTGCCCCCGACGCCTCGAGCCGCTCGAGCCTTCTACGTGACTCGCTGTGAGCCTCCGTGATCGAATCCCCTCTTCCCGCTCGATTTTTGTCAGAGCTGCCGCCTTTGAGATCGAACCACGCCACAAGACGGGCTCGTCGCCGGCGAAGCCCCGTGACCAAATGGCCCTGCAGGCAAGGCCCGCTGCACTCGAACGACCCATGGAGCAACTCTAGCGCGACAACCAGTCCGCTTGCAAGCCGCAGACTAACCCCGCCGAGCCCGAAGCCGCCGCCGCCATGAAGCTCGCTTCCGCGAGCTCGCCACCCCAGCCCTCCCATCGCCTCCGCTGGATGCGGACGGCACCAGCCTCGGAGATGGTCTCCGCGGCCTTTGGTCGCCGGAGACGTGATTCCGAGACCTCCGCCGCTGCTCGCCTCGCCCGGCGGCGAAGTCGCCGGCTGGTTTGACCTCACGACTGTGGGTTTGACCTCCCCGGTCATCGACAAGTGGGGCCCAGCCCGCTAATTTTAGTTAGGATTAATTTAGTAACTAATTAATTAAGTTTAGCTAACTCGTTACACATCGTCACCGACGGGCCCCACACGTCGGGTTTGACTCGACTGGCCAGTTGTTGACGACGACGCAGTGTCGACGTCATGTCGACGCAATATATATTTCTCGAATTAAAATAAATCAGAAATTCCGTAAAATGATTTAAACTTCAAAATTCATAGAAATTCAACCGTAGCTCAGATTGAAATAATTTATATATGAAAATTATCGAAAAATGCAATCTTTCCATCTGTACTAGTTTCATGCATGAAAACCAACTTATACCTACTGTATAAGTGAAACACTAAAATGGCATTTATAAAGAGCTTATTTGAGTTGCATTTGAATCCTTGATTCAAATGGACTTCATCTAGATAGAATACTAGTTGCATTAGCTCAAACAGCATCACATCTTCATGCCATGTTCATGCATCATATTGTTGCATATGCTTGTGTATTGATTGTTGGCACTGCTCCTTCTCGATAGGTCTTGCTCCGAGACCGCTCCAGAGTATCTGCTCATGAAGCAAAGGCTTCCTTGTTGATCTACCGTGCAAGCAAACCCCTTGTTCATTCCGATAAAACCCTACTCTCTCGCCTCCTGCTCTCAGCTATTGCATTAGGACAACAACGATTCATCTGCTACTTTGTGTCATGCAGTAGTTGAACCCATTCCTCTCGCATGACCCGTCATTGCCACAAGAATAGTTAAAACCCACTAGCATGTGTAGGAGTTGATTGAGCCATGTTGTGTTCCTACCATGCTATGCCTGCTATTGCTTAGAGTTGTGTCAGTCCGGTTCATTGGGAATGAATTGGAGTGTTAGTTCTATGTTCTCGATGTCGAGAGTGAACGTGTGAACACGATTTGGTAAAGGTAGGTGAGAGGCCATGTAGGAGTACATGGTGGGTTGTCTCACCGAACCGCCCTAAGCAATCGAAGTTCTATGTATGTTGTCCAATGACTAGTTACTACCACACATTGGAATGCTTAATGCCCTCTCGACTTATTAACCAACTTGATCTCTCGCCCGTGAGTCGCAACTAGTTTCTCGTGTTTGTAGGTAGTGCTATTTTTCTACCAAGTGGCACCCGCAGGTGGGCTTGGGATGACTAGGCACAAGTGGCACGGTGTACCAAGTGGCACCCGGATGGTGGGCTTGGGAACCCTGCTCACATCGCTTGGGGTCGTGAGCGACACCCCGCCGGATCTCCTCATGGATAGAACCCTAATAGGCGATAAACCTAGGCTAGAGTCTTGTGTGGTTAGTCGTCGGGCCGACTCCTCGCCAAAGCTTCCGCTTGAAGGTTGCCGAGATACACGACGGTACATGGTGGTAAGTGGCGAGCGCGTGTGAAGAAGTACACCCCGCAGGTTAACATGATCTATTCAATAGCCGGGTCGCGGATATGGACTTCTTGGATGCTTACATGGTACATAGACAACTTGAAGTGGATACTCTAAAATGCTCAAGGAAAGTGTGAGTACTATGGATGGCCTTCGAGGGAGACGGGATGAATCCATAGTAGTGTATTGTGTGGTGATTAGTGGACCTGCAGCGCCTATATCACCTCAAAGAAGTTCTCGTAGTCGAGAACAGATAGCCACAGAGTCAAAGCTGGCTTGTCGCAACTAAACCCCACATTACCCTCTTGATACAAATGCATGTATGATAGGATCTCGATGTAAGTCTTGCTGAGTACCTTTGTACTCATGGTGCTTTATTTATGTTTTTGCAATGAGACTTCGGTCTTACTAGTGTTCTCGTGGACTTCGACGAGTAGCTTGTACCTCAGCTACGATCTTGATCGGATGTTGTAGATAGTCGCTCTTCAGCCTTTTTCATTTGTAGATGTCTGCACCTGCATATGTAATGCTTCCGCTTGTTGCTTGTATGTTTCGTATGATGGGTCCTGTGACCCCTGCTTGCAATAATGCTATGATGGCTCTTCCGAGCCTTTATCTATATGAGTTGTTGAGTTATGCTGTGATGCCATGTTGTACAAAGACATACTTGCATGTTATGCGACGCGTAATGTGTATTGCTATGTGTGGATCCGACTATCTAGTTGTTTATTCTTAGTAGCCTTATTTACCGAAATGTCTCCTAGTGTTTCCACCGAGCCTCGTAGCTTGCTACCGCTCCGAACACTTAGGCTGGCGGCATGTGTCCTTCTTCGCTCTCGGTCTGTTCTTCGGGAAATGTCACGCGATGAATACCGGAGTCCCGTTAGCTCGCTACAGCCCGGTTCACCGAGTCCTCGCTAGCCTGCTACAGTACCGGATTCACTCACCGATGACCGACACGCTCGATGTCGGGTCATGGATGCCTCGTCCTCGTAAGTTTGTGCCACTTTGGGTTTACGACTAGCCATGTCAGCCCGGCTCCTTATCATATGGATGCTAGCGACACTATCATATACGCAGTGCCAAAAGGCTAAACGGTCCCTGCAAAGGTAAGGCGACACCGTGGGGATACCGTGCGTGAGGCCGCAAAGTGATATGAAGTGTTACATGCTAGATCGATGTGGCATTGAGTCGGGTCCCGACAGCTTTGGTATCGAGCCTCGATCGCTCAGAGGATTACCAAGCCAAATTGGTCAAGTTGAGTCTAGAAATTCTTTAGTTATATAAGGGAATTGATTGTGGAAGGAACGAAGGCTCTTTTTACTCCTTATACCTCATGGCCTTTCGATCCGAGTCATCCTATCTTTCCCGGGGTTAAGGAACTAGGCCTCTTCCGCCTATTAGATCACGTGTTACTACTCCGTAGTCCCTTAGGATTGGTTGATCGAGTCATATTCCGCTTTTCGAGTACTTCCGTGTAGTCTGCTTAGTATGATCTCGTAACCTTAAGTGGATGATGTTGAGTATGTTACTACCCCATTTTGGCAGGATGTCTCATTTCGAGCATTTTACCGCCGTTATGTCGCCGGAATTGCCTAGGAGTTCGAGAGATACTAATTTCCTTGTCCTACATTCTGTAGCCTATAGTTGATGCCGATTCCGCCCTTCGCTTCGCTTCTCAGATGTCATCAGCTAAGCGAAGCTTTGTTGCTCGTAGTCGATCACGGAGATGGTAGGGATGAGGATCCTCCCACCAACCTTCATTGACAGAGTTCATGTTAGAGATGGAGAGAAACAAGCGTGAGTCTAACCGCTTGTTGGCACGTATTGAGGAGAACACCGCGACATCGGTTCAAAGGGTCTGCAACCATTCATGACTTCATCCGCTTGCACCCACCTACCTTTCATCATTCCATCGAGCCGCCGACGCAGATGACCGGCCCAGAGTATCACACACAAGCTCCGCTCGCGAACGAGCTGAAGATGACAAGGTCACCTATGCTGCATACCACCGGAAGGTCCCGCTAGTCTTTGGTGGCGTAACTATGAGGCTATGCTTCCACTGGCCGATTCCTACTTGGAGGAATTTCATTGAGGCGTTTCGCGAGCATCACATTCCTCAGGCCCTCATCGATCGTAAGAGAGAAGAGTTCTGTAGTTTCACCCAGAATAAGATGGCTGTTGATGCCTATAGCAGAGAGTTCGAGAACCTCGCCCGTTATGCCACAGAAGAAGTGTCCACGGACGCCAAGAAGCAGGCTAGGTTCCGAAAGGGTCTTAACCCCAAGTTGCGTCGTGATCTCCACCTACATCATTGTGATACATTCCAAGCTCTTGTGAACAAGGCCATTAATGCAGAGACAGCTCAGCTCACTTACGAGGAGTCTCGTAAGCACACCCGTGATTTGGGATCTTCTTCCGCTCCAGTTCTCGGTTACCGGATTTGGGTTCCAACTCCGCCTTCCTCCCGGATATTCACCAAGGCCATCTCATGTGGTGCCTCCCCAGCTCAACAGATGTTCCACCCAGCTCATCGGTAGACCGCTTGTCGCAAGGGTCCACATCCAACTTCGTGGACTTGCTTCACATGCGGAAGCCGTGACACTATGCACGGATCGCCTCGACTAGTTATGCTCCACCCCAGCCCGAGAAGACTGCTGGCTGTGGTAAGCCATCACGCAAGATGATCAATGTCAAGTCAGCTCCCATCGAACGTGGACGGTGCATCACGCCTCGCCTAGTAACGCCATGATGATCCGGATGTCGCTCTTGGTACACTCCTTGTCAATTGTCATCCAAAGATCGGTTCTGTTCGACATCGAGCGCCTCACTCCTTCATTTCAAAGCTATGCTAATTTGCACAACATGTCATTTTGTGATATGCCCTTCCACTAGTCATTCAAACTCCCGGATCCAAATGGCAAACTTCTAGTGTAAGCCATGGTAACGAAATCCTTGTAGACAGACTTGTATTCCTTGCATCACTTATAGCCCTCAAGTCTACAGATATTAACATCATCTTGGGTATGGACTGATGACAGCTCATTATGCCAAGATTGATTGTTACACCAGTCTGCTCAGCTTACACACCCATCCGCAAGATAGTCACTGCTTCCACTAGAGTTGCAAAGCGCCACTCTATTCTCTTAATGCCAGCCCTCTTCCGCACCTTCAAGATATCCCGTAGTCCGTGACTTTCCGGATGTCTTTCAGAGGAACTGCCAGTGTTCCACCCGACAGAGATGTAGAGTTCGCTATAGACCTTATCCCAGAACTGCTCCAATCTCTAGGAGACCTTACAAGATGGCACCCTTAGAACTAGCCGAGCTTAAGAAACAACTTGATGAGTCCTTGCAAAAGGGTTTCATCCGCCCTAGTTCTTCTCCTTGGGCTTGCCCTCCTCTCTTCGTCAAGAAGAAGGATGGTACGGACCGGATGGTTGTAGATTATCGCCCGCTAATTTGGTCACGATAAAGAACAAATATCCGCTTCCCTCAGATCAACGACTGTATGATCAGCTCGCTGGATCCTCAGTCTTCTCCAAGATGGATTTGAGGTTAGGCTACCACCAAATCAAAATCAGAAACGGGGACATCCCCAAGACAGCCTTTGTCACTCGTTATGGCCAGTACGAGTACACCGTCATGTCCTTTGGTCTAACCAACGCCCCAGGAACATTCTCCCGCTTGATGAACTCGATCTTCATGGAGTACTTAGATAAGTTCGTCGTGGTTTACCTCGATGATATTCTTATTTACTCAAGAACGAAGAAGAGCATGCCAACATCTTAGACTTGTGCTAGAAAAACTCAGAGAGCACCGCCTTTATGCCAAGTTCTCCAAGTGTGAATTTTGTTGCCGTAAGTGACCTACCTAGGCCACGAATCTCCGGTAAGGGCATTGCTGTCAACCCCGAGAGAGTTAAGGCCGTTTTGATTGACTCCACCAAACCGTTAAACAAGTTAGAGTTTCTTGGTCTAGCCAGCTATTGTCGCCGCTTTGTTGAAAACTTCTCCAAAGTAGCTAAACCCTCACGGAACTTCTCAAGAAAGATAAAAGTTTGAGTGGTCCCCACAAGGTGAGTACAGTTTTCAGAACCTAAAAGACGCCTCGACTTCGCCTCCCATACTTGTGCCACCGGATTTCACTAAAGACTTTGTTATCATCGCGACGCCTCACGACAGGACTAGGTTGCATTCTTATGCAGGATCGCCATGTGATTGCCTATGCATCTCGACAGCTTGCATCCACATGAGGAGAATTATCCCACACATGATCTAGAGCTTGCACCGTAGTCTATGCACTCAAGACTGGCGACATTACCTCCTTGGTAAACGCTATAGATCTACACCGATCACCATAGTCTCAAGTATATCTTCACCCAACCAGATCTGAACCTTAGGCAAAGACGTTGGTTGAATTGATCTCAGATTACGACTTAGGGATTACCTACACCTGTGCAAAGCTAATGTCATGGCTGATGCTCTAAGTCAGAATCCTATTGCAACAATCTCATGTTGCAGCAGGGCCAACCACTTCTCCATGAGGAATTTCGTAAGCTTAACCTTCACATCGCTCCTCATGGATTCCTTTCTACCTTGGTGGCTAAACCTACCTTGAGGATCGATCATAACTAGACAGTAAATTTGATAAGGGTGTTATCCTGATCAAGAGAAACATTAAGAAGGGAGTTGGTGGATGTTTTCTATGGATGATCAGGTGTTGTTTTCTTTGAGAATCGCCAGGTGGTCCCCAAGAATCAACATCTTCGATAATTGATTCTTAAGGAGGCGATGAATCCTCTCACGATTCATCCCGTAGTACTAAGATGTATCAGACCCACGCCAGAGGTTCCGTGGACTAGGATGAAGAGAGAAATCGCTGACTTCGCTAATTGTGACGCTTTGTCGTCGCTAAGGCAGAGCATCAAAGACCTGCTGGCACCCTTCAGCCTTTAGCTATTCTCGAGTGGAAATGGGATAAAGTTGGTATGGACTTCATCACCGCTTTCCCAGACCAAGAGAGGGAATAATGCTATCTTCGTAGTCATTGATCGCCTTCCAAAGTGGCTCACTTCCTACCTGCTCGAGAGAGATCACCGCTAGTCACTCACCGACTTATATATTTCTAATAGTATCACTTCATGGTGTTCCACTAGAGATCAATTCAGACCGTGGGCGTCTTTTTCACTTCTCATTTCGGGAGAGTTTCCAAACCGCCATGGGAACCCATCTTTCTTTCAAGATCGCTTCCACCCTCAATCAAGTGGTCGTGGAAAGGGTCAACCAAATTCTCAAGACATGCTTAGAGCTTATGCTATCTCATTCGGTATGGATTGGGAGAAATGTCTTCCTTTCGCCGAGTTTGCTTATAACAATAGCTATCAATCCAGTCTCAAGAAAGCTCCTTTTGAGATTCTCTATGGACGAAGATGTCGAACACCTTTGAACTGGTCGAAACCGTGAAAGACAATTCTTTGGACCGACATGATCCAGAGGCGTAAGAACAAGTTCGATCATTCGTGAGAATTTGAAAACAGCCCAGCCTCGCAAAAGAGTCAAGATGATCGCCATCATAAGGATATGACTTATGAAGTTGGCGACAAAGCTTACCTTCGGGTTACTCCTTTGAAGGGTACCCATCGCTTCGTATCAAGGGCAAGTTGGCCTCGTTACATTGGTCCTTTTCGCATTCTCGCTAAACGAGGAGAGGTTGCCTACCAGCTTGAACTACCCCACATCTTTCTCGAGTTCATGATGTCTTCCACGCCTCTCAACTCAGCGCTGCTTTCGGATCCTATCCGCTGAGTGGACCATGAAACGCTTGATCTCCAAGATAACCTCACATATCGAGAGTATCCGGTTCGCATTCTTGATCAAGCAGAGCGTGTCACCGACGCCATAACATCAAGTTTCTCAAGGTTCAGTGGTCTCATCATTCCGAGAGAGAAGCTACTTGGGAGCGAGAAGATCGCCTTCGATCGAGTACCCCGCTTTTTTCCGTCGAATTCTCGAATCTCGGACGAGATTCTTTAAGTGGGGCGAAGTTGTCACATCCCTAGTTCTCGTATGACCTAGACTAGCTAGTCATTTGTGCATCATGTTTAATTTCATTTAAATTTGAAATGAGGATTTGAGAAACCCTCGTAATCATTTTTAGAAATGACCCAAATAAAATTGCTCCAAAAAGGTCCAAGAAAATGCTCATGTTGCTTCTCTGAAAATATTGGACTGAGATAAAAATCAAACCAATATTTTTAGGAGCTCATAAATATTTATTTTGGGCATTTGGAATTAATCCAAGAATTATTTTGCCTTGGATATATATATGTTATATATATAATATATGTCCAAAAATTATGTCATTTATTAAGGAGCTCTAGAATAATATAATTAGCTCCTCGCAAAATTTGGCATAAGTAAATAAAATGATTTAGTATTTTAACTAAATCAAAACAAATGTCGAAATAGAAAACAGAAAACAAAAAGAAAGGGAAAGCTTATGGCCTCCTCCCCGTGGCTGCCCAAAGACTGCGGCGGTCTCGGCTGCCCAGCCCACCCTCCTCTCGCTGCCTTCGCCCTCGACAGGGGAGGGGCGTTGCGGCTCGACGCGCTGGCAAGGCCCGCCGCCGCCACGCCACCTCTCGCTCGCTCGCTCAAGGCCCCTCGTCGCCTCGAACGCCTGACGACGCCACGCACGCCCGCCCTCTCCCACTCTCTCTCCTCCCCTCCTCGCTCCTTCTCTCTCTCACCGAAGACCGGAGAGCGCGCTGCCGCCGCTGGCCACTGCCACCCTCGCCCCTCCGGCGTGCCCAGAGAACCGCAGAGCTGCCCCCGCCCTCTCCGCAGAGCCACGATCGCCGGAAGCAAGTGGAGCTCGCCATCCAGCTCGACCGCCGCCGCCAGACCGAGATCGCCTGGCATCAGACGCTGCCCCCGACGCCTCGAGCCGCTCGAGCCTTCTACGTGACTGGCTGTGAGCCTCCGCGATCGAATCCCCTCTTCCCGCCGATTTTTGTCAGAGCTGCCGCCTTTGAGACCGAACCACGCCACAAGACGGGCTCGCCGCCGCGAAGCCCCGTGACCAAATGGCCCTGCAGGCAAGGCCGCTGCAGACTCGTGAATGACCCATGGAGCAACTCTAGCGCGACAACCAGTCCGCTTTGTAAGCCGCAAGACTAACCCCGCCGAGCCCGAAGCCGCCGCCGCCCGAGCTCGCTCCGCGAGCTCGCCACCCCAGCCTCCTGCCGCCTCCGCTGGATGCGGACGGGCACCAGCCCCGGAGATGGTCTCCGCGGCCTTTGGTCACGGAGACGTGTTTCCGAGACCTCCGCTGCTGGCTCGCCTCGTGGGCCAGGCGAATTAGTCGCCGGCTGGTTTGACCTCACGACTGTGGGTTTGACCACCCGGTCATCGACAAGTGGGGCCCGCCCCGCTAATTTTAGTTAATTAATTTAGTAACTAATTAACTCGTTAAGCGAACCATCGTCACCGACGGGTCCCCACACGCCAGTTTGACTGTCAGCCAGGTTGATCCGCTGACGCACGTTGACGTCATGTCGACGAATATATATTTCTCGAATTAAAATAAATCAGAAATTCCGTAAAATGATTTAAACTTCAAAATTCATAGAAATTCAACCGTAGCTCAGATTGAAATAATTTATATATGAAAATTATCAGAAAAATGCAATCTTTCCATCTGTACTAGTTTCATGCATGAAAACCAACTTATACCTACTGTATAAGTGAAACACTAAAATGGCATTTATAAAGAGCTTATTTGAGTTGCATTTGAATCCTTGATTCAAATGGACTTCATCTAGATAGAATACTAGTTGCATTAGCTCAAACAGCATCACATCTTCATGCCATGTTCATGCATCATATTGTTGCATATGCTTGTGTATTGATTGTTGGCACTGCTCCTTCTCGATAGGTCTTGCTCCCGAGACCGCTCCAGAGTACCTGTCTATGAAGCAAAGGCTTCCTTGTTGATCTACCTGTGCAAGCAAACCCCTTGTTCATTCCGATAAAACCCTACTCTCTCGCCTCCTGCTCTCGCTATTGCATTAGGACAACAACGATTCATCTCGCTACTTTGTGTCATGCAGTAGTTGAACCCATTCCTCCGCATGACCCGTCATTGCCACAAGAATAGTTAAAACCCACTAGCATGTGTAGGAGTTGATTGAGCCATGTTGTGTTCCTACCATGCTATGCCTGCTATTGCTTAGAGTTGTGTCAGTCCGTTCATTGGGAATGAATTGGAGTGCGTTCTATGTTCGATGTCGAGAGTGAACGTGTGAACACGATTTGGTAAAGGTAGCGGTGAGAGGCCATGTAGGAGTACATGGTGGGTTGTCTCACCGAACCGCCCTAAGCTAATCGAAGTTCTATGTATGTTGTCCAATGACTAGTTACTACCACACATTGGAATGCTTAATGCCCTCTCGACTTATTAACCAACTTGATCTCTCGCCCGTGAGTCGCAACTAGTTTCTCGTGTTTGTAGGTAGTGCTATTTTTCTACTAAGTGGCACCCGCAGGTGGGCTTGGGACAGATTAGGCACAAGGGCACGGTGTACCAAGTGGCACCCGGATGGTGGGCTTGGGAACCCTGCTCACATCGCTTGGGGTCGTGAGCGACACCCCGCCGGATCTCCTTGCGGATAGAACCCTAATAGGCGATAAACCCGGCTAGAGTCTTGTGTGGTTAGTCGTCGTGGCCGACTCCTCGCCAAAGCCCGCTTGAAGGTTGCCGAGATACACGACGGTACATGGTGGTAAGTGGCGAGAGCGCAGGTGAAGAAGTACACCCCGCAGGTTAACATGATCTATTCAATAGCCGGGTCCATGGATATGGACTTCTTGGATGCTTACATGGTACATAGACAACTTGAAGTGGATACTCTAAAATGCTCAGAGAAAGTGTGAGTACTATGGATGGCCTTCTCAGAGGGAGACGGGATGAATCCATAGTAGTGTATTGTGTGGTGATTAGTGGACCTGCAGCGCCTATATCACCTCAAAGAAGTTCTCGTAGTCGAGAACAGATAGCCACAGAGTCAAAGCTGGCTTGTCGCAACTAAACCCCACATTACCCTCTTGATACAAATGCATGTATGATAGGATCTCGATGTAAGTCTTGCTGAGTACCTTTGTACTCATGGTGCTTTATTTATGTTTTTGCAATGAGACTTCGGTCTTACTAGTGTTCTCGTGGACTTCGACGAGTAGCTTGTACCTCAGCTACGATCTTGATCGGATGTTGTAGATAGTCGCTCTTCAGCCTTTTTTCATTTGTAGATGTCTGCATCTGCATATGTAATGCTTCCGCTTGTTGCTTGTATGTTTCGTATGATGGGTCTTGTGACCCCTGCTTGCAATAATGCTATGATGGCTCTTCCGAGCCTTTATCTATATGAGTTGTTGAGTTATGCTGTGATGCCATGTTGTACAACACATACTTGCATGTTATGCGACGCGTAATGTGTATTGCTATGTGTGGATCGACTATCTAGTTGTTTATTCTTAGTAGCCTTTCTTACCGGAAATGTCTCCTAGTGTTTCCACCGAGCCCGGTAGCTTGCTACCGCTCCGAACACTTAGGCTGGCCGGCATGTGTCCTTCTTCGCTCGTGGTTCCGTTCTTCGGGAAATGTCACGCGATGAATACCGGAGTCTCGTTAGCCCGCCACAGCCCGGTTCACCGGAGTCCTCGCTAGCCCAAAGCTACAGCCCGGATTCACTCGCCGATGACCGACACGCTCGATGTCGGGTCATGGATGCTCGTCCTCGTAAGTTTGTGCCACTTTGGGTTTACGACTAGCCATGTCAGCCCGGCCCTTATCATATGGATGCTAGCGACACTATCATATACGCAGCCAAAAGGCTAAACGGTCCCGGGCAAAGGTAAGGCGACACCGCGGGGATACCGTGCGTGAGGCCGCAAAGTGGTATGAAGTGTTACATGCTAGATCGATGTGGCATTGAGTCGGGGTCCTGACATACCGCCGCTCGCGGGTCTTGACGGCTTCCCATCACCGTAGTCGTGCTTCTAATGACGCTTACTTTGTCGGGGAAAGCGTGGCTATAGTCCGCCGCCTGGCGGGCGTCCACTATAGGCATTCCCCGTCTCTTCTGGTTAATGGCACACATACTCCCGTGAAGGGGCGGTTGGTTGTTGGGAGCCGCACTTCGCCAACGCCGACCGTGTGGGCTCGCCGCCTTTGTGGTATCTTCGCCAGTTGGGCCCGCACCGCGGGCGCATACAGCAGCCAGCCACCGTGGGAGCATGGCTCTTCTGCCATGGCTAATGTCACAGTCAGCGTGGCAACAGTGTCGTGGCGGACCAGGGATGGCTGCCTGGTACGGCGCATTGTAGCCATGCCCACTCCGGGATTCGGTGGTGGCAGGCCGTGCTGTAGCCACGCCCCATCTCGTCGCCGTTATGAGGGTGCAAACTTTGAGGGCGGCTAGAGCCGCCTGCCAGGAGCCGGCCTCTCTGGAGGCCACCTGCTAGGAGGTGTCCCACTTTGTGGTCGTCTTCTGGGGTCCGCCGCCTTCTGGCAGCCGGCCGCTTGGGCCTTCCGGCCTAGAGAAGGCGGTGGTCCTGCTTTGAAGCTTGAGGGGCGCAGCCGGCCCTGATGTCTTGAAATGCTATGGGGGGCTGATGAGGCTACCCATAGCCAATAACTCAGACACTGCCGGAGTCTGTTGCCCCTTTGCAGGCTTAGTGTCCACGGCAACATCTTTGCCGACAGCTCCTGGGAGCTCGACGGAAAGTACTTGCCGGGGCCTGATTTCCTCCGCTTGTTCTGCCCTGTTGATGGTTCAACGGATGGTTGAGTTAATTGAAGCACAAAAGTACCTGGTTCCACAGGTAGTTTGAGGGCAGCACGTTTCGACAGGTAGTCGGTGATGTCGTTCTCCACTCGGGGAACATGCTCCGCTTGTATACCGTCAAAACGCTCTTCTAGCTTCCTCACTTCATCTACGTAGGCCTCCATCAATGGAATTTGATAATCTTTGTTAACTTGCTTGACGACAAGCTGTCAATCACCCCTGACGATGATCTTTTTGATTCTGAGGTCTGCCGCGATCCTGAGACCGGCAAGCAAACCCTCGTATTCAGCAATGTTGTTTGTTGACATCTCCCTGGAAAGTGCATCTGGACTACATACTTGAGGTGCTCTCCGGTGGGTGCGACGAGAAGTAAACCAGCACCGGGTGCCTTACAGCAATAAAGCCCCGTCAAAGTACATAATCCAGTCGTGACTTGTTTCCTTGCCGGGAAGATTGGTCTCCTAGATCTCTTTGTCGGGCGTTGAGGTCCATTCTGCAATGAACTCCGCTAAGACTCTACTCTGGATTGTCGAAGTACTTTCAAACTTCAAACCAAAGCACGATAGTTCCAAGGCCTATTCAACAATCCTCCCGTTTGCGTCTGGGTTATGCAATATCCTTTGCAACAGGAAGCGGGTGACGACGGTGATTTTGTGTGCTTGGAAGTAATGACACAGCTTGCTCGAGGCCATAAGGAGGTCGATGAGCAATTTCTGCACACCGGAGTACCTTGAGCTAGCCCCCTGCAAGAGGGAGCTGACAAAGTAAACCGGGTGCTGCATCATCTTCTTCTTCTGCACTATTTCATTTCATTGTGTTGCTTCTGCTTCGCCAAATACAGATCATGAGGGGCCTTGCCTTACGGGCACCAGTTCCCGCCGGGAGCTCGCTTGCCATCCTCCACTGCTCGCTGCAGCACGCCTCTTCGCCGACCTCCCTCTACACCACTAGCGCGGCGCTGGCCACTTGGTTCGTTGCCGCTAGATATAGCAGCAATGGTTCTTGTGGTTTAGGCGCAACCAGTATTGGCATAGAGGAGAGGTACTTCTTCAAATCCTGCAGGGCTGCCTCGACCTCTGGGGTCCATTCCATTGGGCCCGCCTTTTTCATGATTTGGAAAAGGGGAAGGGCACATTCAGCAGATTTGGAGATGAATCTGCTCATGGCGGCAACGCAGCCAGCGAGCTGACATACATCCTTGATCCGCTTAGGTGCCTCAATCTGCTCAATGTCCTTGATCTTGTCTGGATTCGCCTCGATCCCCCGCTATGACACAAAGAACATGAGAAGTTTGCTGAACGGAACGCCGAAGACACACTTCTCAGGGTTCAGCTTGAGGTTGATCTTGCACAAATTTGCAAACATCTCTTCTAAATCTTGTAAATGTGTTGCCCTGTCCTTCGTTTTGACCACTTTGTCATCCATATAAGCTTCCATATTTCTATGGAGCTGAGGCTCAAAACCAATTTGGACTGCTCTCACAAACATCATGCCAGCACTCTTCAACCCGAAAGGCATTCGTAAAAAACAATACGTACCACATGCAGTGATGAATGTTGTCTTCTCTTCATCTTTTCTTGTCATTAAGATCTGGTGGTATCCTGAGTAAGCGTCGAGGAACGATAACAAGTCACACCCGGCAATGGAGTCAACAATCTGATCGATGCGCGGTGATGGGAAAGGGTCCTTTGGGCAAGCCTTATTGATGTATGTGTAATCAATACACAGTCTCCACTTCCCATTTGCCTTGTGTACTACCACCGGATTGTCCAACCACGGCGGATGGAGTACCCCTCTCACTGAGCCTGCCGCTTCCAACTTCCTGATTTCCTATGTGATGAACTCTTGCCGTTACAGAGCTTGCTTGCTGACCTTTTGCTTGACGGATCGCGCATGAGGACAGACAGCAAGATGGTGCTCAATCACCTCCCTGGTAACACCGGTGATGTCGGGTGCTTGCCACGCAAAAACATCGACATTCACCCACAGGAAAGTGATGAACACGCCTTCCTATTTGCTGTCGAGCGTGGAGCTTATGGTGAAAGCCCCTCCTATTCCGTCCTCCTTGACGCGCACCTTCTTGGTCTCTGGTGGTGCAGCTTTGGATTTCTTGCTCTTGCCGGTGGAGCTCTCCGGCATGTCCTTGACGGGAGCACTACACTCCTAAGTGGCGTGCTTTCCGGAGTGGGTGCAAAAGGTCTTGCCAGTCTTCTTCCCTCCTGGGGCTTCAGCGGCAGGAGCAAGTCCCTTGGCGGCAGTCGCTGCAACTGCGTCGAGGTAGAGTTCGTCAGCGCAGATCAACACATCCTTCGTGTCGGAGGGGACGGTGATGATGGTCATCGGCCTAGGCATCTTCAGCGTGTTGTAGGCGTAATGTGAGGCCTCCATGAACTTGGCTAGTGCTGGGCGACCGAGGATCCCGTTGTAGAGCAAGGGGATCTCGGCTACATCGAAAACAATCCTCTCTGTCCTGTAGTTTAACTCGCCTGCAAACGTCACGGGTAGCATGACCTTACCCTTCGGCTGACTCCTTCCCGCGTTGACCCCTTGAAATGTGCCCGTCTCTTCGAGGACTCCATCAGGAATCTGCAACCTTTTGATTACAACAGGCAAGATCAAGTTTAGAGCGGCCCCGCCATCAACTAGCATTTTTGTCACCTTGAGGTTGCCTATTGTTGGCGAAACCAACAGCGGCAAACACCCGACCGCAGTTGTGCGATCAGGGTGGTCCTTGGTGTAAAAAATGATAGGCGTGCTGGACCACTTCAGTGGCCTTTGAGCATTGAACAATGGTTCTGCTGCTGTGATCTCACGGGCCCACTGCTTGAGCTGGCATTGAGAGGTGTGCAGCCAGGAGAAACTGTCGACGCACATGGCCTCTGTAGCTTTCTCGAACTCATGCTCGTCGGACTCGTCGTCCTCGCCACAATAATCATCTTCTTGCTTCTTGTCGCGGCCCTGAGCGGCCCTCTCTTCCTGGTTATCCTTGCCGCGGCGACCTCCTTGGCCGCCAGCTTCTTGCCGGATCCCTCGGCACCATCCTGACCCTTCTCCTTGTCTCGCCTCTCATACTCAGCTTTTTGCTTCTCAGCAAGCAGCTCAACTTGTCGGCAATTCTGGAAGTCGTGGCCCTTAGTGCAGTGGATCTTGCAGTACTGCTTGTCAGAGACTCCAGGCTTGTCGGCAGCCGCCAAGGCCCGGCAAGCGACGCACCATGCAATTTCCTTGTCGGGGTCGTCTGCCTTGGCCTTCTTGCCAGCGTCGGTGTCCTCGGATCCCACGACGGCAAGCACGGTCTTGCCCTTGTGCTTCTTGTTGCAGCGCCGACCCTTCTTCGTTGGTGTGGCTATGGCTTCGTCTATGGAGTCGGATTCCGCACCGGTGTCCTCGCTGGGGTACTTCCTCCCCTCTTCAGCTCGAGCGCATCTATCGGCCAGAACATAAAGTTCGGCCACATCTTTGACCTTGTTCACCGCCAAATCTTCATGCATCTTGCGGTTGCATGCATTCTAATGGAATGCGCTGATCACAGTGGTGGGACGAACATCTGGGATGTTGTACTGCACCCGGCTGAACCTCTGTATGTACTTGCGCAGGTTTTCACCTTCCTTCTAGGGGATGATATACAAATCGATTGCCTGGCCATGAGCTTGGTGGCCTCCAATGAAGGCGCCAACGAACTCATGACACAAATCCGACCAAGAAGAAATGGAATCCGCCGGCAAGTGCATCAACCATGACATGACATTGGGTTCAAGTGCCAACAGGAAGTTATTGGCAAGCACCTTGTCGTCGCGAGCTCCAACAGCTTTCATCACGATGGTGTAGATGTTGAGGGACTCCGACGGGTGGGTCTTGCCAGTGTACTTCTCACCAACGTCGGGCTTGAACGTGCGGTGAGACGGCCACTGGAACTGCCATAGCTCACGGGTAAAGGCTGGGCAACCTACCTCGTAGGCTAGGCCGCCAGAGCCTCCCGATGCTGGGTGGTCCATACTGGGCCCCGCCCGCCTATCTAACTGGTGGCGTGCTTCACGCCGGCGCTCAATGGTGGTCCGAGCGTCTTCATGGGCTCGCTCCCGAAGAACTTGGCACTGATCGCGGTGGGTCCGTGGGTCGGATGATGCTATGGAGATGTTATCACAAGCGTCATCACGATGAACCGACACCCGCGGTGGCTGGCGTGGGGGAGGAGAGTCCATCGTGGCTGCAGCACCTCTGGTCCTCCCACCACTGTCATGCGGGGCTCGACGGAGCACCGGCCTGAGGGCCCCGCTGGTCGCGGCTCATCTTTGTTGGCAATGCCGACGAGGCACCGGATGGTGGCTCTCCACTCCTCGAGCTTTTCTGCAGCAGGAGGAAAGTTGAGGTGCAACTGCGCGCGTGCCAAAGCTTCTGCTGGCATGGGTGGTGGCGAAAGCTGCGTGGACCGTGACGCGCTTGGACTTCTAACCACGTTAGAAGGATCTCTATCACGGCCTTGCAGTTGTGCGCCATTTTCACCAGCACCTCGGCGTGCATGCTGGCCTTCTACGTCCCGTGAATGAGGCACATGACTCTTCCCACGGCGGCGCCCGGGGTCATCAACATCGTGACACTACTCGTCGCGCACAGCCTAGGAAGAGCGGGTCGTGTCGCCAGCGCAGGCATCTTGGAAGTCACCGCGCCGCCCATGGGTGGCATGACGCCGCCCTTGGAGGGCTCCGCACCGCCTGCGGAGGGCCCGGCTCCGTCTTTGGATTTGGTGGCGTGCGGCCCGTCGTCTCGCGCACGAACAACACCGCTCGCCTGGCTTTGACTGCAGAGCAATGTGGGTGTTCGTGGGCCGCGCCTTGACTTCCGTCTGTGACCGCCCCACCACTCGCCCGCACTTGTATGGGCCATTCGCTCTAGATGAGCCGATCGCCATGATCGTCTTCTTCTTGGGAGCCATGGCGATGAAGAATTGCTAAACTAACTGCTAGACCAGATTGCCACAACTGCGCCCCTTCTACGGTTGGCGGGCGCGGGGTTGTGCAAAGAGCGGGTCTAGTAGCCAGCACAAAGATTGTTTACCCAGGTTTGGGCCGCGAGGATACATAATACCCTAGTCTTGCATTGGTGCATATTTGAGTGTTCTTGAGTTCTTGAACTAGCTACGGCGTGTGCGTAGTCCAGAAGATCCGAATCCTTCTCTAGTACGCCTTGAGCCTCCTTTTATAGTCAAAAGGGGTCGCCACAGTGGCACACAGGAGGTGGAAAGGTATACAGTGTATCCTCTAGCACCATCGGACAAACACATTTAATGTGCTACCGACGTGCCCTTCTTGCTTTATCAGGGATGGCATGGATGCTCGTTCCAGCTGTCGCTGCTTCGCCTCACTCCAACATGCGTCCGAGCTGATGAGGCGTTGTAGCGCCATGTTGGCTGGCTGCTGGGCTGGCGCGGTCTGCAAAGTCTTCACGAAGATCTGCATGCCACCACGTAGGTTCCTTGCTGAGTTGGCCTGGAGGCCGCGCGTTGCCACGTAGGTGCCTGCCCACTTGGTTGGGTTGGCAGCTCTATGGGAACGACGGTGGGGTCTTGGCAGACGTGGGCCTGGCTATGGCCCCGCAGGTGTCCTTGGCAAGGCTCTTGCCGGGCGGCCCTAGCAAGGGTCTTGCCGTGGAATCGCGGTCGTCCCCGGCAAGGATCTTGCCGAGGGTCTTGTGGACTTTCTCGGCAAGGATCTTGCCGAGGATCGTCATCTTTTGGTCCTCATCTGATCTTGTGTTCTTATGATCTTCACAAAGATCTTCATGCCACCATGGAGGTGCCTTCCGAGCCGTTCCAATGTGGTTGATGGTGTTCGAAACCTCGGGCTAAAGGGTGTCGCGCTCTGCTGGAGTTGGGCAAGTTCACTACTAGGAAAAGGGCTATAGATGAAATGGACACTAATGGCGCACCAGACATGTGGTGCGCCACTACTATATGTGCGCCATTAGTGTCCAAATACTAATGGCGCACCACATCCATGGTGCGCCATTAGAAAGAATTTTTTTTATTTTTTTTTAAAACTCGTAATGGCGCACCAGGGGATAGTGTGCCATTACTAGTTAAACTAGTAATGGCACACCACATCCAAGGTGCGCCATCAGTAAAAAAAAATTCAATTTTTTTTTCAATTTTTTTTAAAAAAACTAGTAATGGCGCACCAGGGGATAGTGCGCCATTACTAGTTAAACTAGTAATGGCGCACCACATCCATGGTGCGCCACTAGTAATTTTTTTTCAATTTTTTTTTCAATTTTTTTTATTTTTTTTTCAAAACTAGTAATGGCACACCGTGGGATTGGTGCGCCATTACTAGTTGAACTAGTAATGGCACACCACTCCCACGGTGCGTCATTACTAACTTGGCCCAAATATTCCCCCGAATGCAACCCCCCCTGTGGACCGCCTTTTCAGTTTTAAAATAAATAAAAGAAAATGATGAAAATGTCAAAAAATAAAAGAAAATAAGTTTCCCATGTGGTATGTGGTCTAGTTGTTGGGAAAATTTACAAATATGAATGTCGACTTTATGTGCAAAATCTCTCTGGAATTTGTAAAATGGGCATAACTTCTGCATACGAACTCGGATTAAAAAGTTTTCTTTATGAAAAATCATCTACTTAGAAAGTTACATCCGAATTTAACCGGGGGAACCCCGTTAAACATTTTCAAAATCCTCAAAAACCTAACAGAAAAAACTTACTAGTGGCGCACCGTTTGCTAGGTGCGCCACTAGTAACAGAAAAATATTAGTTTTGATTTTTTTTCAGGAATTTTTTTTCAAAATATGATACGTAATATGAAAGGAAGTTTGAAATATTTTTTCAAAATTTCATCACACTCATGAACATGAACAAAGTCCTAAACATCAACAAGGTTTAATAGGATTGATTTGCTAGATATATCAACAACTGCCTATGAAGTGAGCTGGTGTTGGGGTTGGATAGAACTCTGAAGTTAAGCGTGCTTGGGCTGGAGTAGTGTGAGGATGGGTGGCCGGAAAGCGTGCTTGGGCTGGAGTAGTGTGAGGATGGGTGACCTTTCAGGAAGTTTGACCACGGAGTGCGATTTAACATGAGATTAAGCATATTGACCCGAGATTAAGCCATAGTGATCCGAGATTAAGAAAAAAACGAAAAAGAATTTGAAAAAAAATTCAAAAAAAAACTGAATTTTTTTTCGGAAAAAAATTATTACTAATGGCGCACTTCTATGTGGTGCGCTATTACTAGTCTGATAGTAATGGCGCACCTCTAGGAATACTAATGGGGCACTACAGGTGCGCCATTAGTATCTGGTACACTAATGGCGCACCAGTGGTGCACCATTAGTAAAAAATACTAGTGGCATGGTACTAGTGGCGCACCAGTAGTGCGCCATTAGTAGGCAAAACTGGTGCGCCACTAGTAGGCCTTTTCCTAGTAGTGGTTGCCCCAGCAAGGCTCTTGCCGGGGCTACGGAGGCCGCCCCGGCAAGAGTCCACCTCGCCCTCTTGCTCTTTGTGTCTCTGGTCTTGGTGTTGCTTTGCCCGTCTTGTGCCTTTGGGATCCCTCCTCTGCCCTGCTAAGTGTGGCCGCAGGTGCGGCTCTGACTGCCCGTGCACAAGTAGAGGGGTAAAAAGGAGAGCCTCTACTTTTGTACACCGACACAGTTGTCATAGCAAACACAATTTCACGTAGTTGATAAAAAACGTCTTCTAACACGCAAATACGACAAAAGCAATCTAATCATCATTCGCAGCAGCAGGGTCAACATCTTCGCCATGTGTATCAGTCTGAATCATAATTCCCAGAGTGTCATCTTCTTCTTCATCCTCAATGTCCTCGAACGTTGACTTCTTCTTGATCAACTCTTGTATGTCCACAGCACAAAAGGCAATCTTTTCGCTAGCGTCATTGACGTGATGGTTCTCAAAGATATTACAAACATCTATGGAATCTTGTACATCAGGAGCACTGTAAGCATCATCTTGTTGTGCAACTTCATTAAACAAATTCCTCTGCTCAAACCTTTGCAATACTCTCCAGTCATAGCTACATGCAAATGTGTCTTCCAAGAAAAATATATGTGTTGGTTGATTTGCCAAAATAAAAGGATCTTTGGTTTGGCACGCCGCCTTGACATTGATGGATTTGAAATAATCATCAGCTCTAGGTTTTGCGATCCTGGAAAATAGGTTATACCAACGACAGCACAACATAACCACACACCAATGATCCTCGAAACTGGAGATATACTGCAACTGAACAATGTCTATTATGTTAGCATACATTTTAGTTGTCTCTCTGTCTTACGTATCGATGCTCATGATGGCACTATTTTGTGTCTTCCTGCCTTCGTCGCGTGCAAGGGTGTTGTAGCGCACATCTCCAACAACGCAAGATTCATAATGTCATACCTGTGTATCAGGACCCATTGCTGGTGCGTAAAGGGCGTCATCAACTGCTTGCCCATCCTTCCACATCTTCTTAACCTATGGTTAGAAAATAGACAAGATGATCGTCTTATGTACTCAATATATTAAAAAAAACTAACAGTGTAATTCAAAAGCTTACATGGATCTAGAACCATTTCGCAAATCCTACCATAACCAGTTTGTCAATGTTTCTTAGATTTTGCGGCAGTAACTCCTTTTTGTAGATGCTGCACAACATAGTGAGCACGTCAAACATCTAAATATATAAGAATGTGCTGCAAATTTAGTAGATTACGATGTATAAGCTGGAGTACTTAGCACTTACTTGATATAAGGTAGTATCGATCTGGACAGTTATTCAACACATACCAAACCATTTTGTCCAAATCTTTAGGTTTGTCCTCTTGTCAACTCTTCCCTGTAACTCATACAGAATAATCAAAAACATTGAGCCCGGGATTGTCTTCACCCACCTCTTTGCTAAGCTGATCAGCTATTTCAATGTATTTTGAGCAAAATGTCAACGCTTCTGTAGCAATGTAGGCCTCTGCAATGGAACCCTCGGGTCTAGATCTATTCCTAACATAGCCCTTGAAAGTGCCAAGCCACCTTTCAATAGGGTACATCCAGCCATACTATACTAGACCTCTAAGTAGTGCCTCATCAGGTAGATGAACAGCCAAATGCACCACCACATCAAACAAGACTAGAGGATATATCTTCTCAAGGTCGCATAGGATAGTTGGTATCTTGTCTCTAAGACGCTCCAAAGCATCTACCCTGATATTTCTATTGCACAGTTCCCTGAAGAATTGTCCCAACTCTGCAACTGCTCAGTATAAGTTAGGGCGTCCCTATCCTCTAAGGATAACAAGTAAAACCCTTTGAAGTAGGACATGGCAGTCATGAGTTTTCAACCCTTGTACCTTGTTCCATATGCACTGACTCTCCTTTCAGGGTTGGAAGCAAATCCATGTGGGAATCTCACACGTGACAGGACCTCACAAAATTCTTTTATTTTTACCATCTCCAAGACGTACACAGCTGGTGCCATATCCCGTGGTTTACCTTCATGTTCCACCTGGAAATCCGTTCTGATACCCAGGTGTGTCAAATCAATCCTAGATTTTAAGTTATCTTTCGTCTTGCCTTCAATGTTAAGAAGTGTGCCTATAATGCCGTCACATATATTTTTCTCAGTGTGCATCACATCAAGATTATGCTGCAGATCCAAATCTTTCCAATGCTCCAAGTTCCACAAAGTGGACCCGCGGGTAAACAATAATCTCTCTTTTGCCCTGCCATGCTTCCTTTTCCCGCTACCATTACCAGGATGGTTTCCCGGTGTAATATGCCTGACCTTCTCTAATTCCACTTGCAACTCATCGGTGGTGATCCTCTTTGGTGCATCACGGTTTTCATGCTTTGCGTTGAACACATATCTTTGGTATTTTGTAGGACGGAGCTTGTCCTTGGCAAGGAAACGGTGGTGTCCAATGTAACAGATCTTGCTAAGTATTGCGTATGACAGCGAATTACTGTCACAGCAAACACATGCATTGTAACCATGTGTCGTTCGGCCCGATATAGTGCCCAAAGCCGGATAATCATGGATGCACCAAATTATAATAGCACGCAGAAAGAAATCAGCTGGTGGGCTACTATATAGGTCTCGAGTGAGAACACCCCTCCATAGCTATTGAAGTTCCTCCACAAGAGGTTCCATGAATAAATCAAAATCCTTTCCACGACTTTTTGGAGCTGGGATGAGCAAGGCCATCATGTAGTTTGATTCCTTGGTGCAGACATTTGGAGGCATGTTGTAAGGGATAACAAGCACTGGCCACATGCTATATGTGGCGCTCTGGTCTCCAAATGGGTTGAATCCATCTGAAGCTAAGCCAAGTCTAATGTTTCTCGGGTCAGCAGCAAACTTTATGTGTTTTTGATTGAAGCTTTTCCACTCACTACCATGTGATGGATGGCTCGTTACATTCTGTTCTTTGTACTCCTAGTTCCTAGAATGCCACAATATATCCTCTCTTGTTTCAGCATCATGAAACAACCTCTACAATCTTGGCGCAATTGGAAAATGTCTCAGAACATTATGAGGAATCCTCTTCATAGCATAGCCATCTTTCCATCTTGATGATTTGCATTTCGGGCATTCACTTAAGTTGGCATAATCCTTCCAGAACAGAACACAATTATTCGTATAAACATGGATCATATCATATCCAATTCCAACTGCACGAAGGAAATTCTTCATTTTATCAGAGGTGTGTGGCAGCTCAGACAAGATTCGGGAAAGCTTTATGAAAGTAGCCAACATCGCATCAAATGATTTGTTGGGCATCCGCTCAGATGTCTTCACCTGCAGAAAGGTGACCATAGCTGAGAATACTGACAGCTTATTTACTAGGGTGACAGCCATGTTGCATTGTTCCAACATGCGGGCCCATCGTTTCTCTTCTGTAGGTGAAAGTTCATGAAATGCACGAGCATTTCGTAGCATTATTTCAATCTTGGTCAAACTCACTGGCTCCGCCACCACCACCACCACCTCCTCCTGTTCCACCTGAGCATCAGGCAGATCAAGATGGTGATCTGTTGCTTCCACATAGTCAGTAACATTGACGTTCACAGCTTCACCATGATGAACCCACCTAGTATATGTGACTGACATCCCATACAAGTGTAGATGATTTTGCATAGTTGACTGGGGTCTTGTAACTGAATTCATACAACTGCTACACGGGCAGGGCACATGTGATTTCCGACCACCGTACTCAGCTCTGATAAAGTTCATGAAGTTTTCAACCCCCTCGACATATGCAGCAGAGGATCTTCGAGCAGAAGTTATCCAAGTCCAGTCCATCAGTTGGACATGCAAATTAGTTCTTCCACTAGATACTATAGGAAAAACATATATGCTTTTTTATGAAGTACAGAAAAAATACCTAGGTCGATGTCTAAAGCTATGGCAAGATATTTGGATGAGCAGATCTAAGTAACGAAATATATTTAAAGCTAATTCAGCAAACAAATTTGAGTGTTAAATTATGGCAGGCTGTTTCAGCAGTCAATGAGGCCCATCACACAGCCATCGAACTATCGAAGGCCATCGCAGCAACAAAGATCGAGTATAAAACGGTGTAGAGAAATTTCACCTAACAAATTGGCTACTGACCATGGCAATCTAAGTCACAATAAATATATGGCAGGATATTTTAGCAACTAATCAGGCTTGGAATGCCATCTCAACTAAGCAGATTGAGTGCAGAATAGAGCAAGGAAGCTTCTTAAGCAGAGCATATTGATTGTAAACTACTTCGGCAAACAGTGAGATTAACAGCGTCTATCCTCTAACATTCCGCGCTACACCGACATGCACGGGGCCTCAGTCTAGAATGGGAATACCAAGGGAGAAGCTGACCCCCGTGCGTCTCAACATGAACGTCACCAGCGGTGGCGGCGCTGACCGTCATGTGCCTCCACAAGAATGTCGCCAGCGGTGGCGGTGCGGCTCGAGGACGGCAGTCTATGAGAGCGTACTATGGGAGCGAGAGGATTGCCGTGCATCCCCTCGATGAACCGTGGTGCCGACGTATCGGCGGTGCGGGGAGGGCGGCTTTGGTGGAGCGAATGGAGTAGAGGGGGACGGGGGGAGGGTGGTTTGGGGAATATTATTGGCTAGTTTGTCGAGGGCGGTTGAATTAGGGATTTGGGGGGGGGACTTTCGTGCGATGGGCGAGGGGAGTTTGGCGCATGGTCGGTTTCTCCAAGTGCAGTCCCACGTGTCAGTGAAGAGGCAAGCTGAGGCACGTTCCGTTTGTGTGAGCCGTGTGCAGGACCGAACGTGTGTGGGGTGCAATGCGACCGCGACAAGGGTGCTGTGAGTGTACCCCCTTTATCCTTTTAAACTACGTGCTTTGCGCGATCCATCGATACTACTACTAGTAATCCGGTAGTCCGGACTAAAATGGCTCAGCCGGGTCTTTTCCCGTGCGATATGCTAGGAGTTGGCTTAGTTGAGTTTTTTGGGACGAGTAATTCTACACCTACGTCATCCCAGTTACATAATTAACGTAATGTGAAACGTGTGAGCTGTTGATTGTAAATTGGGGGGAGGGAGGGGCCCACCACCATGAAAATCAGGGAGGAGAGAGAGAGGCAATTTACGTGAACCCTTTAGTTGGTTCTCGTAGATGTAGAAAGATATGAAAGTGCGTTATATCGACTAGAGGGGGGGTGAATAGGCGATTTTTATGAAATTCTTCACTGAGGAATTTGCCGGTGAGGAAATTCCTTAGCGAAGAACTATTTGCAGCGGAATAAGTACTCAGAGGTAAACATAGCAGATTACACACATAGTCAGCATGATGAAATGAAGACTAGAACAGAGTACAGGAAGCGTAAACATAGGATAACAAGATGAAGACAAACAGACTGAAGAAATTGAATTGAGGAATTTGTGAAAGTCTTCAGACAAAGTCTTCAAGCATAGATATGAGCAACATGCAACATGTAATGAGGAAATGAATGAGTTGAGGAAATAGAACCACCATTGGTCAAGACAATGATTTGGTAAACCAGTTCCAACTGCTGTCTCGCTTGTACGTCTGTTGAGCGGCCGAGTATTTAAACTCGAGGACACACAGCCCCAGACACCCGCCTCTCGAGCCGCAACTCAGACACCCAGTCCTCACCGTATTCTCCTTGAACTAAGACCACGCAGCCTCGCCCAATCACTCATGGTAAGTCTTCAGTGACTTCCAAACCTTCACAGACTTGGTCACTCGGCGATCCACAATTCCTCTTGATGCTCTAGACCTTGACACCTAACCGCCTGGAAGAAGCACAGTCTTCAAAGGTAACAAGCGCCGGATCCACGCAGATCAATTTCTTCAATGATGCTCAATCACTTGGGGTTTTGTGGGTTTGGTTTTGGGATTTTCTCACTTGATGATTTTCGCCAAAGTCCTCAGAGGATGGGTTGCTCTCAAATGACAAGTGTCAAGTTCTTCGAGCAGCCAACCAACTAGTGGTTGTAGGGGGCGGCTATTTATAGCCTAGGGAGCAGCCCGACATGATAAGACATAAATGCCCTTCAATGATATGACCGTTAGGTGGATAAGATATTTTGGTCCGGCCAAGCCAAGACAAAGAACGGTCGGAAATTTGACTTTCAAAAGTCCTCGTGGCTATCATGTTCTCACTGTAGGCAATTCACATCGGCGAATTCCTAACTCCTCGGTCGAAAGAAGTCATCAAGGACTGTAAGAACTGCTCTACACATCAATAATTTGATGAATCTGTATGAGATTTCCAATGGCTTCACTCAAGGGATTGGTAGGTGTAGGATTTTGAGTTGAGCATCACATGGAAATTTTTCCTTAGTATTTCCTCGACCCCTTTAACAAAGACGGTGTTTTATGACTCAAGAAAGAGAAAATGAAACTATGAAAACATAAGTCTTCACGCCCATATTCCTCTAATGAATATCAAGTCTTCATGGTCACACCAATTTCTTCACTTTCAAAGTCTTCGTAAAGTCTTCGAATATCAAAGTCTTCAACAAGAACTTCATTTTTAGGGTCGATTTTCTATAAATATCAAACTCCTCATTGACTTATAGACCTGTGTACACTCACAAATGCATCAGTTACTTAACCTATAAGTCTTCAAAACACCAAAATCACTAAGGGGCACTAGATGCACTTACAAGATATGAAATGCATGAATGTGTAGTGGACGTACTATTGGAGTGCGTAAGATAAATTGTGTATGTAGACCCTATGTGTTTATTTACTTCGCATATTAGCTTTTTCTCGGTTCAATAAAAAGCAGAGTTGGTGATGATGGCATGCCTGCCATCCTGCAGTATAGGCCAACCGATCTATATCTAACGGATAGGAAGGAAACTACGACAATTTACCCGCACTCCTCTCCACATTTGCAGATAAGGCCTTCCCACGTTCATCCTTTTCTCGCACAAGGTTGTGATGTTCCGTGCAACGCACGGGCATCTTGCTAGTACTCCTACAATATACTCTATTATTCTGAAAGTTCATATACACCGGCCGAGATAAATGTAAACACAACAGATTTTCATTACATTTGAACTTTTATAGGACAGAAAAATAAAAGAAACTCTACCCTAAACCTATTCTACGACGGCGACCGACGTCCCCCACCTGCGATCTCCATGTACGGGGGCGGGGTTCAAGACGAAGGTGCGGTCTCCGACGAGGAAGAGTAGAACACGGGAGATGGACCGGCCAGTTGGCACACCATGCCTTGCCACCTCCCATGCCCTACTCATCCTCGGAGGAGTACCCGACCTTGGCGGTGCCGGAAGTTGGACGGCGTCAAGTAGTACGCGTGGCTGACGGTGCTCCCGTCGTCGGTCGCCATCGTGGCCACTGCTTATGCAGTCGCGTTCGCGTCCGGCTACGCCACTATTGCATTGCGAGTAGCAACTTGAGCGAGGGCGGCGACCTCGAGTTTCATTCCCAAAGAAAAAGCTCTCCCACAGAGCATTCGTGCTCGCGGTCATGGTGGATGTGGTGCCAGGCAGCAGGATGATGCGCTATGGTGTGGAGGTTCTCTGGGCATTGGCGCTTTAAGTAGCACCTTTCGGTGAGGCCAAAGCGTCCGGGCGCGTCATTAACTCGCTGGAGTTTGTTCCTCTGCACTGAGCCTCTTAACGACGGCATACGGACGGACGGCATGAATGCGGGCTGCTGGCACTGGCTGGGAACGCACCACACGATGGCGCGAGGGACGAGGTTTCTTGGTGTGCCGGGGTAGTCAGCTGCAGTCGTGGCAACATTGGAGATGCCCTTTGCTCAGATGCGACCCCACATGTCATTGAAAAATCAAGATGACCCAGCATGTTCTCAGGTACTGGGGATGCAGTTGGCAGCGCTACACCACTCCGCGGAGGCGGCGTGGTGCGTGCGCACTTTGGCGCCCCGTGCATCCTTGACGAGATGGGTGTTGATCTGCTGGTCATGCCACAGCGCTAACGCCACCCTCGGCATGGTGAAACTGACCGTGTCAAGCGGCGATGAGTGTGTCGCTCACCGCGATCGCCCTGTCCAGAGGCGGTGCTGGAGCTGGGCCACGTTGCTGGCCCCCACGACCCACATGAACGGTTGCCGGTGGCAAGGAGGTCGTGGGCAAGCTCCTCCATTGCACTAGTCTACGCCATGTCTTCCCCACTGGTGTGCCCCACATGTCGGTTTCCCTGTTTACCCGGCCATATTCGAGCATCGGTGTTCCTCGTTGCGCATTAGGCACAGAACAGGTGGTTTTTGTGCCCTAGTTCAAATGTGGTACAGTACCAAGTTGTTACCCTAGTCCCAAGTGTGGTGGTTTTGGGTACGATACCACCCTTTTCCTTTTCAAGTAGTGAAGCGTAACACTTGATTAAGTAGCCGGATGGTGTGCCAAATGTAGGTGTCCGACTGTTTGAAAGAATAATTGAGGTGTGCCCGATCCGTGCCAGCATTTAGGAGTCCAACTTACCATGTTATGGCAGTAGTAACGATACTAGTCCCTACGTACTCCCCCTGTTTTCATTTACTCCGCATTTTAGCTTTGCTTAAAGTCAAACTTTGTAAACTTTCACAAAGTTCATAGATAGAAATAATAACATATATGCTAACAAATCAATACCATTAGATTCATTATTGAATATACTTTCACATCATATATATTTGCTATTGTAAATGTTCATATTTCTACTCTCACTAGCAACATGCCCGTGCATTGCACGTAACATCAATATGCATTTGTATGGCTAGTTTATCTTGTGAGAGAAAAGGATGAACGAGGGAAGGCCTTATTTGCAATTCTAGGGAGGTGTGTACGTACCTTTTAGCAAAATTGCCATAGTTTCCTTCCTATCCGTCAGATATAAATCGGACGGCCCATATTGCACGATGGCAGACACACCATCATCACCAACTTTGTTTGTTACAAGAGTCTGTCCGATTTATATCTAACAGATAGGAAGGAAACTATGGCAATTTTGCAAAAAGATACCCACACCCCTCTCCACATTTGCAAATAAGGCCTTCCCTCATTCATCCTTTTCTCCCACAAGATAAACTACTCATCCAAATGCATCTTGATGTTCCGTGTAACGCACGGTCATCTTCCTAGTGGACATAAAAAGCAGAGTTGGTGATGATTGTGTACCTGCCATCCTGCAATATAGGCCGTCCGATCTATATCTAACGGATAGGAAGGAAAGTAGGACAATTTACCCACACTCCTCTCCACATTTGCAGATAACACCTTCTTGTTCATCCTTCTCTCCCGCAAGATCTTGATGTTCCATGCAAGGCATGTGCATCTTGCTAGTTTTCTATAAACTTGGTCAAATTTTATGAAGTTTGACTGAATATGAAGAGTAAATAAAAACAGAGGGAGTATCTTACTCCGTGACCAAGACGGAAGGAAAATCGAGACAAGTTATTGTTTATTTGAGCCATTCAAGTATAATCATGGGGCGTTGCTTATTTCTCATTCCTCTCCAACCCTCTTCTCCATTGATCACGCCGCCCTCCGGTCGAGTCCATCCTCCTACATGCGTCATTTGAACATTCCGCCGAGTATGATTCGCATGTCGGCCTAGACCATGCTTGTATTTCCAATTTTGTAATGTGTTCGACATGCATACAAACAAACGGTTCGTTTAAAGTTTCACTTTGCCTCCACTAAGTGTCGCTTCCCGTCTTAGTTTTGACATCCCATTAGGTTCATGCCCCGACACATCTTGACGATATCGATTGATATTGAGAGATCAATTGCGTGTCGTGCATGGAGATAAAGGTTTGGTCTGTTTCTATGATAGAAATGACCCGCGGGGGGGGGGGTCTATGGGGATCAGAGGGAGTATATTGTACGTTCATAAGCGAAACGAACGTATTGTACCCACCCTAGACCTCTTTCAATCGATCTCCGGACCCCGAGATGAAATCGAGAGAAAATGAGTGGGTGCATGTGTGATACCTAAGGCGGATTCAGAATTATGAACCGGTGATCATATCATCCGCAAATCATATATAAAGGGTATTCAATGTTCGTTTCACTTTTGAATGTACAATATACTCTCTCCGGTCCTTTCTAATTTACATATAAGTTTTATGTGTAATCAAAGTATCTCTACTTTGATCAAACATACAGACAAAAGTACCAACATTCAACAACGCCCAATCAATATTGTTAGATTCATACGTACTCCTAGATTTGTATTCAAACAGAGATGGTTTCAATTTGTTTTCAACCACGTTAATTTGCTTGTTCTCACGCATGCTCTTCCTACTAGGATTTCGTCACATATAGCCAGTCCAATTGTAACTTTTTAAGCTCCCTTTCCAATTTTACTAGTGGAGTACTAACAACATCTGTAGTAGAGTATGCAGTGCTCATAGTACTCCCTTCTTCCATTTATATAGGCCCTAAGAGAATGTCTAATAAGGTCTAGTCAGCAGGCTATAAGACTTGTCATGTCATTAAAATCCTACCTGGAGGAGTGGGAAGAGAGGAGAGAGAGTGAAGCAGGCTCTTCCAATCATATACCTTGCTCATAGATAAAGAAAAAATAGTATGCATGCAACTCTCCTCCAATCATATACCTTGCTCATGCAAATATTAAATGCTTAGACCCAACCTAATAGCCATTCTAAGAGCCAACTTACATGGCACTTTTGCCTATGTGAAGGAGAGAGATGTGAAAAAGTAAGGGGAGTGAGCTCTCATGCAAGAGCCTAGATATATACGCATTCCTAGGTAAATACAATGAATATGAAGAAAGAGATAGAGAGGAGATGGGAAAAAGTACTAATACAATAGCCAACCTTTTATATTATTTTTTGCGGGAAATAGCCAACCTTATAGCCCACACTATTGTATGAGTTCATATAGATGATGGCTATAGATGCCATGGCAGTTCCTCATAGCCATCGGCTGGCTATATTATTAACCATGCTCTAATGCGTTTTCCAAAGCTGCCTTTGACTATTGACAAGATTAATAGTACATGAGATGTATAATGTGAAAATTATATCATTGGAAGATCCTTTCACATACGAATTTGACCGTATGCTTTGTGTAAGCATGTCATATATTATTACACTAACATTGGGTCACAAATACCCTCGAAAAATGCATTAGGCCCTATAGATCGCAGGAGGGAGTAGTAGTGGAAGTGGATCCTCTAACATAGGTATCCCTGCCTTACCCTCCCATTCGGTCACTTACTAGCGGTCCCCATGCTTTCTATGCCCCACATGTCAGCTACTGAATGGGTTCGGCCACGTCAGGGGATCCTCATCCGTAGTATACTCCCTCTGTTTTTGTTTACTCCGCATGAAACAAAGGGAGTGGTAGTATAAATGACGCGGGCGGGGGAGGGAGAGGGACGTCAGTTTGCTCTCAACTGCTGTCCCACAAGCGAGCGAAAATGCAAGACGAAGCGCGTTCCATTCGGTGAATCACGTGGAGGGTCATCACCGGGGTGCAACACGAACGCGACAAGAGCGATGAACAGTCAAAACTGATTGACCGGTCATCACCGGAACCACTATTCACACCAGAACCTTCGCTGCTCGGCCTACGCCAGCCACTGCCCCAAAACCACACCTCATCTCTATCCCATTCCCCAACCTTTCGACCCCCTAGCCCGCATCAAGCGTCCCCTAGTTTGCCAGAAAGCCATGGTGCACTACAAGATCGCGTACTACAAGATGCTGATGCCGGAGCACCGTGTAATCACGGCGGCGGTCCGCGCCACATACCTCCATTCCCAAGCTCGCTTTGCGGCGGGCCAATCCCGGAGTTCTTTGGGGCCACGCTACAAGGAGGAGGAAGCCGATCCAATGTTCATGGCAGAGGTCGTGGCACAGAAGGCCCCCGATGGGTATGAGACAATGGACGTCGACTTCGTGCTGGCGTCCGGGTCCCCCATGGTGCAGGCGGACTAGTGGTTCAATCTGGCGATACTAAAGGAGGACCGGGAGGCAGAGGCCCAACTCGACATGGAGTGTGCGCAAGCCGCTGCAATCGAGGCTCTCCTGCAGGCGGAACCGAATGTCGTGGATGTGAACCGAGCGGCGGAGGCTCAACTCGACATTGAGCGCGCGGATGCCACTACCATTGAGACCCTCCTGCGGGCGGAACCGGACGTCCCGGATTTGAACCGGGCGACGGAGGCTCAACTCAACGTGGAGCACGCAGATGCCGCTGCCATCGAGGCCCTTCTACAGGCGGAACCGGACGTCCTAGACTTGAACCGGGCGGTGGAGACTCAACTCGACGTGGAGCACGCGGATGCCGCTGCCATTGAGGCCCTCCTGCAGGCAGAACTGGACGTCCTTGACTTGAACCGGGCGGTGCTCTCATCCATGCAGAGCACCCGCACGCTCCGCGTGAACGAGTAGCTGGAGGCCGAGGCCAACAACGGTGCGGAGACACATGTCGGCAGCTATGGCTGGTTCGCGCCGGTAGCCAAAGACGACGAGGCTGTCTCGTTGGTGCGAGCAGTGATTGTTTTTCTTTATGTTGTTGTTTCTAGGGATCTTTTGTTGTGTAAAATCATATATTGTTATGCAAGTCGCTTGACTTTCATTATTTGGGTCATTCTACCATTTCAGGCGGCTGGATGAATATCCAACATCTCCTGACCCTTCTTCCTCACCTCTTCTTCCCCAACAGACCACCGCATGGGCCATAGAGATCCACCCCAACATGCGGTTGGATAAACATAATGTATGAACGAAAATTACCTATCAGCGGTAGCACGTGTCAGTGAGGGTGCGTTCCCTTGGTTAGGTTTGCGGCATGCAGGTGCGACTGTGTGAGGGTGCGATGCGACCGCGGCGTGCAGGAGTGACCGTTTGAGGGTGCGGTGCGATTGCGACAGCCGTGCGCAAGTGTACCTCCTTTTCTCTTCTCTACTCTTATAAAAAACCGAGTTGGTGATGATGGTGTGCCTGCCATCTTGTAATATAGACCGTCCGATCTACATCTGGCGGATAGAAAGCAAACTATGACAATTTTACAAAAAAAACCGCACCTCTCTCCACATTTACAGATAAGGCCTTGCCTCGTTCATCCTTATCTCACACAACCTCATTGCTGAGCAATTAAAAAAGGAAGTCTCTGGAACAATCTGGCATGGTGGCCGCTGCCTGCACCGTCCATCCCCATGCTTCCACCCAGTCACCACCACGCCCCACTCCTCCTCACCTTATCTCTCATCTTTCTCGAGATATCATTTTTTATGAAATTCTGGAGATACCATTTTCGCGATAAAATTCTTGAGATATCATTAGTTTTTACAAATGGAATTACTCTTGCATGGGTCAATCACAATAGGTATTTTTTTTAAATGCATCTTGATGTTTCGTGCAATGCACGGGCATCTTGCTAGTCATTTTGAAAACTTTAGGCAAGCTTGGCAAAAATGTGTGGCGAAGTATCGCAATGCAAGGCCTAGATCCAAACAGGATAAGTACGTACATACTAGGAGTACTAGTTTTAAAAAAGAAAGGCAGGGTTTTCCTTTGCGAGATTAATCGATACAAATCCTCGTTTGACGTGTCAATTAATGCATATTTTTTTGTCCAAAGCCCAAAGAGCTAACCATCTCACTCCTCATCGCTTGATTAATGCAGCGCCATGCAAACAAACATTCTCACTTCCGCATGCATGCATGGGTATATTAATGTCCTTGGTTTCTAGTACGAGGCAAACCCCATCAATTTTGCCTCGATTAGTGTTATTGGCCTTTTGCAAATTGTAATATGATATAGTGGACTTGTGTACAAAAAAAATGGAGGTAGTAACTATTTGACTTCCTTCCCCATTTTGGTGACGTCGACGATATCTCGAACGTTGTGGTTTGGCGAAGTGCGGTCGATGGAGAACACCATTGAGGGAGACCATGGTAAGTCATTTGCAAGTGCCGCCTGCAAACCGAGTCAACCGCCTTATTTGCATCCAGGAAGTCCGTTGAACAAAATGACACGTAAATGTACTAGTACTACTAGTACACAATAGGGTCGTCCGTCCAGCTTAGTGCGGTGAGGTGGTTTCTCGAAGAATACGATGGAGAAGAGGAATCAGTGAAGAGTTAAGTGATGGTTGCTTCGTCCGTGCTTTGCGATTTGACGCCTCACTGCTTTGTGATTTGTGATAGAAGGGACAGGGGAGTAGACTCTATGCTCCATACTATACATGCGTCCAAGCACGGGAGAAATTGGAGAGACGTTGCATTTTTCTATTCCTTCAATCAATCAATTAGGGAGCTTCAGTTCCATCTTTTTGGCTTTGCACTAGTAGAAAATAGGGCATTGGTTTAGGCCTGGCCAGCCCTTAGTCCCGGTTCTTCAAGAACCGGGACCCATGGGGGGCATTAGTCCCGGTTGATGAACCCAGGGGGCCGGCCGAGGCCTCGTGGGCATTGGTCCTGGTTCGTCCGGATCCATTTGTCCCAGTTCTAGGCACAAACCGGGACCAATGGGCCACGCTCCTGGCCCACAGCCATTGGTACCGGTTCGTTCCTTGAACCGGTATAGAAGGGGGAATTTAGTCCCAGTTCCTGCCACGAACTAGGACAAATAATTTGCCTATATATACCCATCGCCGCGGCAGAGCACTCCATAGTGCTCTGTTTTTTCTGGCCGGCAAGGGGAGGGCATTTGGGTGCTCTAGCTCACCTACTATGCACATGAGGTGTTCGATGAAATGCCCAAGCCACACTAGTAAAGCCTTCTCCTCTCGAAGCTCGACCTCAGAGCTCCATTTTTCCCGAGATTTGACTAGATTGAGCGGTCCGTCATGCCCCGTCCCCGTTTTCACCGCCGTTGATCGCCCGCGCCGATCTCGTTGCCGGCACCACCGTGGTGAGCCTCTTGTTCTTATCTTCTTTCTGATTTTCTTAGTTTAGATAGATACTTGTCTGATTTTCTTACTTCAGATAGATACTTGTCTGATTTTCTTACTTTTGACACACATAATTATATATAATGCACGCAAATGAACCGGCAATGGATGTATGGTGAAAGACACACCTCCAAGTACATTAAGAGTGTGACTAATTTTCTCGAAGTGGCTGAGGCAAACAAGCAGAATGGTTTTATGTGTTGTCCATGCCCTAAATGTGGGAATTCGAAGTCTTACTCTGAACGGAAACTCTTCACACCCACCTGCTTTACAAGGTTTTCATGCCACACTATAATGTTTGGATGAGGCACGGATAAATAGGGGTTATGATGGAAGACGGCAAAGAAGAAGAGGACGATGCCAACTATGTGCCCCTGAATACGGTGATGCTGCAATGGAGGGAGCTGCTGAAGATCAAGAGGAACCAGACGATGTGCCCGATGATGCTGCAACCGGGGAAGCTGCTGAAGATCAAGAGGAACCAGACGATGTGCACGATGATGTTGATCTCCGCCAGGTCATTGTCGATGCAAGGACGCAATGCAGAAGTCAAAAAGGAGAAGCTGAAGTTCGATCGCATGTTAGAGGATCACAAAAAAGGGTTGTACCCCAATTACGAAGATGGCAACACAAAGTTGGGTACGGTACTGGAATTTCTGCAGTGGAAGCCAGAGAATGCTGTGCCTGACAAAGGATTTGAGAAGCTACTGAAAATATTGAAAAAGAAGCTTCCAAATAACGAATTGCCCGACAGTACGTACGTAGCAAAGAAGGTCGTATGCCCTCTAGGATTGGAGGTGCAGAAGATACATGCATGCCCTAATGACTTCATCCTCTACCGCGGTGCATACGAGGATTTGAACGCATGCCCGATATGCGGTGCATTGCAGTATAAGATCAGACGAGATGACCCTGGTGATGTTGACAGCGAGCCCCGCAGGAAGAGGGTTCTTGGAAGAAGTTGAAATTTCTAAAAGAAGACGAGATGACCTTATGAATCTCAATTGTCCATACCGGATTTCTAAAAGAAGTGGAGACATGACAATCAAAGAATGGAAAAAATGTATGGACAGTCGTAAGGAGGTTCTTGGAAGCAAAAGGAAGCGAAGCATAAGAATTCGAGACAGGATGATCTCCATTCTCCATAATGGAAAATCAGGGTCTATATTGTTTTATGCTATTTTACCTTAAGGGTATTTAGGTCCTACCTAATACTGATGATCATGTGCTAAGAACAATTAAGTAGGGTTGGTTCAATGACTATGAGGATGATGATTGTATGACTTGTTATTAATAACGAGTAGAAATTGTATGATGATGCATGATTAGTAGGACTTGTTATTATATATGACGATGCATGATGCAAGCATGAAGAGTTATTATATATCAGCAGGTGAAATGAACATGGATTGGATTGAAGTGAAGGCAACATGCATGTGGTGCATGGCGAAAGTAGTACAATCCAAACTTGATCAAATTATGATTAGTATTACTTTCGACATGCACCACATGTTGCCTTCACTTCAATCTAAGCCATGTTTAGGCATAGCAATAGCGTTGGTAAACCAAGCGCGAAGATATAAGATAGGAAACTTCTCTCTATTAGCTATCTAATAACAACCTAAATTAACCCCCCAAACCCCTAAACCAGCCCCTTTAAAAAAACAAAAACCTCAGCTCCAGCAAGCTGCTGACGCATGGATGCCTTTTGGTCCCGGTTTATGTAACCAACCGGGACCAAAGGCCCCCCTGCCTGGGCTGGCCGCCGCAGCCACGTGGAGGCCCGTTTGTCCCGGTTCGTGTAAGAACCGGGACTAAAGGCCAAGGGCATTAGTAATGACCTTTTAGTCCCAGTTCCTAAACCGAGACAGAAGGCCCTAACGAACCAGGACAAATGTCCCTTTTTCTACTAGTGTTGGCAGCACTGCCCACAATGGTTCCCATCGATGACAAAAGCTATTCTCACATTTGGCTACACATTGTGGATGCCCTTAACCGAACCACTTGGTTTTGCTCCTGTGTGCTATCTATACAAATCTCAATTAAATTGATCTAAAAAATTATAGAATCAAGATTAGTAAAAAGTAGGTGATTTTGCCACGCGGATGGTGGGGGAGGTTTCTTATTTTTAGAGGACGTTGGCCTGGCGGTTTGCTAACATGCGGTCCCACGTGTCAGTGCTTTACCATGCCGATCCGCGTCCCACATGAGGCATAACAACAGCAGAAGCAACACGTGGTTAACTTGAAGAAGATGAGGGAGAAGCGGATTCAGCAACGAGTGAAATGATGATGGTTGCTTTGTCCCTCCAACTTCTTTTTTACTAGCGTTATTATTACTTCGTCCCCCCAACTTAAGTGCGGTAAAGGTGCAACTTTGTGATTTGATGCCTCATTGCTCATTAGTACGCCGGCGCGCCATGACTGGGGTGCTTCACCCCTGTTGCTCTGCACTGTATTTCGGTATGGCACATGGACCAGCTAGCTTGATGTCCCACATGTCGGTGAAAGGGACTAGAACATTTATGAAAGCGAGCGGTCCACTCTTATGATGGAGGATTACACGACACGGCGGCCCAGTGAACTGTCACTTGTACTGTATTGTACTATAGTTTTGCTGTTTCACGCAATCCATCGATACAAACCCGATTAAACAGGAAAGGGCGGGATTTTTCCTGCGCGGTAGATGATACTGGCCATACATTTCAAAGGCAATTTTGATGTATGCAAACTGAATAATTAAGTAACAATATGATATCTAGTAAAACTAAGAACACATATGATTTATTGCATTAGAGTGTAGTAGTAGTGTTATATTGCATATTTGTTAGATGTAACATGCGAGAACATGTAGAGATGTAGTTTTAGAGGGCCTACAAAGAGAAAGCATAATACAGTCACCGAACTTCAGAATACACTCATTACGATCACTATATATGCTTTGTTGTGATTATACGGTCACTTGCTCACCGTTCAGCATCGGATTGCACTCTGTTGACCGGCCAAATAGTCAGCGTGGCACCATGTTGACTAGTTAAATTGACTACATTCTTTGTGGGTCCCACCTGTCAGTTTTCATAGGAAACAGGTCAGAGAAACAAAAATTTATGGAGGCACGACAAGACTCCAACCCATGCACGGGAGGCACCTGGTTGTGTATGTGTCGGTCAGGGCCTGATGTGTGCGCATGCACGTGTAGGTTGAGCAATTGAGCGTGAGAGTGTGTGTTGGTCGTGTGGTGTGTGCATGCATGTGTGCGTGTGTGCGTGTGAGTGTTGCGTGCGTGTGTGGCTGTGTGTGTACCTGTGAGTGTTGCGTGCGTGCGTGGCTGCATGTGTTCGTGTGAGTGCTGCGTGCATGCAGTTCGTGTGCATGTGTGTGTGTGTGTATAATCACCACACCAGCTCCTGTGTGTCAAAATAGATGGCTCATCATACCAACACAAGGCCACCTTGTTCGTTGTGCCCGCAGTCATGACTTCGAACCACTGTCCAATATTTTTTTGTCGTTTGTTTTCATTCTTACTAGCAAGATGCTCGTGTGTTGCATGTAACATCAAGATGCATCTGTATGACTAGTTTATCTTGTGAGAGAGAAGGATGAACGAGGGAAGGCCTTATTTGCAAATGTGGAGAGGTGTGTGGGTACCTTTTTGCGAAATTGCCATAGTTTCCTTCCTATCCATCAGATATAAATCGGACAACCTATATTGCAGGATGGCAGGCACACCATCATAACTTACTCTGTTTTTATAAGAGTGTATTTATAAGAGTGTAGATGTAGATGTAGAGTAGATACAAGCCGAGAGGTGGGCCCAATGGTAGTGAGATAATGTGATGGAATACTAGAGGTGCCATGTGGAGCATTTAATTGGTCAACTAGTCATGTCTTGAGCAAATACAGAGCTGTACGGTGAGCCCATGACTGTATAATAACCACAAAACATAAATGGTGACCGTAATGAGTGGATTCTGAAGTCGAATGTACGTATCGTGCTTTCTCTTCAAGTACGTGAATGTGCTGGGGGCTTACTTTTAGAGGACCTGGAGATAGTTTGTGTGCGTACGTGAAAGGGGCATAGAGGGGGTGTATGCGATGGAGAAAGAGATGTTGTTCATTTCCCTTTATTATGACTAACTTTATATATAGTATAAAAATATAAAAATTCACAGTGCGGAATAAATATCATTGCGGGCACCATGCAATGCAAATAAACATTCATACTCCTCCATATAACTTTGTAATGTTGTATATATTTAGAAATTCTAAAAAAACAATTTGGCCACACTTTATTAAAAAGGAATGTTGTATGTGAAATAAACGTGAAGAGAGGGCTTTTTAGATCAATGGGGTATGTGATGTAACATGTGTGAATGTGTAGTTGATGTATTTGGCAGGGGCTAGAGAGGTATGTGTGTGTATTATGTATTCGAGAGAGGCATGGATAAGGGGCCAGCGGGGGGATGGGGCATGGGAGAGATAGCATGAGAAATGAGAGAGGTATATATATATATATATATATATATATATATATAGAGAGAGAGAGAGAGAGAGAGACAAATATGATGTCACGGCGAGAGATTCCCTTGAGTGTGTATATGCAAGGGGGGAGGGGATAGAGGCACAAGGAGAATTTTTTGTGTGGTTTCTGTGTTGGTATGTGGGTGTGAGAAGATAACGAGACCTGGGCAGAGGGTGTGTAACCACGTGAGGTCCGGTGGGTCGAGGTGAGGCCCTTGGTTCGGTTCCGTCCTGTTCCACATTGGTCAGCCCGAGACGCATTTAGGGAGACTCATGGATGACTAGTCATACAAGACAAAGATAGCAGAATTGTGAAGGACTCTGTGTCCATTGACAAAGCCGGCTAGGATTTGTAACCGTAGGTTCTCAGACTAAGGTAACCCCTTATCTCAGATATTACTGTTCATCCAACTTAACTTTAAGGGGCATCGTACAGAATGCTCGGATAGAATCATACTCGTCGATTAGGAAGAGAGGTGTGAGACAATGCGTGAGAGACAGTTCTAAAGATAATGTGTGTACTGGAGACACGTAGGCATGTCTGTGTATATAGAAAGGGTCAATGGGGATTGTGTGTGTGTATGCTTGTGAGAGGAAGAGTGCTTATGATAAAGGTTAGTGAAAAAAGTCGTAAATGGTTACGAGAGGGAGGGAGGGTTATATCGAGAGCATGTCTGCGAGAAAGACACCTTGGCAAAGTGTGTGTGAGCATGTGTGAGAGACCACCGATGGAGAGTGAAACTACACATAAAAGACTGATGTACACATTGATTAAGGATATAAATTATATCCAAATATAAGGATGGGATCATGATATTTGCAATTCGCGTAAGGAATGGTCATTGATCCATCAGACATCTAGATTCTATCGCATTTGAGCTTGTCTATGTTATTATTCGACATAATTGATCCACATAGTTAGTATTTCGAACTCCAGACAATGCATCGCTTTAGCAATCGAATATAAACGTGAGTATAGTTCATGTTGTGTGTGTAAAGCACATCATACATACGAAAGTTACACAATGAACATTATAAATAGCTAGCTATGAACTAGCATACATTCAATTCAACTTAAGGTGGTTTAAAAAATCGAACTCAACATGAAGTCCATTCAATTATTTGAATTCCATATCATGGCATTTGTAAATCATACCTAAATATGGGGGCACCAATCTTTGCTCTGATTTTGTACGTAATAGCATATATAGTCGTGTACAAAATAGATTCAAATTTAGCTCCTCCATTCCAAAATAATCATAGTTATAAGATATTCAAGTGTCAAAATTTCAAAAAGAAGCGGATAATTTAATGAGGTTTTCAAGCATACAAGGTCAAATTTAACATTGTCTATTTAGGTCAATCCTCAAAGTTCAAGAGTACTCTAAACGTGGATGCTTCTCTTTGAAAATTTTGAACGAAGCGTCAAAAGAGCCTCTACTCGCCCGAAACTGCGTGAGACCAATGTTTGGTAGTAGAAGGAAATTACTTTTCTAACTTCGACTCATGAAACCTACTGGCCCAACGTCCAAAGGTCTAAACCGGGGTACGTTTGTAGCTTCATCTAGACGCAACGCAATCGCTTCCGAAAAACATTCATACACAATGGCAGCCTAAGCACACATGTGAGCGGCCAAAATCTCTCCCGCCGACTATTTGGGACACCTGGGATTACCATCCTACCCCCGACCCACAGTAGGTCTGAAATTTAAGTGGGGGGAAAAGTTTGTACTTTCCCCAAATTTCAAACAAGCGCGTCCCATCTGTTCAAAAAAGCCAAAAACAAGCGTGTCCCAGACCGAAGCATGGTTCTCCCTTCCCTCCCCCCTCCCTTTTGTTTCCCATTCGTACTTCATGGGTGCCAAAACTACCTCTCCACCAGCCGTGACACCCCGGCGTCCTCCATCCGCCACCCCATCCCATCCATCAACCGCCGCCATCCTCCATCACGCCTGAGCCGATACCCCAACGTCATCCTCCACCACAACCTGAACCGCAACGCCCTCCAAGGCTAGTAGTTGAAGCCGAGGCCGAGCCGTCCGTACCCGAGCCAGTTCAACCACGCCATCCTACGCCTCACTGCTACCGCTCCAACTTCGCCACCATCCACCACACCGGAGCTGTTCCTGCTACGCTGTCCTTCACCGCCTCGGATCAGCTTCCCCTCCCCCGACATACAGCCATGGCAACATAGTCAACAATTTTGTCATGGGTTCGTCCAAGCCTGCACCGTCCTCCAAAACATCGGTTTCCCCGGCAAAAAGAAGAAGATCGGCGCGACATATGGAGGCGACCATACTGGCAACCAGAAATGGTACTCCTCTTCCCTTATTCGTGCAAATCTTATGTGTTTGCTTGCATGGTATCCATCCCATGGAAGACAATAGTTGACTGCTCCTTCTAGATACTAGATATTCCTAGTAACTCACGATGCACAAGGTTTCTCCTCATATACTATTTCACCTTAGCTACAGGTCTATCACCCCCTGGATTTCAATTCCTAGTCAATTGGTTCCCAATTAACGGAAGAATTTCTCGGCGTAACAGGCGCTAGTCCGCCTATTATGCCAGGGAAGCAGCGCCTCGGTGTTTATCTTAGGGGCGTGTGGGGCCTAGAGATGCTGGCGCTCGATCTGGAGGTCGGCCGGGATTAAAGGGATGGACTGGGGGCACTACCAAGCACAGCCGTGGTGTGAGATCGAGGGGAGGGTGGGGCGATGGAGGCAGGGGTCTGGGCCGGTGGTTGGTGGCGGTTCAAGAAAGATCGTCAATAGTGACTGGCGGAAGGTAAACGAAGGTCGTTCCTTATAGATTGGATGGTTCATAAAAAATTGACTGCCCTTTTTATTTTCAGTCGACTGTTATCTTGATAGGACCACATGTGGTGGTGTGCTGGAGCGGTACCTGCATTTCCTGTGCTCATATATTACAAAATCAGACAGAGCAGAATCTAATTTTTTTTCCATGCAATGGCGTAGAGCTATCATATGTCTCCTGTCATTTAGTATTCAGCCACCTGCTATCTGCTACTTTTACAGTGCACTAGCTCTGCACACACTTCACCCATACTCCCACTATTGTGTTTTTATGCAAGGGTATTTCAGATTCTGCTGTTATGAGAGAAGCAAAAAAGAAAAGATTGAAGTCGCTCCAGCGTCGTACACGGGTAGGCCAGACACGTTTCAGCCTTATAATAGGTGCAGTGTTAGCAGATGGAGACGGTAAACGTAGCTCTGGAGTTGATGACCTCGCTCGCAATGAACCACCATCCCAGGTGCTTGCTTTAACTTCACGGTGCCATATGTTGTTGCATGTTGCATATGGTGTCTAGCTTATATTCTAAAGACGGAAGTCGGTCTTTATTAAGATAAGGAAATATATTTTTTACATGAACCACCATCCCGTGAGTACTAGAAAACAAATAGCTAGTTAGGGCACTGGCCGAGCCAGTGACATGCCCATCACAGACATGCATCACCTGGAAGCCAACTAAAAAGCCATGATGGTTGTGAAGTAGCCTGCCTCCCACGAGGCTCTCAGGTCCTAGATGATCATGCTCACCACTCCAGCCGGATGTCTAGCTTGTATTGCTTCCAATTTGGTTAAATTGCATCTGCTTAGCTTACACATTATACCTCTGAATATGACATGCCTTCCTGTTTTTGGTACATACTAGTACATGTGTCTATTAAACATGTTCTTACATCAAACTAATGTTCTTGTGTATCCCTAATCAATCACTTATAATGAGGCAGTCAGGCCAGTGGACTACTATGAGTAAAAATCCTCATTTAAAGAATGCAGCGTCAGCCTCCCGAAATGATTCTCAAGAAATAGCAAGGCTAGATGAAGATAGTGAACGTAGCCCTATAGTTGATTACCTCATTTACCCTTCACTAGCATCGCAGGTGCTTGCACTAACTTGGCAGTGTGATATGTAGTAGCATGTTGCATATGGTGTCTAGATTGTAATTCTTCCAATCTGGTTAAATTGCATGTGCTATTCTGCTTAGTTTATACATTATACCTGTTAATGTGACATGCCTTCCTGTTTTTAGTACATAGTACATCTGTCTATTAAGCATGTCCTTACATAAAACTATTGTTTTTTTAACCCGCATCAATCAGTATGACGAGACACCTTTAGTATATGCAGTGTGATATTAGTTGCATCTTTCATATGATTTATAGCATGCGCTGCTTCTAATTTGTTAAAATGCCATTTATGATGGGACGCTTTTAACTTGGCAGAGTCATATTGGTTGCATCTTTCATGTAGTGGCTAGCTTGCATTGCTTCTAATTTGTTGAAATGGTTTCTGCTTAGTTTACACAAATAGTTGTGAATATGCCACGCCGTCCTGTTTTTCGTACATATTCCATCCTGGTATCATGTGTTTGCCTTACATGAAAGTATTGATTGTCAATAACATGCACAAATGAGTTCTGAAGAGTGAATTTTATTGCTTTTTCTTGTCGGTTTTACTTGACAATTCAAAATCAATAAAGCGGAAGGAAGTTAGCAAGGCAGCGGATAAAGGTGTTCCTTCCAAACTGAGGGCCTCTACAGATTCTACTCCTCCATGCACCAAGATGATTTCCAAGACAACACATGCATAGACACTCAACATAGCTGTGTCGATGATGAGCACATCTCCCCTAGTGCACCATCACAGGTGCTCCCTCTAACTTGGCATTGTTATATGTGGTTGCATGTTATGTATGATGTCTAGCTTGCATTGATTCTAATTTTGTTGAATTCCATCTGCTTACTTTACACATTATATTTGTGAATAAGACACATGTTCCTGTTTCTAGAACATACAATATTTGTCTATCACACCATGTTCTTACAACAAAGTACTACTGTTGTGTAACCTGCAACAATCACTTATGATAAGACACATTTGACTTGGGAGTGTGATATAGGTTACATCTCGCATTCTTTTCTAGCTTGTACTACTTCTAATTTGTTGAAATGGCACCTATGAAGAGACAATATTAACTTGGTAGAGTGATATTCGTTGCATCTTTCATATGGTGTCTAGCTTTCATGGTTTAATTTATTGAAATGCCTTCTCCTTAGTTTACACATCATAAGCTGTGAATATGCAATGCTGTGAATATGCAATGGCACTAATGACGAGAGACCTTTAGCTTGGTAGTGTGATATTGTTTGCATCTTACATATGATTTATCTCTTGTACTGCTTCACGTTTGTTTAAACGCCATTAATGATGAGACACTGTTAACTTGGCAGAGCGATATTTGTAGCATATTTCATATGGTATCTACCTTCCATTGCATTTCTTCTAATTTAGTGAAATGTCTTCTTCTTAGTTTACACATCATAGTTCTGGTTATCTCATGCCGTCCTATTTTTCGTACATATTACATCCTGCTTCATGTGGTTGTCCAACATCAAGGTTCAGTTCGTCTGTATCATGCATCAATTTGTTCTGAAGCACTAAATTGTTATTCATTTTTCTTGTTGGCTTGACTTAACATGGCATAGAGAAAGACGAAGCAACACAGATTGGAAGGGAATGGGAAGCGGAAGAATCCTGCATATTCTGCGGGTACTGATGGTGCAATAGAAGGTCAAAGTCCAGTAGAAAATTGTACAAATAGGGCATCTCGTGCTAAACGAGCTGTAGAACAAGCCGAACAGAAACAAATAGCTGCCACCAAACAAGCAGAGACAACCCTAGTTGTTGCAACACCTTCCATCGTACCACCAGCTACATGATTTTCTCATTAGTCAACTCAGCTAGCAGCACGTTCACAAGCTCCCTTGCCACCTGACACTACTTCTGAAGCCATCTTGACACAAGATGAGTTGGCAAGATCAGTTGAATTTTGTGAGCTTCAACAGGAAGAAGGTGGTTGCTGGAGTCAAGTTACAGTTACATGCTTCTTTATATGTAGTCTCACAGTTTGATGTACACTAACACTTCCTATGTTCGCTGTTGGACTAGCACCTAGGCGTGGGAGGAAACAAACATCAGGGATAATGCTCGATAGGTTAACTAAATCTGGAGTAGGAAGAATGGAGATCCATTTTGAGGTAGGTTTAGAAAGGCCACGTGATGCTACAGAGTCTGCCAATTTAGTATCAGAGGCAACAGTTGCCGTTAGGTGTCATGTACGTATCCTCCCAACTTGGATTCAGTACAGTTATGAAAAAGACGAAACCCAGTTCAACACCTTCCTCGACCATTTATCTGTAAGTATGGTTATGTATGGATACTAGTAATATTGTCTTGCTCTGTCCCATACTTTCTAGGTTGCTGATAATGAGACTCCCATAATTTTCAACAGATGAGGTTCAAGTTGGATAGCCAAGATGATGCAACCAGACAAGCTTGCACCCATGTTTTCAAGTCTGCTCTGCGATAGTATCGGTATAACTTGAGGAAAACTCACTTTGAAGGCAAGGCTAACAGTGAACTTGCCCAAGCATCTCTAGTGGAAAATATATTGGATGAAGACTGGAGAGGCCTCATTAAACACTGGTCTGATCCAAAGTATTAGGTACATTATATATTATATATGTGTGATCAGATCACATGTTGAAGTCCTATTTACGCATGTGCCACACAAATCTATCTTCTTGTAGGTGAACTGTTCAAAGAACAAGGCCAACCATACGAAAGTGAAATTCCAACAGACGACATGATCTCGTAGCTATATTGCACACTTCGAGGCTCTTGTAATTAGCTGCTGTTTCACTCGTTTTTCTCTACCATATTATCATATCTATATTGACTTGTTCCAAATGCAAAGGAAAGCCCGCAAGGACCAAAAAGTACCTAAACCAAATGATGTGGAAATTTTCAAGGACTGTCACACCAGCAAGACGAAGGGCATGACTACACCAGTCAAAGCCGTTGTTTTAAGTCCTTAATCGTCATGCCTTTTAACTACTACTTACTCTGACTCGTGCCTTGAACTGCATGGTTTGCAGCCAATGTCTATTATTCTTTTCAATTTTATACACAATTGTCTTGGTGTATCATTGCACCTTACAAGGTTTAAAACACAGGAGTGATGTTCCTTTGATATTGACCTGTAATCTAGTTCCGTGCTGGACTTGCCCACACAACGTTACAATTGCCTGTTTGTCTGCTCTCAGTTGCTTTGTGATATGAATGATGTCATACTATGCTTACCATATGATAAACTTTGTCTCTTTATCCTTAGATGTAAATACAATGTGAAGAAATAGACAATACATTAGCCATGGTACATGGTCATTTGTTTGGAACGTGGTTTTATTATGTACTTTGCAGTAAAATAAAACTAATATTTTACATGGGTTCACCAGAATAAGTTCTATATATAGATCAAAGCTATTTTGTTTGGTTTTGCTACCTCCTTAATATCTCCAGTTTTGGTACTACTAATGTAAAAACTCAACTTTTCAGCAAGCTATGGAAAAAATGGTGGAACCGCCACCTTCTGAAGGTGGTGAGGCAACTACAACCGCAATGTCAGCTCTTGATGTAGTGGGTCAGTACATATCCACTAACAGTGCCAAAATCACGTTCCAGTGTAATACTGGGTTGGCTGTTAAGGCAATCTCGTCCAAACTGCCTCATGATCAAGATATGCAAGCTCAAAACAATGTTATATCTGTGCTCCAGACACAAGTCCATTCCCTAACAGAGACCCTTTGTGAAACAAGGACATACATTGTTCGATGTCGTCAAGATATGCATGGTTTTGAAACCAGACTATCAGACATTTGCTATGTTGTTCTGGAGCATAGAGAAATGAAGGCGAAGGTTATGGTGCTCCATTGGACAATACATCATGAAAACGTAACAGTCAGGTCAAATGAACTGAGCTTCTGAACTTCTGGTGGTGCATATTATCTGCCAGACTGTTAACTTTTATACCAACCTTCCTTTTGTTTTTTAGTTGTAATTTGTTTTGTTGCGATAAAAATTTGTTCTTAACATGCAGCCACCGGCTGAAGAAAACAGCAAGCCATTTTTTATAGTGTAGGGTGTTCCCTATATTTGCAGTTGTGGCGATCTTTGATGCCCAGTGGATGTAATCTGTGCAATCGCCTTAATAGCCTAGCGTTAGTTTCGGGATTATTTATTTCCTAGTCTCCTTTTTCCCGGGTTTGCTAGTGGCCGCAACAACCATGGGCCATATATGGACCATGGTAACCTTGACCCTGCTACGGGCCATAGGATCCATGGGCCTCCTATGGGTTGTCGATAAATGGGCCTCCAACAGGTCCGTAGAATTGGTGGGCCTCGAGCCGTCGGATAAATATTTCAACATGGGCCGTAAACGGGCGTAATTGGTATCGGCCCAGCACGGTAACAGACCGTTAACAGGCCGGAGGAAAGCAAAGGCTTAATTTTGTCAGATGCATAACGGGTCGTTAATGGGCCAGAATATAGGATGGGCTGGAAACGGCGAAAAGGTTTAACAGGCCAGAAACGGGCCAACTCTTGCCATGTGCCGAATTTGTCCAATGAGGGGAACATGCCAGTAATGGGCCAGAAGTAATCAAGGGCTGAAAAGGAGCCCAAGAACGTCTGGGCCGTCAGTAGGCCGAAAGCTAACACGGGGTGGAAACGGCCCATGTGAATCATGGGCGGGTTCAAAGAAAGTTACTGTTCATTATGGGCTAGAGTCACCGTGGGCCTCTAAATGCCCTAAAGATACGAAGGTCTCATATGGGCCGAAGATGTCATGGGCCATACATGGGCCTAAAGTGAAACGGGCTGGTGTTATATTCGACAACCCACATGATGTTGTTGGGCCGATTTCAGGTAGGCCCTAATGGGCCGTGAGTTACCGAGTCGTAAAATGGGCTATTTGCAAAGAGACCGTTAACAGGCTTTTCATGGGCCATCCCGCTAACTTTTGACCAAGTAAAATGGGCCACTTTTTATAAGCTAAATGGGCCAGTAGTGGGTCGTCGCACATGTAAGCATATCCTAGGCGCCTATCTGACCCACTGACGAGCTAACATGTGTTTCCTCCGGCCAATCAGAATTTTACACGTGGAAATTTCCCATTGGTCCGGCCTGTTAATGGGTTATCGGATCCAAAACCGGACCCGATAGCTTAACGGCGAACTGTTACGGTGGATGCCACGTGTTGGTCACCCTTGACGAAAGCACTTCTGTGACGCGCGATTTATCGTCATGGAAGTGGACACTTCCATGATGATAATTTTGGTAATGTCATGGAACACTTCTATGACAACACATGTATGACTATCTTGATTCTATCATAAAATTGTCATTGATATACATGCATGACAGAAAACGTGACCTACTATGACAAACACGTATCATCACGGAAGTGTCTTTTTTTGTAATGATACTAGAGATCAAGCCCTAACAAATCTAACTATATTACATGATGAATCTCATCCAACTCCTCACCGACCAGCGAGCCTATGAAGGAATAACTCACTCTCGGTGGGGAGCATCATGGAATTAGGGATGGACGAGGGTTGGTGATGACGAAGATCGAAGATCCTCCTCTCCGAGGCCCCAAATGGATTCCAGATCTGGCCTCGCGATGAATAACAGGAGGTGACGGCGGCTCCATCTCGCAGAACGCAATAATTCTTTCTCCCTATTTTCTTCTGGAAATATGTGATTTTATAGCATCGGTTTCAGGGTCTGCAGGGCCACCAGGTGGGGAAAACCCACCTGAGCAGCGACTAAACATTGTAATTCATGGCAGAAAAGATCCGGTCATGATGCACCCAACATTAGCTACACACAATGCATCAGCATGACAGCAGTGCTCTCAGGTTTTGGAGCTTTTTTTAGAAGGTGATGACACAACATAAAAGTAAATAGATAGTCCCTTCGCAGAGGGAAGGCAGTGATTTGCAGAGGTGCCATAGCTCAAGTTTTTGTAACATAGGTAAATGATATTTTGAGACATGCGCCCTTCTTATTTACTTCACGAATTTCAGTTATCAATACCTTCCATGCTAAGCACGCTAGTGGCAGTTCCCATGCAGTAGAAGTAAAGGTTTACCCCCCTCCACCAACAAGTACACTCCAAGGCTTGTCCGAAACAACGGGTGCCGTCCATACCAACAATAGTCCCGGGGGAGTTTTGTTTAATTATTTGCAATTTTGAGTTTGGGACTGGGAATCCCTATTACCGCCCTTTTCTCATGCAGTGGCAAGAGAATAAACACTCAACCTGAGAATAACACGCTTAGCATGTAACATACCGACTACCTCCTGTCATTCCTTGAATGTTCAAGGCACACAAAAAGGATACTTATTTAAGTAGGACGGCAGGGTAATACAGCATATAGGTAGGTATGGTGAACTCCTTTGGAATAACTTCGGTTCAAGGTTCTTGATGCACAAGCAGAATTCCCACTTAGTGCAGGTGAAGGCTAGCAAATAGATTGAGAAGCGGCCAGCTAGAGAGCAACAATGGTCATGAACATGCATTATGCATAAGTAACATTGGACACTAGCATGAGTAGGATATGAACACCATGAACATAAATATCATAGAGGCTATGTTGGTTTTGATTCAACTACATGTGTGAACATGTGCCAAGTCAAGCCCCTGGAACATTTAGAGGAGGATACCATATCATCATACTACATCACAATCATTTTAACGCAATGTTGACATCCAAGATAAATCATTATCCACTCCTATCTACTTATTGATGGCATGAGAAACTATAATCTCCAATTGTCATTGCAAACATGTTTAATCATTATGGGTTGAAGCATGGATACTAGGTTAAACATATTTACAAAAATAGAACAAGTTGAGTTCATACCCATTTCTCTCTGCCACGATCAGTTCATCCAATATCATCATTATTGCCTTCCACTTGCACGACCAAACGATATGAAAATAATAATAGTGCAAGAGTGTTGCGGACTAAACTGGAATCTGCGAACATTTTATTCAACAAGAGAAGACAAGGTAAAATGGGCTCTTTGTTAGATATAAACAATAATGCATATGAGAGCCACTCAACATTTTCATCCTGGTCTTCTCCTCGGTACGACTCAATAAAAAGAAAAGAAATTCAGAGAAACACACTGAAATATTTTTGGTGTTCTTGGTTTTCTTGAACAAGCAAATAAAAGGGAAAAGCAAAAACGAGGAAAACTATTTACATGGGAAAGCTCTCAACAAGCAAAAGAAGAACAATGAAATCTTTTTGGGTTTTCTTTTTAGTGCTACAGCTAACTACTCTAGAAAGAAAAATAAAAAAGAAAGAAGAATTTTTTTTGGATTTTCTCAAAGTTTTTCAAACACACAAGAAGAAAGCGAGAAAATAAATTTAACATGGATAATACAATGAAAAACTGTGGACACTGACAAATAAAATAAGTGAACATGAATGTAATGTCGGTGGAAATACGTAATACCCCAAGCTTAGGATTTTGGCCTAGCTTGGTAATTGAGGGAGTCCCGGACTAGGGGGTGTCCGGATAGCCGAACTATCATCATCGGCCAGACTCCAAGACTATGAAGATACCAGATTGAAGACTTTGTCCCATGTCTGGATGGGACTTTCCTTGGCGTCGAAGGCAAGCTTGGCGATACGGATATGTAGATCTCCTACCATTGTAACCGACTCTGTGTAACCGTAGCCCCCTCCGGTGTCTATATAAACCAAAGGGTTTTAGTCCGTAGGACACAACAACAATCATACCATAGGCTAGCTTCTAGGGTTTAGCCTCCTTGATCTCGTGGTAGATCCACTCTTGTACTACCCATATCATCAATATCAATCAAGCAGGAGTAGGGTTTTACCTCCATCGAGAGGGCAAGCAGGAGTAGGGTTTTACCCCTGGGTAAAAACATCGTGTCCCTTGTCTCCTGTTACCATCCGCCTAGACGCACAGTTCGGGACCCCCTACCCGAGATCCGCCGGTTTTGACACCGACATTGGTGCTTTCATTGAGAGTTCCTCTGTGCCTTCACAATCAGGAAGGATGTGTTTTCCCGTCTTTAAATACAGTACCATTGCCAAAGGAGCTTTGGCCGCCGGCCAAACTATCCGTCTAGGTGATTTTCTTATGACTGCCTGTTCGGCCGCCTCTTCGACGATGACCTCTCGGGTCATCAAAAGCGATCTTCACGTCAACTCGGAATTCACCGAGCAGCTGGATCCGATGGAGCTATCTTCCGTAAACGAGCTCTTGGATCGCATCGCCGCCCTGGGAGTCGCTACAGACTACGATCAGATTGGGCTTAAAACCGATCAGAGAGATTAACTCTCCCTGTGTTACCCACCACGCTGCGGTGGTAGAGGAACAACGGCGACTCTTCTCCTATATTAAAGACCAGTTATGTCCGGACTCGATCCCTCCATGCCGGATTCCAGCGGAGGACGGAGGTCAATCAAGCATCGAACCTAAAGTCGCAAGCAGACAGATTCGTTGGACAACATCCAGCAATCCAAGCTTCCAAATTCAGAAACTTTTCGGCCCTTGAGCCTCAAGTTGGGCAGGGTTCCGGACTTAATTCCACCCGCCCACCCAAACATAAGCGATCTATCTCAAATCCGACAAGAGCCTGCCGAAACAGTACATCATTACTGGGCTCGATTCCTCCTGGTTATGGACAGGATAAAGGACTGCAACAATTGCACGGACAAGGGAATCACGAACGCCATAAGTTGCCGCGAAATTACACGCTTCGCCGACCTGGCGTCCATAGTACGAAAGTACTGTGCAATGGAGAGTACCTCGAAAACCGAAACTAAGTTTTGGGACAATCCGGCTCCGAACACAACCCTAGTCCGAAACAAAAGGGTGCATCATGATCAGGCACCCGGGACAAAAACCAAAAAGCAAAAAACCCATAAAGGGCACGGAACCGTACTGGAGGGATGGCTCAGTGGACCCTGTAAAATCCATAGTACAGAGGGCGCCACTCCAACACATAGCCTTCGAGCATGTTGGATACTACGGCAGGTGGCCAAAAGTGGCGAAGAGCTTCTAGCCCCGGAGAACCATCCCAACAGTACTAGTACGGTATTGTAACGCCCCGGATTCGATGCGCCAGGTGTCTGCCAGTTATTCGCCATCGTTGCCATGTCATTTGCTCGCGTGTTGCACTTTGCCATGTCATCATATGCATTTCATATCATGTCATCATGTGCATTTCATTTTGCATACATGTTCGTCTCATGCATCCGAGCATTTTCCCCGTTGTCCGTTTTGCAATCCAGCACTCCTATGTCCTCCGGCGTTCCCCTTTTTTCTCCTTTCGTGTGTGGGTATTAAACTTTCTTGGAATGGCCTGAGGTTTGTCAAGCGGCCTTGGTATACCACCGGTAGACCGCCTGTCAAGTTTCGTGCCATTTGGAGGTCGTTTGATACTCCAACGGTTAACCGGGTAACCGTAAAGCCCTCTTCGAGTTGCAGCCCAACACCCCTTCCAAACTGGCCCAAAACCCATCTAACACCCCTCCATGCTCTCGGCCATTCGATCACGATCGCGTGGCCGAAGACCGCACCTCATTTGGACTCTCCTAGCTCCCTCTACCTATAAATAAGTCTCCCCCTCCAAAATCCCGGATCATTTCCACCCTAACCCTAGCCCCGCTCCTCTCATGGCGCCGGACACGTCCGAACGGAGCGGACGTGTCGCCGCCGCCGCTTCGCGAATCGGGAGCCGCGCGTGTCCTCTGCCGCGCCTGCCCTCGCCGCTGCCCGCTGGCCCAGCGAGGCCCTCCTGCCAGCGTGTTCGGCCACGCCGCCGCCGCCGCCGCCACTCCGCGGTCCGCCAGCTGCTGCTGTTCCGCCCGCTCCGTCGCCGTCCGGCCATCTACGGAGGCAGCGCCGCCGCCGGACCCATGCCGAGCCGCTGCAGCCCGCCTGTTGCCGCCAGATCAGTGGTCGCCGCCGACCCGCCAGCCCGCCAACCGGCGCCGCCTCCGCCGCCTCGGCAGCGCTGGCGCGCCTCTCCGCCGCCGCGCCCGCTGCCACCGGCCCTCCGCACGCCCTCGCCCAGGTGCCTCCGCGCCGTCTGCGCGCCGCCTCGCCCTTGGATCCGGTCGGGCGGACCGATCCGCCGCCCCGAGCATCTCCGGCCCTCCCTCGTCTTCTCCGACCATCCTCCGGCGAGATCCACCACGCCTCGATTTCCATGCCCGGGTCAACCCCCAGATCCGGAGGTATATGTTCACCAAGTCCCCGAAATCCCTGACATTATCATGCCATGTTCATCGCATCACATCTCCGCATCCGTAGCTCCGTTTCGTGCGTATAATATGTCAAATTGTTAGCCTCGACGTGTACTTCACTTCATTCCATTGCATCATTTTAATTTGAGCTCATCTTGATGCCCGAAATGCTGTTGGAACAGTGCATGTTGATGTTAATCTGCTGAAACTGTTATAACATGCTCATTTGTCATTTTTTGCCATGATTGATGTGTGCATCCTATGAGTGTGAGCTCCACATGTGTTTTGATCTATGCCATGCCATCTTTCCAGGGGTGTATGCCATTTATTGTTGTGATGAATGTGGTGACTAGCACAAGCATGCAAACTAGGCCTCGTGATATTGCTGATTTTAGTCCCTGTTCTGCTGTTATTTTGATGCCATGTAAACTTGATGCTACAGAGAGATCCATGCATATTTTGAGATACTTCAGTAAGGGTGTTTTGAGAATATGGTTATTGTCTATCCATCCATGCCCTTGGTTATAATTATGGAGTAGTCTAGCATGTCATTTGAGTGCTCTACTTTTGCTTCAAAATGTTTCCTGGCAGGTTGTTTACTTGTTATTCAATTTGTTCAAGGTTGCTATATTTGATCCTTGCATGCTATGGACTTGTTCTTGACTTGGTTTATTTCACAAACATGTCTTCTTGATGATGCTATGCTTATATTGTCATGCAATGACTTGTGGTGAGTGAATCGAGCTTGTTAAGGAGGGTACTTGTTGTTGCTGTTTTGCTAGACAGATTCTGTAATTTTGTGATGCCATGTTAACATGCTTCTAGTAATCATTCTATGCATAATCTGGAGATGTCCCATAAACATGTTTTGATATACATGTCTTGCTCTATCCATTCATGCCCTTGGTTGCAATTATAGCCTGCTGGAACATGTTGCTATCTTGCTCTAAAGTTTGCTAAATGATGTTGCTGTCAGCTTGCTAACATTAAGTTCACTTGTTCCCATGTGTTTTCCTAGTGATCCATGCACCCTATGAACTTTCTCTTGCCATGCTTAGCTTCATAAACATGTCTTCTTGCTGTTGGTTGCCTTTCCATGCCATGTAATGCTCTGTGGTGAGTGGTTCAAGCTCACCAACATGCCTACTTATTGTTGTTCCTGCCATGTTTGAATCTGTAATATAACTTGCCATGTTTACATGGGTGCCATCATATTTTCTGTGCCCTTTTGGCTTATGGTCAGTAAGGGACTTTTGTTCTATGCCATTAGTAGATTCATGCCATGCCTTTTTTTGCCATGATAAGTTCCTGTAACATGTTGTTTGATAGCTCTAAACATTGCAACCTGATGTTATTTCTACTAAAGTCTGAAACTGTTATTATTTGCAATCTTTCCATGACCTTTTGAGCATGTTCTAGTTGTTTCTGGAGATAGCTCAGTGTTCATGTTTTCTTATGCTTTACCTGTACTTCATTCCCATGCCTTTTGTTATTATGTTGGGGTGCTGTAGCATGTTGTTTTGATGCTTGCAATATGCCTAGTTGCTGTTATGGACAGATTGTTGCTATGACTTGTATAGTGTGTGTGTGTTGCACCGTTGCTCCGTTTCGTGTGTGCTCTATATGAAACTTGCTTGATTTTGTATGTAGTTTCGTATTATCATGTTGTATCCTTGGTTTGAGGTGTTTGCTTGATGTTTGTATGCATTTTTAATCGATGCCATGTTTAACTTGTTTTGCTCATATCTTCTAGGCCGTAGCTCCGAATCTAATGAACTTTATATGTAACTTGACTAGAATTTCGTGTAGTTCATCTTGGTGCATCTTAACTTGCTGTTTAACAACTTGAACATAAGGTTTATTCAGTTCTGGACAAATTTCGAAATTTACATATGAGGACTTACCGGAGTTGCTATATGTTGTTCCCGGCCTCATTTAAACTTGCCTTGATGTGTTGTTCTTGTTTGCATCATCTCCTGCCGTGAGTAGCTTCTTCTAGTTTTGTCATGCATCATGCTTGTTGTGCATCATGCCTTGTTCATTTGTGGTGTGTTTACCATGTTGTGTGCTTCTTCTCGATAGTTCCCGTTTCATTGCGATCGTGAGGATGCGTTCGTCTACGTGTGGTTCGTCTTCGTGGCTTCATCTTCTTCATGGACTCGTTCTTCTTCCTTGCGGGATTTCAGGCAAGATAACCGTTTCCCTGGTTCTCACTACTATCATTGCTATGCTAGTTGCTTCGTTCTTTCACTATGTTGCGCTTCCTATAAATTGTTCTTCAAGCCTCCCCAAATTTCCATGAACCTCTAACCTTTGATTCCTTTCCTATGCAAACCGTTGTTTGGCTATGTTACCGCTTTGCTCAGCCCCTCTTATAGCGTTGCTAGTTGCAGGTGAAGTTGAAGATTGCTCCATGGTGGACAGGGTTATGTTGGGATATCTCAATATCTCTTATATTATTAATGCATCTATATACTTGTCCTAATGCGGTCGGGTGATTTATGGGACCCCCCTGCCAGTTCGCTTTGAATAAAACTTGTCCAGCAAGGCCCAACCTTGGTTTTACCATTTGCCTCACCACCACCTATTTTTCCCTTGGGACTCGCTCTCTCGAGGGTCATCTTTATTTTAGCCCCCCGGGCCAGTGCTTGTCTAAGTGCTGGTCCGAACCGAGCTCCTGCGGGGCCACCTCGGGGAAACTCGAAGTCTGGTTTTACTCGTAGCTAGTCTCATCCGGTGTTGCCCTGAGAACGAGATATGTGCAGCTCCTATCGGGATTGTCGGCGCATCGGGCGGCTTTGCTGGTCTTGTTTTACCATTGTCGAAATGTCTTGTAAACCGGGATTCCGAGACTGATCGGGTTTTCCTGGGAGAAGGTCTATTCCTTCGTTGATCGCGAGACCTTGTCATGGGCTAAGTTGGGACACCCCTGTAGGGTTTAAACTTTCGAGAGCCGTGCCCGCGGTTATGTGGCAGATGGGAATTTGTTAATGTCCGGTTGTAGATAACTTGACACCAGATCCGAATTAAAACGCATCAACCGCGTGTGTAGCCGTGATGGTCTCTTCTCGGCGGAGTTCGGGAAGTGAACACGGTTTCTGTGTTATGTTTGACGTAAGTAGGAGTTCAGGATCACCTCTTGATCATTGCTAGTTCACGACCGTTCCTTTGTTTCTCTTCTCGCTCTCATTTGCGTATGCTAGCCACCATACTTGCTTAGCTGCTGCTGCAACCTTACCACTTTACCCCTTCCTTTCCCATTAAGATTTGCTAGTCTTGATACCCATGGTAATGGGATTGCTGAGTCCTCGTGGCTCACAGATTACTACAACACCAGTTGCAAGTACAGGTTATGCGATGATCATGACGCGAGAGCGATGCTTGCTTGCGTTGAGTTCTTCTTCTGCTTCTTCGATCAGGGGATAGGTTCCAGCTCGGCAGCCTGGGCTAGCAGGGTGGATATTGTTTGAGTTTCTGTTTATGATTCATCCGTAGTCGGATGTTTTTCTTGTATGTTGTATTGTTGTATTCGTGTGGCATTGTATGCCTCTTGTATGTATCCCCATCTATTATGTAATGTTGATGTAATGATATCCACCTTGCAAAACCGTTTCAATATGCGGGTCTATCCTTAGTGGGACCTTCGAGTTCCTTTTGGATGGGGTCGCATATTGGGCGTGACAGGTATTAACAGTCTTCGAGACTTTTGCATCAAATAATATGCGGAAACGAACAATCCGCAGCCTCGCCGAAGTATACCAAGTAGCAACAACAAATCCATGGAGCAACACGGCTATCACCTTCAACGCCAGCGACGAACCTAAATTCTGTACAACCCGAGCACCAGCAGCATTGGTCCTCAGTCCAATAGTGGACGGCTTTCGTCTTACCAAGGTACTCATGGATGGCGGCAGCGGATTAAACCTCATCTACGAGGAAACCCTTCGAAAAATAGAAACAGACTCGAGCCGCATTGAGGGAAGCAGCACAACCTTTAGAGGAATAATCCCTAGTCGGGAAGCACGCTGCACAGAAAAATTACACTAGATGTGGTGTTCGCTCACGGACAACTACAGGTCCGAGGAGGTCACGCCCAAGTGGCCCCGCTCAGCAGCGGATATCACGCCTATTAGGGCGAGGGCATTCACAATTTTCAAGCTATACCCCATTATGGGTACATGAAGCTTAAAATGCCGGGCCCAATGGAATCATCACTCTTGTCGATGATCCGGACATAGCACGCCGCTACGAAAATAAGACAACCGCACTAGCCCTAGAGGCACTATCCAAAGCCCTAGCGGCAGAGGAACTCATCACACAAGGCCCATGGTGAACAGGACGATGTGATACTCGATAAGAGATCCAAGTCCACCTCTTTTAAACCAGCGGATGAAATAGTCAAATTCCAAGTCCATCCAACGGACCCCACAAAGACGGCCTCCATTGGGGCACAATTAAACCCTGATGTAGACGCCAGACTACGAGAATTCCTTCGAAAATTGGGACATCTTTGCTCGCACCCTTCCGATATGCCAGAATCCCACGCAGTTGGCGTAACACGGCCTAAACATCCTAAAGGATTCAAGCCACCAAACAGGCTCTTGGCGATTTTCCAAACCCAAAAGACAGGCAATGGGAGAGGAGCTAGCCAAACTATTAGAAGCCGGATTCATCGAGACATCAAACATCGATCAAGCTAGCAAACCCGGTAAGCGGTACCAAAAAGGACAAATCCTAAGCGCTGTGTGTCGATTTTAAAGACCTTAACAAGGCTTGTCCAAAGGATCCTTTCCCCCTTCCCCGCATCGATCAAATCATCGATGCTACCGCAGGGCACGATTCATTGTGCTTCCTCGACGCATACTCCGGCTACCATCAAATCAAGATGGCGGAGACAGACCAAGCCGCAACGGCATTCATTACTCCATACGGACCATTCTGCTTCAACACAATGCCCTTCGGACTCAAAAACGCCGGCGCAACATATCAGCGCATGATTCAGACATGTCTGGCTACCCAGATCGGCAAAACAGTGGAGGCATATGTAGACGATGTGGTCGTCAAGACCAAACACGTCGAAACTCTAGTAGATGATTTGAGGCTCACATTCGACAACCTCCGAGCATATGACATTAAGCTCAACCCGGAAAAATGCTTTTCGGCGTACTAGCCGGAAAGCTCTTGGGCTTCATTGTATCCGATAGAGGAATCGAAGCAAACCCAGCCAAGATCTGAGCACAGTTGGATATCCCAAAAGACCTCAAACAAATACAAAAATTAACTGGATGCGTGGCGGCTCTAAGCCGCTTCATCTCCCGTTTGGGAGAAAAGGCATTGCCCCTCTATCGCCTCCTCAGGCGCACCGAATACTTCGAATGGACGGATGCTGCCACGGCCGGACTCGAAGAAATAAAAGCCATATTGGCAACAAATCTGGTCCTGGCCGCGCCCAACTTGGGCGAACCAATGTTGTTATATATCGCGGCAACACATCAAGTTGTAAGAGCGGTGCTCGTCGTCGAACGAGAAACAGAAGGGCACAAATTCCCTCTTCAAAAACCAGTGTACTACGTATCCACTGTCTTAACTCCATGCAAGTCCCGGTACCCACATTATCAAAAGATAGCGTACGCGGTGTTCATGGGATCCCGGAAGCTGCGACACTAATTTCAAGAGTGTTCGATAACAGTGGCCTCCGAAGTACCTCTCAACGACATTATAAACAAAGCGACGCGACGGGCAGGATTGCAAAATGGGCCATCGAGCTCTTACATTCGACATAACCTACAAACCATGGCGAGCTATAAAGTCGCAAGTTTTGGCGGACTTCATCGCTGAATGGACTGAAGCTGAACTCCCTAAAGAGTACGGCGCATACTCCAATTGGATCATGCACTTCGACGGCTCTAAAATGTTGGCTGGCTTGGGGGCTGGCGTCGTCTTGACGTCCCCAACCGGATATATAGTCCAATACGTACTTCAAATAATGTACACGGACTCCAACAACGCAGTCGAAGACGAGGCCCTTCTACATGGTCTCCGGATGGCAATCTCCATGGGCATTCAACGCCTAGAGGTCCGCGGGGATTCAAACCTCGCAATATCCCAAGTAAATGGAGACTTTGATGCCAAGGATCCGAAAATGGTAGCCTACCATAACGCCTTCTTAAAAATGTCAGCTCGGTTTGAAGGTCTCAAATTCCACCATATAGCCCGGGATAATAACCAGGCGGCCGACGTGTTGGCACGCATCGGCGCAAAGCGCGACGCCGTCCCTCCAAACATCTTCCTGTAGTGGCTCTTTAAGCCATCCGTAGTATGGGAAGAGGAGTCCGGAAATAACAATCCGGAACCAACAGCACCACCCAACACCGAACATTCTGACACAACTGATGGCTCAGCCAATGAAATAACACCTTCAGCCCACGAAATAATGGCAGTATTTGCCTCGTGGATGGAACCATTCCTAGCCTACTTAATTAGGCACGAACTCCCCGAAGACCAAAAGGAGGCCCGCTGCATAGTACGGCAATCTAAAGCCTACAAGGTCCATGAGGGAGAGCTTTATAAGAAAAGCACAACCGGAGTCCTTCAAAGGTGCATCTCCAAAGAGGAAGGGCGAAATCTGCTGGCTGAAATTCACGCCGGACTCGGCGGGCACCACACCGCAGCCCGGGCCCTTGTAGGCAAGGCCTTCCGACAGATTTTATTGGCCGACGGCCCGGCGCAATGCTCAGACTTAGTCCAACGATGCGCGTCGGGTGCCAGCTTTTGCTAATCAAAGCCACATGCCACCCACCGCCTCAAAACTATACCCATCACCGGCTGTTCATGTCCGGGGCTTGACATGGTTGGACCCTCAAAGGGGAACCCACAAGCAAAAGTACCTATTGGTCGTGGTGGACAAATTCACATAATGGATAGATGCCAAGCCGTTAAAACGGCGAATCCGGACCTGTGATAGACTTCATATCCGGGTAGTACATCGTTATGGCGCCCCCACAAAGATCATCACCGATAACGGCACGAACTTCACGGCCGACGAGGTTAAACTCTGGTGCAAAAATATGGGCATCAAGCTCGACTACGCTTCAGTCTATCACCCTCAAACTAACGGTCAAATCGAACGAACAAATGGTCTAATCATGAGCGGCATCAAACCCAGGTTAGTGCGGTCCCTCACGGAATCTAACACGCGCTGGGTAGAGGAGCTCGACCGTACTCTGGGGGCTGCGAACCATGCCAAACCGTACAACCGGATTCACACCATTTTTATGGTATACGGCGCAGAGGCAGTTTTGCCCTGCGATATAATTCATGACTCACCTCGCGTGCGCATATACGAGGAAAGAGAAGCCGAGTTGGATCGGCAAGACAGTTTGGACACCCTAGAAGAGGAGCGCGACGTGGCGAAAGCTCGTTTCGCATTCTATCAGCAGCAGGCTCGAAGATATCAAAGCAGAGAAGTACGGGCCAAAACTTACAATGTTGGCGAACTAGTTCTACGCTCGCGGACAAGAAAAAGACAAACTCAAGCCCAAATGGGAAGGTCCTTCATCATCGACCAAGTCCCGACCGGTGGAGCATACCGTCTGCATAAACGCGACGGACAACCGACTCGAGCCGAACCCATGGAACGCAGCCCACCTCCAAGATTCTCGCCTAGCGCGGACTCGAGTTCGTCTCCTTCCTCCGCCCAAATTTTATACTTCAGTTGTCTTTTGTTTCTCTCTTTTCTCCCCTTTTTCATAGAGCCTTTGAGGGCTGATCTGCGCATTGTTCGACACACACTTGACGTGCTACTCAGACTCATTATACTCGGGGCTTCTTCAATGAAGCTTATTTATACGGGCTTTATGCCCAACACATGTGTCAAACTTCCGCATGTGCCTTTTATTCACCATTATATGCATCGATATGACTTAAGTTTTGGCCAAGCTGGGTTGCCTGGCTCCTGTGCTTACCACTAAATTCCCGATTGTTCGGCTAGGAGGTAAAGGGAGCACCTCTGCGATTGCTACTGCCGGGTCAGCCGGATGTGTAGCTCAGACTGGGTGAAGCCGAAAGCTAGCGTTCTTAAGGGAATATTCAGTCGGTGACTTGAAAGATGATTTTTTACCTATCTATTTGTCTGCCCCCAGATGCTTTTCTGCTCTTTTCACAGTCCGTACATGCACTTTAGGGCATGCCTCCCAGGGAAAGGAACCCCTATCGGAACTATTCTCCCTGGAAGATGTTTCTTACTAACCATGTAATATAACACAACTAGTTGGGCACTTGTCTGATAAAGCACTAATGACCCCTACGCCTGGTCTCCATGCATGCCCCGGTTTTTGCATAATCGCGAGGGTATTCAGACACACTCCGGACTGTTGGGTCCCTAGGTTGAAGCGAAAAGGTCCGCAAAGACAAACGATCTACAATCCGGCTAGAAGGCATTATACATGTCATTTTAAAATACATCGTCAAATTGACTGATTGTACTCCTCTTCAATCCCATCTAACAGGCTGTCTAATTTACAGTCCCATTGGGAATACTTAGCGGCCAACTCTACTTGGCCATACATTAAGCTCACAGGGATCTCCTTCCCATCGGGCCCCACAGTCCGACTCGCCATGTGGTTCGGATCCGCCGTGTACCGCGTCTTCACCATGGCCCGAGCCTCCTGGCGCCTTTGACGGCAGGCCGATATCTTCCACAGAGGAAGGAAGCTGCCGTGCTCCTCAAGCTTCTCCATAAGCCCTCCAAGACCCTCGGGTAGAGACGGACGGCCATAAGGCACGGGCGACGCCACTAATCGCTTTGCCGAACACGTTAAATGCGATTGCAGCAACTTCGGGAAGTTGGTCACCCGCTGAACTGGCATTTCCTCCGCAGGCGACACTGTGAGCACACCTACTGCACACATTTCTGTCAATCGACTTCCTCGCTGAACTCTTCTTTTCAAAAGAGTTTTCTCAAGCACTTACTATAGATGCCGCGACAAAGCCGCTGATTCTCCTTTACGGAGTCGGACAGCTGGACCCAAACATCTTTTAGTTCTTCGCCCAGCTGGGTGTTGGCATCTTGGAGTTTGTTCCTCTCCTGCTGCACCCTCATAAGCACCTTCTCGCTGGCCTTCAGCTGGCGTAGCAGATGTTGCTTGTCCGGATCTAGTCCGGCGCCCTCTGCAATATTATTATCAGACTTATACGCACGCCGCACGCCATAAACCGCTTATCTTTTTGAAATATGTGTTACCAGAGGGGATCTCTGTGCCTCCTCCTGCGGCGGCTAGTGCGACCTCTAGTTGGGCCTTGCACTCTTGAAGCTCCTGGGACAATTGGGTATTCTTCTCCGTAAGATCATGCATATCAAATGATCCTTAAATCAGTTATTCTAACTACTTTAAGTCTCGGGGGCTACTGGCATATATAACTATTAAAATTCCTTACCCGTATGTCTTTCACATACTGCTCCGTGGCTCTGGTTAAACCATCTTGAGTGGCACGGAGGTGCGCGTCTCCCGCATTAAAGGCATTCTACGCCTCTGGGGAGAAACACGCGTCACGAAGAACTGTCCGGCGGCGCCTGTGATTCATGGCGCTCTCCACCTCAGACCTGATGGCGGACAGCCTGTCGGCATCCTCTGTTGGAGGAGCATCTGGCTCACGCCTTGCGCTCGCCTCCCCCTCCGGACCAGGCGTTGGAGCCTGGCTGGTGGAGGCTTGGTTGGCAACCTCTCCGGGCACAGTCCGGCGAGCGCTCTTTCTCCTGGAAAAGTCATGAGCATTAATATACCTCCCAGGAATCTTTCCCTTAAAAACGGTGGCGTGCTATACCGTTGCGGCGACGTTTCGATTCGCACCACACCCCTCTTCCACCTGCTGGGCCGAACTGACCCTTGTCGGTCAGCCGCCGCGGGTTCGGCTTCCCGCCTTGAAGGCACCTCCTGCGAGACACCGTTGGTACACGGTGGTCAGAAATAAGCACGGATGAAGTAATGGTGTGAGGACTCCGATCATAGTTACCTGGGAAGCCGGAGGTAAACCGGGGCAGTCAGCCGTAATGGCGACTAGAGCATTGTCCATGCTGAGTTGGTGGAACACCCCATCAATTAGCTCCACCTCTATGTCCGGATCCTCTCCGAAGGCCAGATCAAGGGATCTTCCCGGATCCTCGTGTTGTGGAGTCGGACTGTTTATGCCCTCCACATCCCGGCGCAGTTCCTGCGTCGAAATCATAAAGTAAGACACTTAACTTTGAAAGCACGGATCGGATAGATAGACGTCCGCTTACCCAGCTCCGAGGGTTATTCAAGGAGAATCCATTTAATGGACTCGTGCGAAGGAAGTCCTCCTTCTCTCCCTTGTACAAGTCGGACAGGATCTTCACCAGATCGGCGGCCGATCCCGGTCCCTTGCGGCCGTGACGGGTGGCGTCATTCTCTGCATTGAAATCCCACATAGGGTGGCCCCTATATTAGAGCAGCTGCACCCCTCGCATAATGCACGTGGCCATGACTCCAATCATGGTCAATCCGGAATGGGCCAGCAACCTTATCCGGCCGATCAGATATTGGACGATCCTATCATCTTCCCATTGAAGGCTCCGCGGGCGCCAACTCAGGCGTTTCTTCAGAGGAGCGTTGCTGAACTCCGGGAGGCCGATCCGAACTGGGTCCGGCAATGGAGCGTCTTCCATATAAAACCATTCCGAAGGCCAGTCTTGGGATGCCTTCTTCGGGTTTCTGGATAGATATCCGGTCCCGGCGATGTGCCATATTTCGGCTCCGCCCATTTGATATATTGACCCCTCGTGAGAACAGGGTACGAGGCAGAACAATCTCTTCCACAGCCCAAAATGGGGCTCGATGCCCAAGAACAGCTCGCAAAGAGCTACAAAACCCGCAATGTGCAAAATGGAGGCAGGTGTAAGGTGATGAAGCTGGAGTCCATAGAACTCCAGGAGCCCCCGGAGAAATGGATGTATGGGAAATCCGAGCCCCCTTATTAGATAAGGGACGAAGCACACCCGCTCTCCTTTGGAGGGATTGGGGGTGTTCTCCGCCTGCTTTCAACCTTTGTAGGTGGCTAGTCCGTCTCGAACCGGGACCATGAAGGCCGGAGGAAGGTATCCCTCCGCTTGGAGCATCACCAGCTCGCCGTGCGGAACTGAACATCTCCTCCAATCTCCTGGCTGAGGGCTGGGAGCGTGAGAGGAGGAGCCGCGTTGACTGTCCATGATGGAGTGGATTTTTGTCAGAGGTGCTCTGATGAGTACTAGCGGAAGGAGGATGGTGTGATTTGGATCTAGATCCTTGCCTCTCTTATAGGCAGCTTATTCGTGTAGCTTTGGGGGAAAACGTAAAAATACCCTGGCTTTGCGCATTCATGCGGCACGTGGAAGAGGGCCATTATTGGACGTGGAAGCCGAGGAGTGCAACATTTATAAGGAAGCTGGACACTATTCGGCAAGAACGTGGAATTTGGAGGGGAACCTGCCTTGCAACGCTGAAGACAATATACGCGTCGGACTCGTCGTCATTGAAGCCTGGTTCAGGGGCTACTGAGGGAGTCCCGGACTAGGGGGTGTCCGGATAGCCTAACTATCATCATCGGCCGGACTCCAAGACTATGAAGATACAAGATTGAAGACTTCGTCCCATGTCCGGATGGGACTTTCCTTGGCGTGGAAGGAAAGCTTGGCGATACGGATATGTAGATCTCCTACCATTGTAACCGACTGTAACCCTAGCCCCTCGGTGTCTATATAAACCGGAGGGTTTTAGTCCGTGAGGACACAACAACAATCATACCATAGGCTAGCTTCTAGGGTTTAGCCTCCTTGATCTCGTGGTAGATTCACTCTTGTACTACCCATATCATCAATATCAATCAAGCAGGAGTAGGGTTTTACCTCCATCGAGAGGGCCCGAACCTGGGTAAAAACATCGTGTCCCTTGTCTCCTGTTACCATCCGCCTAGACGCACAGTTCGGGACCCCCTACCCGAGATCCGCCGGTTTTGACACTGACAGTAATCGATCAGTAGTCTGGATAATAGTCGGAGTGGTAGCTCATGGAGGCTCTCAGTGAAGATGCCTCGGCCTGCCATGCCATCACAACCGCCGCGTTGTGAGCTCGGGCCTCGCTCTCAAGAACAAAATATCTTCCCTTGCTGTGATAATCAAAATGAGCAGGCGCATGCAAATATGTGTGCACAACGGAATCTTGGTTAAACAGCAGTTTGTAAGTGAAATTATGAGGTTCACCTTTAAGGATCTTATGGTGTTTCACAACATCAAAATCTAAATATTGTGTGTGTAGAATAGGTAATAGGGCAAAGATGAAACACCCAACTCTCTTGCTAAATGTGTGGCATAAATTCCACCATAGAAATAACGACTATTATCATTGTGCTGCAATCTGCGTGGAACAATCTCTCCAAGATTATAAATCCTATCACTGTTAAGAGCGGCGAGTATGAGGCTCAAGTCTGGAGCACAAAGTGTACTACAATCTTGTTTGCCTACAATACATTTCCCATTAAATAAAGCAGAGTACTAGATTGCAAGAAAATGAATGCTCTTTATTCTACCTTGCGTCATTCCCTCGTCTCACCATAGTAAAGGCTAGTAAAAACTGATTGGTACTCAACTCTTGGTGGTTCATCAAGTGAACCCAGAATGGGATTTTGCAATGGTGAGGGAATCTCTCTAGTGATATGGTAAATGAATTTTCATATAGTTTAAATGACACCCTAGATTCATGGGGATGGAATTTAAATCCTTTGACAAATGATTCAGTGAGAGTGTGGTGTTGATTGCACTTATCTGAGATGTAGCGATCGAGATCGGCATTGTGAACATATTGCTCAAGTTCCTCCTTAATGCCCACACTCACCATATAATCATCACATGGCCATAGGCATGTTTTCATGGCGGCATCTCATATGGAACTTTCACTTGGTTCAAGATAAGACCAACGAGCCACTACTGCAGGATGCTGCTAACACGACACTACGATCGGAGACCCTTCGACGAAACTGTGTGTGATGCAATAATAGCAAACAGTAGTGTAAAATAACCATCAAAAAAGGTGCAAAATGTTTGTGATGGCGCGCACATCAAACATGGTTTAGATTTTAGTTGCGTGTGCGATGCTGGGCATACGGTTGATCCATACGAACTGTTTGCGATTAGACAGAACAAGAGAAATGGGCAGCCATATCAATGGGTGTACGACATACATCATATAGTTCGCTCTGATGAACTGTTTGTGATGATCCAGGTGAACACAAACGATTCGGCGTAACAAGATGTGTGTGATACCCAGCAAACAGGTCGGTAACCAGAATTGTGTGCAATTATTATAGACAACCCATATGTTTCCTTTAGTGAATTGTGTGCTCGTCAGGGCACACAGTTCAACAAACCAACCTGTGGGAGATAATGTATAAGATCTCTATCAAATACGTATTAATAACCTTCTGCAATGAGATTTATAGGATAAACAGAGATAACAAATTAATATGAGCGAACGAAAACAGAGTTATGTACAGTCTGCTTAATTTAGTCCTTCTTGTTGTTTTTGTTGTTGTTGTTGTTGTTGTTGTTGTTGTTGTTGTTGTTGTTGTTGTTGTTGTTGTTGTTGTTGTTGTTGTTGTTGTTGTTGTTGTTGTTGTTGTTGTTGTTGTTGTTCGATGGCTTTTCATCGCCGCTGCTGTCGTCAACGTCGTTGTTGTCGTTGTCCTCTTCCTTCTTGTTGGACCATTCCTCCTCATCATCATTGTCGTCCTCCTCCCCATCCTCCGACGGGTCCTCGTCCATCTGGTTGTCGTCTGATGACTCCGGAGGCAACGTCCCTTCCATGATCCGGATATAATCAAGGTCTGGCTCGACGCCGGACTCATGGAAGACGAGCGGGATGATGCCGATGTTAACCTATCATCGGGCGCCAAACTGCTGGCCGAACCGTCGTCCTCGCTATCGCTCGACATGGCTGCAGAGTGTGTGCTAGTGTGTAGCACGGCCTGCCGAGGACGGTGAAGATGGTGGACACTTAAGCGGGGTATGCATAGAAGAGGAAATGCCAATTGAAGTGGGGGTTGACGTATTATCTAACCGCTGATATAATCAACCGCAATTATTTGTACCCAGTCGCTCCAAATTCCCGGGGTTGCGCTGGACTCCTATCGGCTGGTTTATTTTTTCAAGACAAAAAGAAGGAATGAGTTTGGGATTATGCACCGGTACAGGTACGAACGGAGTAGGACAGTTGGCAAGCAATACATTGAGGTCTTCTTATTGATATAGCCAGTAATAATCAAACTACAAAGGAAAAGAAAAAAGACAAAGGAAAATATCTGCACAAATCTTCATGTAATGCATTACTTAGAGCACATCTGGATGTGCTTTAGCAATACTGTCAAACAAAACCCCTAATCATCATTGCAAACAGCGCATAGAACATGGCTAATGCGACAACCACAACTACACATGCTAGTTTCTTCTTGTCTCTTGCTTTCATCTGTTGCCTGTGATTGATTTTGTCTTGCTTCATCGTATTGATTGTACATTCCAGATCAGCCAGTTTCTTCTTAAGCTTTACGCTATCTTCTGCGAGCTTGGAGGTAACACTTCGAGCCCTGCTATGCCATTCTTCATCCATCTAGTTAACAAAGGCACAAGCCTCATATCCCTGCCAATGTTAAATAGTATTCAGGATGAGCGGTGGCACTAACTGAAGTAAAATGATGAACTTAGCACTAGCCTCTAAGGGGCAACTGAGAAAACCGCTTACCAATGTCGAATCCCTTTGTGCATACACATCGAGCGGGAGTGTGCCCGTCCACACAACTTAGCTTGTGGTACTTCTCGGTGGCGCAAAACTCGGAGTCGAACTCGTGTTGTGGGAGTCTGGAGTCATGCTGCAGATCCGGTGGCATATAGCTTTCCTGGGGGAGGGGGTCATTCAGGACGGATTAAGCAAGAAGCTATACTTTGGACATGCTAAAAAAGACCGGGATAGATTGGAACCTGGCAGGACGATTCAGATCCGTAGTACACCTGCCTTCTGATGACCTTAGGCAAGTGCTCAGCGGTGACCACCATCGTGGCAGTGATACGAGTAGGAGCAGCCGCACCTAAACCATCATCACCACTCGTCCGCATTCCCCCACTGTCAGCGCCACGGGAGGGAATTTGGAGGCTATATGTAGGGATTTGAGGGAAATGGAGAAACTGTGGGGATAAGATAATGGTCGGGAACTACTTATGGCACACAGTCTGAGAAGACAACATAGGTTAGACACGATTGTTGTTACATAACCGTATGTGAAGTACTACCCTGACCATATAATTGAGTTATAGTGATATCGTGTAAACTACCGCTCTGCAGATATCCGTAAAAAAACAGCGGCTCTGCATATAGAGATGGCGGCGGCTGCCGATGAAGATCTCAATCCTTGGTCGGTGGGCGGTTACGGCGTCATAGGAGGTCAATCCTCGGTCTGCGGTGGGAGATAGGAGGAGCTCAATCATCGAGGTCGGCGGCAGCATGATTCGAGCACATCCATCGCAGTCGATGGGGGGATAGTGGAGGTCGAACTTCAAGTGGCAGCCGCACTAAGCTTTGCTCCTCCACCCGGGTGTCTTGACATGCTGCCGCATCGCGCTTCTCTGTCTGTTGGGTGGAGGTCGCCACGCGGCTAATTAATCAAGGTATTCTTTTCGTGAGTGGCTTAATTAAGGTATTCAATTCCTAAGGTTAGTGTTGTACTAGTACTCTGCGTGTAAATTGACTGGCCATTAATTTTTGTCATTGCACATCTCGATAACAATATGGTGCGCCCTCAGTAATTATAAAAATAAAACCTTGTGATTTATGCATGCATCTTTGGGAAGCAGTTAATCCGTGTGTTAATGTTGTTGTTTTATTTTTAATTACCAGTCGTGTGGTGTAGATGGAACGATCTCGATGGATGAAGAATCGGAAAAATTGTAGATTTTATCAGTGGCGTGATAGAGCTCATTAATTTGGCTGAAAGTACAAAGAGGAGAATTGGTGATGCGGATTACATCTTGTGTCCATGTACTGACTGTGCCAATACAGAGTCACATGAAGTTCCAGATGTCCAGTTGCACTTAGTCTCTAGGGGATTCATGGATGGATATACACGTTGGACCAGACACAGTGAAGACAATGTCATGGATAAATATACCTAGGGCTGCGAGATGCCAAACCCCGATCAGTGTCACATGGATATTGAATCTAACATCGGGGTAGAGGCATCAAGCTACCAATGGAACACCGGAAAGCCGAAACGCCCACTGGAAAACCAAGACGTCGACGCAGATGACGACAATCTTGATATGCCAGATTTTGCTGCTATGTTTGCAGATTTCGAGGGCCCAAAAAAGGATATGATTGGGTACAAGGATCTTCCAACCATTGATCCGAACTCCAAGAAAGAATTGTATCTAGGTTGCAAAAAGAAATATTCCAAGTTGAGTGCCACCCTGGCGCTTATCAAATTTAAAGCAGCAAATCATCTATCAAACAAGGGCTTCACAGATATGTTAGGTATTTTAAAAGAAATTCTTCTGGAAGATAATGTGCTCCCCGGAAGCACGAATGAAGTGAAGAAAATGGTTTGCCCATTGGAACTTGAAGTATAGAAGATACACGCTTGTGTGACTGATTGTATAGTGTACCATGGTGAGTACAAAGATTTGCGTGCATGTCCCACATGCAAGCATGCTCGATACAAGGGAAGGAGAGCAAAGGACAAGTACAAATTAAATGACAAGATCAAGACAGGAATCCCGTTCAAGGCTGTTTGGTACTTGCCTTTAATTCCAAGGTTGAGGCGTTTGTTAGCAAACCCTAGAGAGGCAAAGAGGTTGCGGTGGCATCATGATGAGAGAATTGCAGATAAATTTTTAGGCACCTGAAAGATGGGGCTTAGTGGAAATTAATCGACAACAAGTTTGAAGACTTTGCCAAGGATCCTAGAAGTATAAGACCCAGGGAGTGTACTGACGGGTTGAATCCTTTTGGCGATATCAGCACGAATCACAGCACATGGCGGTGCTTCCGTGCATATATAACCTAGCTCCTTGGTTGTGTATGAAGAAAACATACATTATGATGTCAATGATTATCCAAGGCCCGAAGCAACCTCGAAATGACATCGACATTTACTTTCAGCTGCTGCTGGTGGAACTGCTGACAGTGTGGATAGATGCACCTACTGTAAAATGTTATGATGCTTACAGAAAGGAGATTTTGGATCTACATGCGATGCTGGTGCACACCATTCAAGATATGCTGGCATTAGGCAACACATCGGGGCAAAAGACAATGGAAGATGTAGGGTGTGTCACATGCATTGATAGGACAGCTAGCAGAAGTCTTCCCAACTCGCACAAAACCGTGTATTTGCGTCATCGTAGGTTCTTACGAAAAAATCACCCATACCAAAAGATGAAAGTTGAATTTGATGGTACGGCAAAGGCAAGTATGGGCCCAAGACCCTATGAAGGGGAGGTGGTCCACAACATGGCTAAAAAAATTAATGTTGTGGTTGGCAAGAACCACCCTTTGACGGTGAAACAATCACCCAAGGGTCATGTGTTTAAGAAGAAATCGGTGTTCTGGAAATTACCTTACAGGGAGATTCTATGTGTACGTCACTGCATCGATGTCATGCACGTAGAGAAGAACATATGTGAAAGCATCCTTGGTACTCTGTTCAAGATTAAAGGTAAAAGAAAGGATGGTGACGGTCCACGACTCGATATGCTTGCTGATCAATCAAAATGCAAGAGTGAAGCAGAAGATGATGACAAATTCATCAAAGCTCGCCAGAGTTACAATTTCAGTAACACAGTTCTTCACCTATTTGTTGTCAGTTAAGACACCCTCTTCCTACTGCACAAACATCAGAAGTCTCGTGGATGTGACTCAGGTAAAATGAAGTTGGGACACATGAAGTCACATGATTTCCACGTAATGTTGACACAAATCCTCCCGGTGGCTACCAAGAATATGATGTACAAAGATATAAGAAACACACTCATTGACCTCTGAGATTTCTTCAACCAACTATGAAAGAAAGTTGTAGATCCTGAAGAGTTGGATCATATGCAAGATGATATTGCAATAATATTGTCCAAACTAGAGATGTTTTTCCCATCGTCATTCTTTGATTTCATGGTCCATCTCACTGTGCACCTTGTCGACGAGATAAAGTATTGTGGTCCTGTGTTTCTTCGCAACATGTATCCCTTCGAGCGGTTCATGGGAATACTGAAGCACTTTTGTCAGAACCGAAACCGTCCAGAGGCAAGCATCATACAAGGTTATATTACGGATGTAACACCCACGATGCGGCTATATCTCCCACGTGTCAAAGCACGACTTAGAGGCATAACCGCAGGGCGGTTTTGTCGCAAGAAGGGTCATCTTCACATAATCCCATGTAATGAACAAGAATGGGATAAAGAGTTGGCTTACAATCGCCACTTCACACAATGAACATATAATTCATACATCATTCAAAGAACACACATAGTCCGACAATGGACGAAGCCAAAAGAAAAGAAGATAACACAACTGCTATATCCCTGATCGTCCCAACTGGGCTCCACTACAGATCAACATGAAACGAAACATAGCAATGACCAAGATCTTTGTTGAGCTCCCATCTGAGCTCGGTTGCATCACCTACACTGGTATCATCGGCACCTGCAACTGTTGTGATAGTATCTGGTGAGTCACGAGGACTCAGCAATCTCAAAACCCGCGAGATCAAGACTATTTAAGCTTATGGGTAGGAAGTGGTAATGAGGTGGAGTTGCAGCAAGCACTAAGCAAATATGGTGGCTAACATACGCAAATAAGAGCGAGAAGAGAAGCAACGAAACGGTCGAGAAGCTAGAAGTGATCAAGAAGTGATCCTGAAACTACTTACGCACAATCATAACACAAAGACCGTGTTCACTTCCCGGACTCCGCCAAGAAGAGACCATCACGGCTACACATGCGGTTGATGCATTTTAATTAAGTCAAGTGTCAAGTTCTCTACAACCGGATATTAACAAATTCCCATCTGCCACATAACCGCGGGCACGGCTTTCGAAAGTTTATACCCTGCAGGGGTGTCCCAACTTAGCCCATCACAAGCTCTCACGGTCAACGAAGGATATTCCTTCTCCCAGGAAGACCCGATCAGTCTCGGAATCCCGGTTTACAAGACATTTCGACAATGGTAAAACAAGACCAACAAGACCACCCGACTGTGCCGACAAATCCCGATAGGAGCTGCACATATCTCGTTATCGTCAGGCACAACGGATGAGCAATCCGCATAACTAAAACCAGACCTCAAATTTCCTTGAGGGGGCGCAAGAAGGGTTTCTAGTTTGGACCAACACTGAGGAGCACGGCGGGGGGTTAAAATAAAGATGACCCTTGAGTCTCCAGAACCCAAGGGAAAAAGGCTTAGGTGGCAAATGTTAAAACCAATGTTGGGCCTTGCTGGAGGAGTTTTATTCAAAGCGAACTGTCAAGGAGGTCCCATAAAACACCCAACCGCATAAGGAATGCAAAATCAAGGAACATAACACCGGTATGACGGAAACTAGGGCGGCAAGAATGGAACAAAACACCAGACATAAGGCCGAGCCTTCCACCCTTTACCAAGTATATAGATGCATTAATTAAATAAGAGATATTGTGATATCCCAACATAATCATGTTCATCATGGAGCAATCTTCAACTTCACCTGCAACTACCAACGCTATAAGAGGGGCTGAGAAAAGCGGTAACATAGCCAAACAACGGTTTGCTAGGAACGGTGAAAAGGTTAGAGGCCGACATGGCAATATGGGAGGCATGGTAAACAAGTGATAGGTAGCGCAACACAGCGATAGAACGAAGCAACTAGCAAGCAAAGATAGAAGTGATATCGAGGGTAATGGTCATTGAGGGAGTCCTGGACTAGGGGGTGTCCGGACAGCCGGACTATCATCGTCCGCCGGACTCCAAGACTACGAACATACAATATTGAAGACTCCGTCCCGTGTCCGGATGGGACTTTCCTTGGCGTGGAAGGCAAGCTTGGCGATACGGATATGTAGATCTCCTACCATTGTAACCGACTCTGTGTAACCCTAGCCTTCTCCGGTGTCTATATAAACCGGAGGGCTTTAGTCCTAGGACATAACATACATTACAACAATCATACCATAGGCTAGCTTTAGGGTTTAGCCTCCTTGATCTCGTGGTAGATCCACTCTTGTACTACCCATATCATCAATATTAATCAAGCAGGACATAGGGTTTTACCTCCATCAAGAGGGCCCAAACCTGGGTAAAACATCGTGTCCCTTGTCTCATGTTACCATCCGCCTAGACGCACAGTTCGGGACCCCCTACCCGAGATCCGCCGGTTTTGACACCGACATTGGTGCTTTCATTGAGAGTTCCTCTGTGTCGTCACCGATAGGAAGGATGCCTCCACTCGTCTTCAAGGACGGTATTTTCGCCAAAGGGGCCTTGGCCGCAGGCCAAACTATCCGGCTAGGTGGTTTTCTCATGACCGCCTGTCCGGCCACCGCTTCGACAATGATTTCTCAAGTTGTCAAAAGCAATCTCCATGTCAGCTCGGAATTCGCCGAGCGGCTGGATCCGATAAAGCTCTCGTCTGTCAACGAACTGTTGGATCGCATCGCCGCCCTGGGAGTCGCTACGGACTACAATCAGATTGGGCTTAAAACCGATCTGAGAGAAATTAACTCTCCCCAAGTCACCCACCACGTCGCAGTGGTAGAGGAACAATGTGGCGACTTTTCTCCTGTATTAAAAACTAGACATGTCCGGGTTCCCGAACCCTCCACGCCGGATTTCCGCGGAGGAATGGAATTCGATCGAGCACTGAACTTAAAGTCAGGCATCGGACCGGACTCGTTGGACAACGTCCAGCAATCCAAGCTTCCAAAATTGGAAACTTCACGACCTTTAAGCCCCGAGATGGGTAGGGATCCGGAACTTATTCCACCCACCCGCCCAGACATATGCGATCTATCCCTAATACGGCAAGAGCCCGCTGAAACAGTACATCACTACTGGGCCCGATTCCTCCTGGTCATGGACAGGATAAAGGACTGCCGAGAGGAAAACGCAATCTCAATCTTTTGCAATAATTGCACGGACAAGGGAATATTGAACGCCATCGCCGTCAGAAATCACATGCTTCGCCGATCGGCGCCCATAGTACGTAAAATATCTTGTGCGATGGAGAGTTTCCGGAAAACCGAAAATCAGTTTTGGGACAATCCGGCCCCCAATACAACCCTAGTCCGCAACAAAAGGGTGCATCATATTCAGGCCCCAGATACAAAAACCAAAAAGCAAAACCCCCATAAAGGGCACGGAACCGTACTGGAGGGATGGCTCAGCGGACCCTGTAAGCTTCATAGTATAGAGGGCGCCGTCCCAACACATAGCCTTCGAGCATGTTGGATATTATGGCAGGTGGCCAAAAGTGGCGAGGAGCTTCTAGCCCCGGAAAACCACTCCAACAATACTGGTACGGTATCAACAGTCTTCGAGACCTTCGCATCAAATAATATGCAAAAACGAACAATCCGCAGCCTCGCCGAAGTCTACCAAGTAGCCACAGCAAATCCATGGAGTGACACAGCCATCACCTTCAACGCCAAGGATTTAACCTAAATTCGAACAGCCCGAGCACCACCAGACCGGTGCTTAGCCCCATAGTGGACGGCTTCCGACTTACAAAGGTCCTCATGGATGGCGGCAGCGGACTAAACCTCATCTACGAGGAAACTCTTCAAAAAATGGAAATAGACTGGAGCCGTATTAAGCGAAGCAGCACAACCTTCAAAGGAATAATCCCTAGCCCATAAGCGCGCTGCACCGGAAAAATCACACTCGATGTGGTGTTCGGCTCGCCGCACAATTAGAGATCCGAAGAAGTCACGTTCCAAGTGGCCCCGTTCAACAGCGGATATCACGCTATATTAGAACGAGAGGCATTCACAATTTTTCAAGCCATACCCCACTACGGGTATATGAAGCTCAAAATGCCTGGGCCCGGCGGAATAATCACTCTCGCTAGTGATCCGGGCATAGCACTCCGCGCCGAAAACAAGACAGCCGCACTAGCCATGGAGGCACTATCCGAAGCCCTAGCGGCAGAAGAACTCACCACGCTACGCTCTACGGTGAACAGGGGCGAGGTGATACTCGATAAAAGATCCAAGTCCACCTCCTTCAAACCAACAGATGAAATAGTAAAATTCGAGGTCCATCCAACGGACCCAACAAAGACGGCCTCCATTGGGGCACAATTGAACCCCGAGGTAGATGCCGCACTACGCGAATTCCTTTGGGAAAATTGGGACATTTTCGCCTGGCATCCTTCGGATATGCCCGGAATCCCACGCAGATTGGAGAACAAAGCCTAAACATCCTAAAAGGATTCAAGCCAGTCAAACAGGCTCTTCGACGATTTTCCGAACCCAAAAGACAGGCAATGGGAGAAGAGCTAGCCAAACTATTGGAAGCCGGATTCATCAAAGATATCAAACATCCAGATTGGCTAGCAAATCTGGTAATGGTACCAAAGAAGGACAAATCCTGGCGCCTATGTGTCGATTTTAAAGACCTCAATAAGGCTTGCCCAAAGGATCCCTTCCCCTCCCCGATCGCCAAATTATCGATGCTACCGCGGGCACGATTCGTTGTGCTTCCTCGACGATACCGCTACCATCAAATCAAGATGGCGGAAGCGCACAAGCTGCAACGGCATTCATCACTCCATATGGACCATTCTGCTTCAACACGATGCCCTTCGGACTTAAAAACGCCGCACAACATATCAGCGCAAGATTCAAACATGTCCGCCACCCAGATCGGCAAAACAGAGAGGCATACGAGGCGACATAGTCACAAAACCAAACACGCCGAAACTCTAGTAGACGACTTGAGGCTCACATTCGACAACCTCGAGCATATGACATCAAGTGAATCCAGAAAAATGCGTTTCTGCATCACCGGAAAGCTACTGGGCTTCATTGTATCCGGTAGAGGAATTGAAGCAAACCCAGCCAAGATGCGAGCTCTGTCACAGCTAGATATCCCAAAAGACCTCAAGCAAATACAAAAATTGACTGGATGCGTGGCGACTCTAAGCCGCTTTATCTCCCATCTAGGAGAAAAGGCATTGCCCCTCTATCGCCTCCTCAGGCGCACCGAACACTTCGAGTGGACGGATGCTGCCACTGCCGGACTCGAAGAAATAAAGGCCATATTGGCAACAAAACCGGTCCTGGCTGTGCCCAATCTGGGCGAACCAATGTTGTTATACATCGCAGCAACGCATCAAGTTGTAAGCGCGGTACTCGTCGTCGAACGAGAGACAGAAGGGCCTAAATTCCCTCTTCAAAAACCAGTGTATTATGTATCCACTGTGTTAACCCCCTGCAAGTCCCGTTACCTACACTATCAGAAGATAGCGTATGCGGTGTTCATGGCATCCCGGAAGCTCCGACACTACTTTCAAGAGTGTTCGATAACAGTGGCCTCCGAAGTACCACTCAATGACATCATAAATAACCGCGATGCAACGGGCAGGATTGCAAAATGGGCCATCGAGCTCTTACCATTCGATATAACTTACAAACCTCGGCGAGCTATAAAGTCACAAGTTTTGGCTGACTTTGTTGCTGAATGGACCGAAGCCGAACTCCCTAAAGAGTATGGTGCATACTCCAATTGGATTATGCACTTCGACGACTCTTAAATGTTGGCCGGACTGGGGGCTGGCGTCGTATTGACGTCCCCGACCGGGGACACAGTCCAATACGTGCTTCAAATAATGTACACGGACTCCAACAACGCAGCCGAATACGAGGCCCTTTTACACGGTCTCCGGATGGCAGTCTCCATGGGCATTCAACGCCTAGAGGTGCGCAGGGATTCAAACCTTGCAATATCCCAAATAAATGGAGATTTTGACGCCAAGAATCCGAAAATAGCAGCATATCGCAATGCTGTCTTAAAAGTGTCAGCTCGGTTTGAAGGACTCGAATTCCATCACGTAGCCCGAGATAATAACCAAGCGGCCGACGTACTGGACGCATCGGTGCAAAACGTGACGCTGTCCATCCAAACATCTTCCTAGAATGGCTCTTCAAGCCATCCGTACTATGGGAAGAGGAGTCCGGAAACGACAAACCGGAAATAACTGCGCCGACCGTGGCAGAACCATTCCTAGCCTACTTGCTTAGGCAGAAACTTCCCGAAGGCCAAAACGAGGCCCGCTGCATAGTCCGGCGATCTAAAGCCTACAAGGTCCATGAGGGAGAACTTTATAAGAAAAGCACAACCGGAGTCCTTCAAAGGTGTATCTCTGAAGAGGAAGGCGAAACCTCCTGGCTGAAATTCATGCCGGACTAGGCGGACACCACGGCGCAGCTCGGGCCCTTGTAGGAAAGGCATTCCGTACAGGATTTTATTGGCCGACGGCTCGGGCAGATGCTCAGGACTTAGTCCAAAGATGCGTCGGTTGTCAGCTCTTTGCTAATCAGAGCCATATGCCAACCACCGCCCTCAAAACTATACCCATTACCTAGCCGTTCGCGGTCTGGGGGTTTGACATGGTTGGACCCCTTAAAGGTGGAACCTATTGGTCATGGTGGACAAGTTCACCAAATGGATAGAGGCCAAACCAGTTAAAACGGCAGAGTCCGGACCAGTGATAGACTTTATATCCGGGGTAGTACATCGTTATGGTGTCCCCCACAGCATCATCACCGATAACGACACGAACTTCACGGCCGACGAAGTTAAGTCATGGTGCAAAAATATGGGCATTAAGCTCGACGACGCTTCAGTCTATCACCCTCAAACCAACGGTCAAGTGGAACGAGCAAATGGTCTATTAATGAGCGGCATTAAACCCAGACTAGTGCGGTCACTTACAAAATCCGACACACACTGGGTAGAGGAGCTCGACTCCGTACTCTGGGGGCTGTGGACAACGCCTAACCGTACTACCGGATTCTCACCATTTTTTATGGTATACGGCGCAGAGGCGGTCTTGCCCTGCGACATCATTCATGACTCACCTCGAGTGCGCATGTACGAAGAACGAGAAGCCGAGCTGGATCAGCAGGACAGCTTGGACGCAATGGAGAAGGAACGCGATGTCGCCGAGGCTCGTTCCGCATTTTATCAGCAGCAGGCTCGAAGATATCAAAGTAGAGAAGTACGGGCCAAGACCTATAACGTTGGCGAACTAGTTCTACGCCTACGGGACAAGAAAAAGGACAAGCTCAAGCCCAAATGGGAGGGCCCCTTCATCATCGACCAAATCCTGACGACCGCGGGCGCACTGCTCGCAAAATGCATCGGACAACCGACTCGAGCCGAACCCATGGAACGCAGCCCGCCTCAAGATTCTACGCCTAGCGCCGACTAAGAGTTCGCCCCTTCCCCGCCCAAATTTTACACTCCAGCTGCACTTCGTTTCTCTTTCTTCCCTTAACCATTCTTCATAAAAAGCCCTTAAGGGCCCACTTGCGCATTGTTCGCACACGCTTGATGTGCCATCCGCACTCATTATATCTGGGGGATTCTTTTCAAGAAGCTCAATTGCAAGGGCTTCATGCCTACCACATGTGTCAAGCTTCCACATGTACCTTTCACTCACCATTATATGCATCGATATGACTTAAGTTTTGGCCAAGCTAGGTTGCCTGGCTCCTGTGCTTACCCCTACGTTCCCGATTGTTCGCCTAGGAGGTAAAGGGAGCACCTCTGCGATTATTATCTTGGCTCACCGGATGTGTACCTCGATGGGTGAAGCCAAAGCTAGCGTTTTAAGGGAATATTCGGTCGGTGACTTGAAAGATGATTTTTACCTATCCGCTTATCTGCCCCGGATGTTTTTCTTTTTTGCAGTCCGACATGCACTTTAGGGCATGCCTCCCGAGAAAGGAACCCTTAACGGAACTATTCTCCCGGAAGATGTTTCTTACTAACCATGTAATATAACATACCTAGTTGGGCACTTGTCCGATAAAGCACTAATGACCCCTACGCTGGTCTCCATGCATACCCGGTTGTTTCTTAACCAAAAGGTATTCGGACACACCAGGACTCTAGGGTCCCGAGATCGGCGAAAAAGGTCGGCAAAGACAAACGATCTACAATCCGCTAGAAGGCATTTCACATGTCATTTTAAAATACATTGTCAAATTTATCGATTGTATTCCTCCTCAATCCCGCCTAATGTGCTGTCTAACTTACAGTCCGTTGGGAAAATTTAGCAGCCAACTCTACTTGGTCAGATACTAAACTCACAGGATCTCCTTCCCATCGGGCCCCACCGTCCAACTTCGCCATGTGGTTGGGATCCGCCTTCTTGTACCGCTGCCTTCACCATGGCCCAAGCCTCCTGGCACCTCGGGCGCAGCGGAAATCATCCATAAACGGAATCGCTGCCGCACTCCCTGGAGTTTCTCCGCAAGCTCCCCAAGGCCCTCGGGTAGGGAGACGACTGGCCATAATGCCTGGACGACGCCGCTCATCGCCTGTCGAACTCGTTCGAGCAGTTGCAACAGTTCGGGAAGTTGATCACCCGTCGATACGGGCATCTCCTCCGCAGGGCGACCTGTGAGTATACCTACAAGACATATTCTGTCAATTGACTTCCTCGCCAAACTCTTCTTTTCAAAGGAGTTCGCTCAAGCACTTACTATAGATGTCACGACGAAGCCGCTGATTCTCCTTAACGGAGCCGGACAGCTCGACCAGAGCGCCTTTCAGCTCTTCTCCAAGCTGGGCGTGGGCATCTTGAAGCTTGTTCCTTTCCTACTGTACCCTATTCAGCACCCTCTCGCCGGCCTTCAGCTGGCGCAGTAGTTCTTGCCTGTCCGGATCTTGTCCGGCAGCACCTGCAATGTCATGCTTAGACTTGCGCGCACGCCGCACAGCGCTTATATTTAACAAAAAATGTGTTACCAGGAGGGGCCTCTGTGTTTCATGCTGCGACAGCAAGTGCGGCCTCAAGTTGGGCCTTGCATTCTTGCAGCTCCTGAGACAGCTGTGCATTCTTCTCGGTAAGAGCCTGCATTTCAAATGATCCTTAAATCAGTTAACATAACTATTTTAAGTCTCGGGGGCTACTGGCATATATAACCATTAAATTCCCTTACCCGTATGTCTTTTACATACTGCTCCGTGGCTCTGGTAAAACCGTCTTGAGCAGCATGGAGGTGCGCGTCCCCCGCGTTAAAGGCGTTCAACGCCTCAGGGGAGAAGCACGCTTCACGAAATACTATCCGGCGGCGCCCGTGGTTCATGGCGCTCTCCACCTCAGACTTGGTGGCGGACAGTCTGTCGGCATCCTCCGTTGGAGGAGTATCCGGCCCGCGCCTTGCACTTGCCTCCCCCTCCAGGCCGGGCGCTGGAGCCTGGCTGGTATAGGTCGGATCGACAACCTCTACGCCCGCAGTCCGGCGGGCGCTTTTTCTCCTACAAAGATCATGAGCAATCAGACGCTTCTTAGGAACGTTGCTCTGAGTATTTAAACACGAGCTATACCTTTGCGGCGACATTTCAGTCCGTGCTGCGCTCCTTTTCCGCCTGCTGGTCCGGACTGGCCTTTGTGGGCCAGCCGCCGCGGGCTCGGCTTCCCGCCTTGAAGGCGCACCCTGTAAAACACCATCGTTCGCGAAGGTCAGAAATGGGCAAGGAAGAGATAATGGTGTCCGGACCTCAGTCACAATCACCTGGAAAGCCGAATATAGTCCGGGGTAGTCCGCCGTAATGGCGACTAAAGCATTATCCATACTGAGATAGTGGAACACCCCGTCGATCAGCTCCACCTAGATATCCGGATCCTCGGGTTGCGGAGCTGGACTTACCATGTCCTCCACAATCCAGCGTAGTTCCTGCGCCGAAGACATAATGCAAGAAGCTTAAACTTCGAAAGCATGGGTTGAGCCTTTAAAACTGTTCGCATACCCAGCCTCTATGGTTGTTCATGGAAAACCCATTCAAGGGGTTCGTTCGAAGGAAGTCTTCCTTCTCCCCCTTGTACAGGCCGGACAGGATCTGGACCAGATCCTCGGTCGAATCCAGCCCTTCGCGGCCATGGCGGGTGGCGTCGTCTTCCCCGTTGAAATCCCACATGGGTGGCCTCAGATTGCAATGGTTGTACCCCCGCATGATGCATGTTGCGATGACTCAATCTTGGTCAACCCGAATGGGCCAAGAATCTTATCCGCCCATCGTAATGGACGCCTTGTCTTCCTCCAATTGGGGGCTCATGGGCGCCAAAGAAGGCGTTTCTTCGAGAGGAGCGGCATCAACTCCGGAGGCCGATCCGACTGGGTCCGCTGTAAACGCCCGGACACACCCGCCCGTGGTCGCATTCTCTGGCGGGATCTAGATCGCCCCACAGATCAATACTAGTCTTTTCGCGACTTTGTCCTCACTCGTGCGCACCGGAGCAACTTCGGCCGGTCACCCATCCTCAAACTACTCCAAGCTGAGCATGTTTAACTTTGGAGTTCTCGTCCAATGGGATCCCGGAAAAGAAGGAATTCCTTATTGATATGAGTAGTCTATCATCCCTAATAAGCCAGGCTATCACATACACCCCCACTCGGAGGAACCGACGCCCTCGCCGGGCCACAGAACGCTCCCTCTTGGCACAACCGCTCAGGCATCCAGTCCCGCACATGTGCCATGCCGCGGTGCCACGACGGGTCACAAACGCTATGAACAACATGACCTGCACCTGTCCGCAACCATCCGTAACCGCGAGGGTCGGCTCGATACCAACTTGTAACGCCCCGACACACCCGCCGGTGGTCGCACTCTGGCGGATCTAGATCGCCCCACAGATCAATACTAGTCTTTTTCGCGACTTTGTCCTCACTGCGTGCGCACCCGGAGCAATCTTCGGCCGGTCACCCATCCTGAAACTACACCAAGCTGAGCACGTTTAACTTTGGAGTTATGTCCGAATGGGATCCCGGAAAAGAAGGAATTCCTTATTGATATGAGTAGTCTATCATCCCTAATAAGCCAGGCTATCACACCGGCAGCGGAGCGTCTTCTATGTAAAACCACTCCGAAGGCCAGTCTTCGGACGCCTTCTTAGGGTTACCGGATGGATATCCGGTCCCGGCAATGCGCCATACTTCGGCGCCGCCCACATGATATATAGATCCCTCGTGAGAACGGGGTACGAGGCAGAACAACCTCTTCCACAGTGCAAAATGGGGCTTGATGCCTAGGAATAGCTCGCAAAGAGCTATGTAGCCCGTGATATGCAGGACAGAGGCGGGTGTAAGGTGATGGAGCTGGAGTCCGTAGAACTCCAGGAGCTCCCGGAGAAACGGATGTATCGGAAATCCGAGTTCCCTTATCGGATAGGGGACGAAGCATACCCGCTCCCCTTTGTTGGGACTTGGGGTAGCCTCCGCTTGCTTCCCACCTTGGTAGGTGGCCAGCCCGGCTCGAACCGGGACCATGAAGGCCGGAGGGAAATATCCTCGCTTGAGCTTCACTTGCTCGTTGGTGGAATAGAGCACCTCCTCCAATCTCTGGCGGTGGCTGGGAGCGAGAAGAGGAGCCGCTACGACGGTCCATGATGGAATGGATTTTGGGTCAAAGGCGCTCCGATGAGTATTCGCGGAAGGAAGATGGTGTGGCTTGGATCTGGATTTTTGCCTCTATTGTAGGCGGATGACTTGCACGACTAGGGGGTGAAACATAAAAGACACCCTGGCTTTTCGCATTCGTGCGACGCATTGAAGAAGGCCATTATTGGGCGTAGAAGCCAAGAAGCACAGCATTTATGAGGAAGCCGGACACTGTTTGGCAGGTACATGGAACTTAAAGGGAGAACCCGCCTTGCAACGCCGAAGACTATATATGCGCTGGACTTATCGTCATTGAAGCCTGGTTCGGGGGCTAGTGAGGGAGTCCTGGACTAGGGGGTGTCCGGACAGCCGGATTATCATCGTCCGCCGGACTCCAAGACTACGAAGATACAAGATTGAAGACTCCGTCCCGTGTCCGGATGGGACTTTCCTTGGCGTGGAAGGCAAGCTTGGCGATACGGATATGTAGATCTCCTACCATTGTAACCAACTCAGGTAACTCCTAGCCTTCTCGGTGTCTATATAAACCGGAGGGCTTTAGTCCGTGAGGACATAACATACATTACAACAATCATACCATAGGCTAGCTTTAGGTTTAGCCACCTTGATCTCGTGGTAGATCCACTCTTGTACTACCTATATCATCAATATTAATCAAGCAGGACGTAGGGTTTTACCTGCATCAAGAGGGCCCGAACCTAGGTAAAACATCGTGTCCCTTGTCTCCTGTTACCATCTGCCTAGACGCACAGTTCGGGACCCCCTACCCGAGATCCGCCGGTTTTGACACCGACAGTCGTCTTGCCTAAAATCCCGCAAGGAAGAAGAACGAGTCCATGAAGAAGACAAACGGACGTAGTCGAACGAATCCTCACAACTCCGGAACGAAACCGAAGCTAACGAGAGAAGCAAACCGGAAAGAAGCAAACAACATGGTAAACACACAAGCATAAACATGGCATGATGCACAAACAAGTATGATGCATGTCCGGTTTAATGCGGCATGGCATGGCAAAGTGCAACAAACAATACTACAAGTTAAGTGGAGCTCAATATGCAACGAGTTGCATATTGACGAAACACCACATCAATTATTTAGTTCTCGCTCGGTTATGCTACCAAACAATATTAAATGTCGTTAAAGATGGCAAGAGGTGAAGCATAATTAAACTACCTATCTAGGCAAGTTTAAATGAGGCCGGAAATAACAAACAACAATTTCGGAAAATCCCCATGTTATTTAGCAATTTAATGCAACAACAATTTTAAACATTTTAAATGTTTTTATCATGATGTGGATGACATATGCAAGTTTTAGGCAATTTTTATGAAGATGTTGACATGAGCAAGATATGAAACATTTGTCACCGTGGTGGAAAGAAAGGGTGCCACGACAACGAATTCGAAAATGATGCCACGGCAACATATCGATTCCCGTAGCTCATGGAGATAACGGTGCAAAAGAACGTGTGACGTGAGCGAGTCATGTAAGGATGGTGGGGTGATCCCGGTAACCGGGTTCCCATGGGTCGACGGCATGGCAAACGAGGAGGGACGTGCAATGACAACTCGAACACGGTGCAAACATAGAGTGCATCTCACACACACATGCATTCAGTCCACGGGTGATCGTCTCTTTGGTTATACCTTTGAAGCGTGCATTTTCGGAGCGGTTCGGGTTCGGTATGATGTAGAGGAAGTAGTCGTTCATGGGTCACCGTGGGAAGTAGTTGTTCACGTGGCGACGATAGTGGAAGTAGTCGTTCACAGCAACGGTAGAGGTACTCGCGATCTTGGCGACGGTAGTTGTACACGATTCGTAGATGTTCATGTCTCTGTAATCGTTTGGGTCTAGGGGTGATGGCAGTCGTTCACTTGACGGCGATAGACGAACTTTGACGGAACATGGGTGTCGTGGTACTTGGCGATATCCGGGGCGTAGAGGTACACTTGTTGATGCGGAAGTTGATGAAATCCCTCTGGAGGTAGCCGTCCGTGGTCGTACTCATGTTGACGTGCAACACAACGGTCTTGATGGATCGTAGTCAAACTTGGCGGTACATATGGTTCACCATAGATGAACTTGGCGACAGAGATTCTTGTGCTCACGAAACGGCAAAGAGACGCAGCAGCAGCGCTGCTACTCGGGGATGTCGCGGTCGGTCAACGCAGAGGCCGGAGATGGTAGAACGACAACAGGCAGAGAGGGCCGATGGGAGGATGCAGGCGAGGTGGTTGTCCATGGCAGCGGAAGGGAAGCAGTATGCTGGATCATGCAGCAGGGGACGAGGGACTCCGGGACGGCATGTAGGTCGAGGATGATGAGCTCGAGGCGGCGCTGGAGCATGGCGGCGCGACGGCCGGATGAAGCAGGGAGGTGCGATGGAGGTCGCTGGCGCGGAGAAGTCGCAGGCGAGGTGCGGACGTAGCAGAGGAGATGAGGCGGCGCTTGGGGCTCGGTGTCGCGAGGAAGGAGCAGCTTCGGTGCTGCGGCGCCGGAGACGGCAGGGGAGCGACGTCCGGGGGCAGCGCGGCGAGGCAAAGCCCGGCGGCAGCGAGCGGGCTCCGGTGGCCGGCTGGAGGTGCAGAGGCGACGAGTGGGATCGGGCACGGGGTGAAGGAGGATGGGGATGAGGCGCTCGGGTCTTGCAGCGTGGGGAGCTCCTCTCCCTGGCGATGTGTGTTGTGTGTGGCGGCGCGAGGGCAGGAGGAGAAGGGATCGAGCGAGGAGATGGGGGAGCAAGCGCTGGTGGCGCTGGAGGGAGGACGAGGGAGAGATGGAGATCGATGGGAGTGCGGAGGAGGTCGGGCTAGGGTTACGATTAGGTAGGTGGTGCGGCCTGGGCTTAGGAGGTTAGATGGGCTGGCCTGGTCAGTGGGCCAAAATGGGCTTCTCTCTTTTCCATTTACAGAAAAAGAAAGAAAGAAAAGAGAGAAAAGAAGAGATTAGATGAGTATGGACTAGTGAGATATTTTCCTGAGATCTGGAAAATATGAATGATTTAACGAAAATGGTTGGTAGGGTATTGGGCAACCTAGATCCAAACTCATTTGAATTTAATTCAAATAAGTGGGTGTTTTGGTAAGCCCAGAAATGTTGAGAATTTAGGAGGAGCCTCGATAAATGGAGAAAGAATTATGGAGAAAATTTGGAGAACAAACAAGAAGCCAAAGGCATGAGAATTAAATTGCAAGTGGGTTGCGCTTAATTCCAAACTAATGGAATATTTATTATAGCTCCCTAAATATTAGGAGGATATGTTATAAAGAGAAATCACCATGTGAATTCCCTCAATTTAAATAAATCAAAAGATCTATGCAATTTATTTAGTTGAGGTTTTAAAAATTAAATGACATGCTGGCATGATGACATGATGCAATGCAAAAATAAATAGAGCAAGCACAAATAAAAACACACGGAGGTCACAAAAAATATGGAAGTCTTCTGGATTGTCGGTCTTGGGGTGTTACAACACTCCACCACTACAAGAGGATCTCGTCCCGAGATCTATGATGGCACCGGAGAGAAACGGAAGAGGAAGAGAAGAGGTAAAACTAAGTTGCTTCCTTGACAAACGAGTGAAACCACGAGCCTTGAGAGGTTGAGCAAATTAAAAGAAGGAGTACAATAGAGATGAACGAGATTGCAAACAATCCGTTAGAAAAGAGGAACAAGGAACATTACGAGAACTTGAAGGTTGCAAAGACATGAATCAAGAGTTTAATGGACAAGATAGAATTCGAAACCACTCCGGTTAAAACAAGATGAGAGAGGAAGAATCCAGGCAGCACTCCGCTTGAACATGGAAGGAATAGAACATCAACTTGAGAAGATGTGATGATACTTGATGAAATCAACAACACACTGCCTCCGGAACTATTGAAAGAAGGGCACAAGGGGTAAGAAGGATTTCAGACAGCAGTCCGGTGGAAAAGGGATGCAAAAAATTGATAATATGAAAGAACTTGAATGAGAACACAACACTCCAATTAAATGGATAAGCAAGAAAATAACATGATCTTGACAAAAAGAGATGATGGGTCAACGAGAGCAACCTCACAAAGCCTCTGGAGGAAAGAATAGAATATAGAGCATTGGAATACCCGAATGGAGAAGAAAATGATAACTTCTCCCACAATTGAACTTGGGAAGCACCCTTCCAAGAAGGTTAGAACGGAGTTGTTGGAAAACCAACAACGAAAACGAATAAACTTGCAGTGGGCTTACGGAAAACTTCTCAAAATTATGAGGTGAAATTCTGCCAATAATGGAAACAATAGATTTGATTGGTATCAACAAGGAGACGAGAAACTTATTTCACCGGGAGGACAAATGAAGAACTTGCGTCATTTATAAGAACCATAAATACCAACAATCCTTAGGGAAAGCTTTAGGTGAAATATAACCCAAGATAACTCCAATGAAGAGATTGATGGATTTAAAATACCTCATTCTTGACAACATGTGAATCGAGAAACATGAATGGAAATTGTCAAGGATGATATAACACCATCTCGAAGATAAGGTAGAAGGAATTGCACTTTGGAATGCAAGATGAAGAATACTTGAACTCCTCAAAATAAGACATGTGCTGAACACCATGTTTATTTTTTTAGAGTTTTCGAGTATAGCTTGGCTGATCTTAACTTCAAGAGAAATCTTGAAGAGCAACTGAAGAATGAAAGGAATCCTTGACGAATCACCATGTAGAGCCTCCATGAAGAACTCCGGTAATAAGAGGATGGTAAAAAAAGAGAAGTTGAAAACACAAGATGAAGACTTGCAATGATTTAGATGGAGTTTCGCGATGATATAACCGAGAGAACTTGGAACTCCGGAAAGAAAGATGAACATCTTAGAACCGAGAATTTATTCCTCACGAACAAACTCTGAAGGAAGGGATTAATCACTTGGATGAAACAAGAATAAGATTTATGTTATGCATATTCTTCACCAATTTAAATTGATGACAAGCAATGGATTTGGCATACTACTTATTCTCGTAGAAAGGATTAAGAGAGATATAGCGTAAACTTGAGAAGGTCTTCAACGAACCACCGGTAGGATTGGAAGGAACGAATGAATTGATATGATAACGAAGGAAGTGAAATCTTGAACGAACCACCGTAAGAATTGAAAATGAAAGTAGCAAAGGCACAATTCACCGGGAAGAATTGGAGAAAAAGAAAACGAAGATACTTGAGAGGATTTAGATACATGAGAACGAAGAGATCATGAACTGATTAGAGGATATTAGAACGATGCACCGGTAAGATTTGGAGAACGATAGCTACATGCTGAGAATGAAGAATTATGACATGATGGCCTTCGGAGGAAAGAAATGGAAACAACTCATGAAATTCTTCGGATGGTAAGAAAAGAATTCTCACAATCGAAAGCAATTATGAGAGGATGGTATAAAGCTAGAACCATGAATATCTGGAAGAACGGGTAAGGATTTAAGAGGAACTCTTCTTCGGTCTGTCGTGGGCCGCACGAGCACCTATGGGGCACGGGGGCCCCTTCTGGTCGAGGTCGAACGCGCAGGGGATTTTACCCAGCTTCGGAGCTCTCCGGAGAGATAAAACTCCTACTGCTGCTTTGAGTTTGTATTTGTTCTTCCTTTCAGAGCGTGGGTATGTTGTGGTGCTGGGTGAGTCGAATGAACCCCACCCTGGAACCAAAATTCCGAACCCCTTCTACGTGCGCATGGGCCTCCCTTTATAGACTAAGGGGGTCACCGACAGGTGGCAGCGTAGAAAGAGGGGTAGAAAGGTAAAAACGCAGGTTGGTACAACTGTTACCAACAGTGTCACCTACCTAACTCTGACGGCAGGGGACAAGGGCATTTAATGCCCGTCCGTCGCCCAACAAAGGCAAGGAAGCGACCGTTAGGGCGCCACCGATCGCCACGATGGCCTCCTTGTCGACTTCGCCACCTCGACCGCATGGCTGCACTGGCGCCTCGCCACGCGCTCCCGGATGGTCTGGGATGACACGCCGTTGGATTGTTGGAGCTCGGGTGCAGAGTGGCAGCCTTGCCGCGGCAAGCGTCTTGCCGTGGCTGTTGTCTTGTCGCACCAGCGAGCTTGCCGCCCGCCGGGCCTTGCCGGGACGCGCGGCGCATCGCGGCAAGTTTCTAGAAGTGCCTCAATTGGCCTTTCCGGCAAGCTCCTCTTGCCGGGGTCTTTGTCCTTCCTGGCAAGCTCCTCTTGCCGGAGTCTTGTACTTCCCGGCAAGCCTTGCTGGGGCCTTGTCTTCTTAGCTAACACTTTGTTCTTGAATGGCAGTAAATGGCAAGGCGGAGGATCTTGGCGGGCGCCCGGAAAGCCTTGCCGCGAGGCGCCGCGGCTGCCCGTGCACACGTTTGGGGTACTAAGGTACCCCTACTTTAGTACACCGACAGGAGCCCCCGGGCCTGGGCCATACACGGTGCCGAGCGCTGTTGGGCCAGGCCCAAAACAGGGCACGGGCACGCGCGGCCTAGGTCCACACAAAATCTGACTCCGTGCCCGCCGCTCTCTCCCACAACGGCACGCGTCAGATGCGGCATCGTGGGAGAGAACGTGGGCAATACTTAATTCCAGGAATTGCGTAACGTTCGCATTCCCCGTTTATAAGCAGAGGAAACAAGGCCGTTCCCCCACCTTCGCCACTTGCAACTCCTTCCTCCGAAAGCTCCGCCGCTCCCCTCCGCTTCCCAAGCCGGAAGAGAGCAGCGCTCCGCCGCCCGTCGCCGCCGTCGCCCTCGCCTTCCCCACCGCCGCCATGGCAATCAAGACCGGAAGGCTGCGAAGGCGGTCGGCCGAGGCGCTGCAGCTTGAGGCGCCGCGCAAGAAGCGGTGCTTTTCCCCACCGAGCTCACCCGACGGGCGCCAGGGAGGAGTTTTACCTCTTCTGGTCGACGGAGACGCGGGCGCATCCGCGCATGCCGGTGCTTTCCGCTGAGGCTTCCAAATCGAAAAAGTGCCCAGAGGTTACTACTTCTTTCCTGTGTTCTTCTATTGCGGGCTCTGCCCACCTTTTTCCGATTTTCTCTGCGACATCATGAACACCTACGGGTTTCATCTTCTTGATTTCACCCCCAACGCCGTTCTGATAATGGCGGTCTTCGCACACCTCTGCGAGAACTTTGTTGGCATCCTCCCCAATGTCGCTCTTTTTCGTCATTATTTCTCTCCCCGGGCCGAGAAAGGGGAGCCACTGGCTGGCGGAATCGCCTGGACCTCCCGTATTGGCATGAAGGAGGTGTACTTGACGGGCGAGCTCCGCAGCAAGTGGGACGAGTGGAGGGCGGAGTGGTGTTGGATCTGTGATGCCAATCCGCAGCCATTCACCAAACTGCGCCAGACTCGGGTGGTGCGTAACGCCGACTGGAGCGCTCTGTCGCCGGACGATGCCAAGCAGAGGATTGCCACCACCCGAATCCTCCGGCTCAGGCATGCCGGGCTCACAGCAGGGGCGGTCGGCGCGGATTTCCTTCGCCGTCGTGACGCTTCTCCGCAAAGAGGGGAGGCCCGCCTGGCTGTTTGGCGGCCCGGCGGATATCATGAGGCTGCGTCCAGGCCTCAACTTCAACTTCACCGTTCTGGAGCTTGACGGGATGCTGAGGGAGATGTTCAAGCATGACGCCAACCATCCAGAGTGGTTCAGGCTGCCGCAGGGCGTCGTCCCCTTGTGCAACAACTCCCAGCGCGATCGCATCTGCGCAATGATGCCAGAGTGCGACTCGCACGGGATAAGTGCAACTTGGATAGAGCCCGCCGCCGAGGTCGTGCAGCAATTCTTCGATAACTTGACGGAGGTAGCAGTCAATTCCGACGAGCAGAAGCTCCTCACCCACGCCACCACCAACAACGAGATGGCTTACATCGCCACCAGGGCCGAAGAGGCGGCGGCAGCCGCTACCGCGGGCGAGTTTGGCTTCACATTGGACAAGGCGGAGGCGGCCGAGGCGGCAAGTCTTGCCGACCGGGAAGACCTGGCCGGAGAAGTCGCTGGCAAGGGGGAGCCCGAGGTCGAAGCGAGCGAGCCCACCGAGGGCACGAGCGGCCAGCCGTCTTCGAGCAGCTTGCCGCAGGCGGAGCCCCTAGCGCAGCCCCAATTCCAACCGAGAAGGCGCCTCCGTCGAGTTGGAGAGATGGCAGAGGAGCAGGCTGAGCAGCAGCCGCGGCGCCGTGGGACACGCTCCACCGCGGCAAGTACCGTTGCCGCGGGAGGGTCCCAGGCCGTGCCGGCAACTGAGGCGGGGTCTTCCCGGGCCGCCACGCCTGATCTTGCCGCAGCCCCCGACAAACGCCGAAGGGAGCCTACTCCTCCGCCACACCGTGCTGAGAGGGTACCGGAGTTCGACCTCTCCGCGCTGAGCTCCGATGACGATGAAGAGGAGGAGGAGGAAGAGTAAGGCTTTCTTCTTACTGCACTTGTCTTTCTTTGTTGTTGTTTATCTTGTATCTGATTCGCTTCTCTCCGAATTCTTGTCTTATTTCAGGACCTTGGCCGAGAGAGCGGCGAAGAAGGCCAAGGTACCTCTGGTTGACATCGAGGACGATCCTGCCGTGATAGCAGAAGATACGTCCGAGACCACCTTAACGGACCCGGTTCCTTCTCCTCGCAGCAGCCCCCAGCATAGCCCCCAGCGTAAGTGTTTGGTTCACTTCCTGTTGTGGGGCGCGCATGGGTGCTTCTTCTTTTGCTGACATCTTGATTGCTAATCCATTTGTGTAGGAGCAGAGCAGGCCCATCAGGGGCAATCAGAAACTGTCCCGAAGGTGCTGTCTGCTTCGACTATGCCGCCAAGGGGCGATTCCCCGGCAAGGGAGCGCTCCCCGGCAAGGGAGAGGTCCCCGGCAAGGGACGGACCAGTGAGCCCTTGGCGGAGGAGCCCATGGTTACTGAGCCCAGCACAGGTAACCTTCCTTGTCAGAAATCTTCCCTTGGGTTCTTCTTTTTTGTTGGATATTTGCTTGACTCTTCTTTCCTCTTCCTATCCTCAGATCCCCCTCTCGTAGACCCGATGGAGACCGAGGCCGCCGACGATGAAGGCATACGCGGCAACACCGAAGATGTCGCCGCTGGCGAGGGAGAGGCCGGCGCTGATGAACCCACCGTCGAGGAAGCCGCCAAGGCTGCTGGCGCAGGAGCCGGCGAGGGGTCCGGTGATCGCACTGACACCCCGGAGAACGCAGGAGCGCGAGGCGCTGCACCGTCCACCGACCCCTCCGCCGCTGATTTAGCGCCGGGCCCCGAGGAGCCCCAGCCAGGTGCATACTTGAAGGCCGGCGAGGGCGTATACATCAAGCTTCCCTAGGCGTCGAGCTCCAGGGCGCCGGTTGAAGGAGAGGAGTTTGACGGGGAAGTGCTCGCCTCTGCTGGGCTGGCAGTGGTCGATGCGCCCAGCAGCAGCAGTGGCGATTCCGAGGAGGAGCGGCTGCTCTGGAAGCTGGTGTCACTCTACCGCGCCCGGCAAGCGAAGCTTGAGTCCCGGGAAGCCCTTGTCTTGCAGGCGGGAGTTGACATAGAGAAGCATGCGGAGGAGCTTAAGAGCCACAACCAGGAGGCCCTCCGATCCATCGCGGAGGAGAGGGCGCAACTTGCCGAGGCAAAGGACGCGTTCATCCTGGAGAAGGCTGAAGCTGAGGAGCAGCAGAGGCTCGCTGCCGAGGAGATGTCTAGGCGGGAAGGCAAGCTGACACAGAAGAAGGCTAGCCTGGACAGCCACGAGGAGGAGCTCGAGGCCCGGGAGCAATCGCTTGGCGGGGCACTCAAAGAGGCGAAGGATGCCACCGCGGCTGCTGAGGCCGCCAAGAAGGAGCTAGAGGTGAAGGCGACGCAGCTGGAGGCGGACATAAAAGGGAAAAACAAAGAGCTTGCGGCACTCCAGCGCGAGCGCGAGAAGGATGCCTATGCCCATGGCAATCTGCAAGTTCAGCTCGCCGAGAAGATCAAGGAGCTGAACGCCGCCAAGGACTCGAGTGCTGATCTGGAGCTGAAGCTGGCCACCTTGACGGGGACGCTGGACGCCGCCAAGAAGCGAGAGGATGACTTGAAGAAGGAGCTCGAGGGCAACGAGGAGCTGCTGACGAGGGCTGCCGAGACCCAGAACACCTTCAAGGCCATGGTGGAGCTCTGGACGGAGGGCCTCATCAACATCGCCGCGTCCATTGACGAGGAGCTGGCGGGGCTGGACTTGGCGGGCTTCAGGTACTCCACTAACGAAAATCTCCAGCTGAGCGCCAACCTCACGCTTTTCTTCAAGGGTGTGGTGGCGGCTCTCCAGCAACTCCGGGAAAGAATCTCGAAGAAGCTGGCCGACGAGTCGCGCGCGATCTGCGCCCGGGTCTTGGAGAAGGTGTTGGTGAAGATACTTTTTCGCAACCCAAGCATCGACCTCACCCGCGTCACCAAGAAGCTGCCGGCGGGTGCTGCTCTTGAAGAACTCAAGGCCATTGTCACACCCATTGTGGACAAGGTGAATGAGGTCAGGAGGGTCGATGGCGAGCACGTGGATTAGGCCACCTTTCTTCTCCCTTTTTCTTGCCACTGCCGCTTCAGTTATGAGAACAATCTAGTCAGTGCCACAATAAGTTATTCTTGTAATATAACTTTATTCTAGGCAACGCTTGCTATGTTATATCCTTTACTCTGTTACATCCCTTGTATGTTTTTTTTACCCTATGCTTTGAGGGAACTTGCCGGCGCAAACACACTTGCTGAGTGCGGAACATCAGCAGCCGGCTGGCGGTGTTGCCTCCGGCAAGAAATCTTGTCGGGGCTAGTTGCAGCGCGCTTGTATTGTTGAGCGGACTCGAAAACAAATCAAGGGCGCAACTTAGCCACGAGTCGATTCCTCCGCGCACAGGTTTCCCATACAAGGCATGGACGTTTCAAGGAGTATAACTTAAAAATTTAAAATTGACTATGCTCAAACTTTGGCAACTTAGCTTTTCTGTCGTCCGCGTCCCGGCAAGGCTAGATTCCTTTGAACGACGCCGGGTCCACACCTTTATCTTCTCCTCCCCCCCCCCGGTGAACTTGTGGGCGGAGGAATTTTCTTTTTTGAGAAGAAAGACGAGAAAATAATGATACGGAACCTTAAGGTTCGCTATTGCTTACCGGGGGTAAGTGCTGCACAAAGTGTCAGATATATATGCAAAAAAGAGAAAGATGCATTAAATTTGACAAGGTGTGCGAGGCACATAAACTTTATTTACGCATGGGAGCTACGCCCGGCTTTGTACAAAGGGTTACATGCAACAGTGGCAAGGCTTGTACAAAAGGTTGTTGCCGGAACGGGGCCCGACAACCGCGCCTTATGGGTAAAACTTGCGAAGATGCTCTATGTTCAAGGAGTCGCTCATCGGAATTCCATCTTCGGTCTCAAGGCGGACAGCGCTGGGCCTAGTGACTCGTTTCACCCGATAAAGGCCTTCCCACTTCAGCGTCAACTTGTTGGAATTCTTGGCGGATTGAACACGCTGAAGAACAAGGTCGCCTTCCTCGAAGCTTCTGGCATTAACTTTGCAGCTATGGTAGCGGCGCAAAGCTTGCTGGTAGCGAGCAGCTCGCACAGCAGCCTGAAGACGATCCTCCTCGAGGAGCAGCGCGTCATCTTGCCGCAGCTGCTCTTGCTCAAGCTCATCATAAGCGAGCACTCGAGGCGATCCGTATACATGTTCCGTGGGGAGAACTGCCTCTACTCCGTAGACAAGAGAAAAGGGTGTCCGACCAAAGAACCACCGGCAGCTGCTCGATCCAATTTCTTCCGCACTTGTGCAGCCTGTCGAAAGTTCTGGTCTTGAGCCCGCGCAGCAGTTTAGCGTTCGCCCTCTCCGCTTGACCATTGCTTCTCGGGTGAGCAACAGAAGCGAAGCAGATCTTGGCGCCAAGATCTTGGACGTACTGCGTGAAGGTGCGGCTCGTGAATTGTGTGCCATTGTCGGTGATGATCCTGTTAGGGATTCCGAAACGGCAAACAATTGACCTGAAGAACTTGACTGCTGACTGTGCTGTCACCTTCCTCACTGGTTCCACTTCAAGCCACTTTGTGAACTTGTCGATTGCAACGTACAAGTACTCAAAGCCCCCGACATCTCGGGGGAAGGGGCCGAGGATATCGAGCCCCCAGACCGAAAATGGCCAGGATAAAGGGATTGTTTGGAGAGCTTGAGCTGGTTGATGAATTTGTTTAGAGTGGAACTGGCACGCTTCACACTTGGTTACTTGTGCAGTTGCATCCTGGAGGGCTGTCGGCCAGAAGAATACTTGCCGGAAAGCTTTGCCGGCAAGTGCTCTTGCGCCAATGTGGTGACCACATATGCCTCCATGAATCTCTGCCAACAGCTTCTGTCCATCTTCCCGGGAGATGCACTTCAATTTCACTCCGTTGAATCTTCTTCTGTACAGTATGTCATCCACAAACTGGTACATACTTGATTGTCGGGCTACTCTCTCCGCTGTTTCTTGCTCCTCGAGAAGTTCTCCTGTCTGAAGGAAATGGACTATCTGTTGTGCCCATGTTGGAGCTTGCGGCTCGACAACAATGACTAAAGGCGCAAATGCTGCTGCGGGAACATCCGCTTCTACGGCAAGAATCTGGGATCCTGCCAGAGCGTGATGCTCCCCGGCAAGCGTGTCGGGACACAACTTGTCGGGAGCGTCTGCTTCAACGAAACAAGCCCTGGGGCTTGCCGGAGCAGACTGCTCCTCAGCACTTTCTGTGTTGGTCCTAGGGACCTTCTTGGCGGCGGCTCCGGGGAGCTCTGCCGGAAAGTAGTCGCCAATGACCAACTTTCTCTTTTTGCTCTGTCCAGTTGATGGTGTTACAGATGGTTGAGTTAGCTTGAGCACAAAAATTCCTGGTTCCACAGGTAACTTGAGTGCAGCACACTTCGACAGGCCGTCTGCTATGTCATTCTAAGCTCTTGGAACATGTTCCATCTGCAGGCCGTCAAAATGTTCTTCTAGCTTTCTTACTTCATCGATGTAAGCTTCCATCAACGGGCTCTGATAATCTTTGTTAACTTGGCGGACGACAAGCTGCGAGTCACCCCTGACAATAAGCTTCTTGATCCCAAGTTCTGCTGCGATCCTGAGTCCGGCAAGCAAGCCTTCATACTCTGCAGTATTGTTTGTTGCTTGCTCCTTGGGAAAGTGCATTTGGATCACGTACTTGAGGTGCTCTCCGGTGGGTGCGACAAGTAGTACGCCCGCACCGGCGCCTTGCAGCGAGAAGGCACCATCAAAGTACATGATCCATTCCTTGCTTGCTTCCTTGACGGGGATGCTCTTCTCCGGAGTTTCTTCATCGGGCGTTGGCGTCCACTCTGCTATGAATTCTGCCAATGCTCGGCTCTGGATAGTTGAGGTACTCTCAAACTTGAGGCTAAAGCTTGACAATTCCAGTGCCCACTCGACGATCCTACCTGTTGCTTCTGGATTCTGCAATATCCTCTTCAACGGAAAGCGAGTGACGACTGTGATCTCATGTGCTTGAAAGTAATGGCGCAGCTTCCTCGAGGCCATGAGAAGACCAAAAGCAACCACGCACACCGCAGTACCTTGATCTAGCCCCTGCAGAAGGGAGCCGACAAAGTAAACCGGGCGCTATACCATCTTCTTCGCTTTCTTCCGCAATCAGATAGATCTATCCTCGCCGAGCCAGAACTTGTCGGGGAAGCCCCCTGCTTGTCGCTGGACTCGCTTGCCGCGGTTGTTGGCTCATCATCCGCCTCCCTCTCCGCAACTAACGTAGCACTAACCACTTGATTGGTTGCCGCCAGATATAGCAGCAACTTCTCTTGTGGCTTAGGTGCGACAAGTGTTGGAGTGGAGGATAGGTATCTCTTCAAGTCTTGTAGCGCAGCCTCCGCTTCGAGAGTCCATTTCATTGGACCTGCCTTTTTCAAAATTTTGAAAAATGGCAGGGCGCGCTCAGCGGACTTGGAAATGAACCTACTGAGAGCAGCAACACAGCCGGCAAGCCTCCGCACATCCTTAACGCGCTTCGGGGCTTCGATCTGCTCAATGGCTTTGATCTTGTCGGGGTTGGCTTCAATCCCCCTCTAGGACACAAAGAATCCGAGAAGTTTGCTGGAAGGAACTCCAAACACGCACTTCTCGGGATTCAACTTGAGATTGACCTTGCGCAGATTTGCAAAAGTCTCATCCAAATCTTGGATCAAAGTTGCTCTGTCTCTGCTCTTGACCACTATGTCATCCATGTAAGCTTCTACATTTCTGTGCAGCTGTGGCTCAAAAGCATGACTGACTACTCTTGCAAATGTTGAACCGCATTCTTTAGTCCGAAGGCATCTCACGAAGCGATCGTGCCACATGGAGTAATGAATGCGGTTTTGTCTTCATCCTCTTCTGCCATGAAGATCTGATGATATCCTAAGTACGCATCAAGGAATGAAAGCAGATCACATCCTGCTGTGGAGTCGACAATCTGGTCAATGCGCGGCAAGGGAAATGGATCCTTGGGCAAGCTTTGCGCACGACTACTGGATTGGCTAACCATGTTGGATGGAGTACTCCTCGGACCAAGCCTGCTGCTTCCAATTTCTTGATCTCCTCAGAAATGAACTCTTATGCTATACTGCTTGTTTCCTGACTCTCTGCTTGACGGGCCGCGCGTGAGGGCAGACGGCAAGGTGGTGCTCAATTACTTCCATGGGAACACCGGGGATGTCAGATGGTTGCCATGCAAACACATCGACATTCGCCCGCGGGAAAGCAACGAGCGCGCTTTCCTATTTAGGATCAAGCGTGGCACTGATGGCGAAGGTACCACCAGTGCCGTCCTCCTTGGCGGCCACTTTCTTGGTCTCTGGTGAAGCTGTCTTTGCCTTCTTGCACTTGCCGGTGGAGCTCGATGGTGCGTCCTCGATGGTAGCGCAGCACTCCGAAGAGGTGCGTTTGCCGGAGTGGGCATCAGAGCTACTCTTGCCGGACTTGATCTTCTTCTTCTTCCCTCGGAGCTTGGTGCAAGTGGGTTCGCTCTGCTGCGGCTGCTGCTTCCTGGTAGATCTTGTCGGTACAGATAAGTGCATCTTTCTTGTCGCCATGGACAGAAATAACACTTATCAGACCAGGCATTTTGAGCACATTGTAGGCGTATTGAGAGGCTGCCATGAACTTGGCGAGCGCTGGACAGCCAAGTATCCCATTGTAAGGCAATTGGAAATCAGCAACATCAAACGTGACTCTCTCTGTTCTGAAATTCAGCTCGCTGCCAAAAGTCACTGGCAGTGTGATCTTCCCCTTTGGCTTGCTCCTTCCCGGGTTGATTCCTTGAAAGGTACCAGTTTCTTCGAGCTCGCTGTCGAGGATCTGGAGCTTGTTGAGTACCGCGGAAGAGATCAGATTTAGGCTGGCCCCGCCGTCAACCAACATCTTTGTGACCTTGAGGTTGCGGATGGTTGGCGAAACCAACATCGGCAAGCACCCGACCGCAGTGATGCGATCAGGGTGATCCTCAACGTCAAAGACGATGGGTGTGCTGGACCACTTCAGGGGCTTGCGCGATTCGACTGATGGCTCTGCTGCATTCACCTCTCGTACCCATTGTTTGAGTTGACGGTGCGAGGTGTGCAGAGAAGCACCGCCGTCAACGCACAAAACCTCCGTCGCCTTCTGAAACTCTTGATCGTCGGTCTCATCCTCATCCATCTCATCATCCTCATCTTCTTCTTCGTCCTTGTCGCGGCCACGGGGAGGTCTATCTCCTTGCCGCTGCTTGGGCTTGCCGCAACCCTCCCAGGCGGCAGCTTGTCGGATCCTCCGCCACCTTCCCGGGCCTTCTCCTTGTCGCGGCGCTCATATTCAGCTTTCTGTAGCTCGCCATCTGCTCAACCTTCTTGCATGCTTGGAGGTCATGGCCCTTGGTGCGATGGATCTTGCAATACTGCTTGCCGGAGCCGTCCTGCTTGTCGGCGGCCACCACAGCCTCGCCGGAGTCGCCAGCTTTGGCCTTGTCGGAGCTGCCTCCGTTGCCGGACTGCTCAACAACTAGCACATCTTTAGCCTTTCTCTTTCTGTTATTCCGCCTTCGGTTCCTCCTTGCCGGAGGGGCATCCTCACTGTCAGATCCTTCTGCTCCTACATTCTCTCTGGGGAGTTTCCTCCCCTTTTCAGCACGTGCACACTTGTCGGCCAGAGCATATAGCTTGCTGACATCTCTGATATTACACATCGCCATCTCCTCCGTCATGTTGCGGTTACGCACGTTCTGATGGAACGCGCTGATAACCGCGGCAGGGTGGACGTCTGGGATGTTGCGCTGCACCTGGCTGAATCTCTGTATGTACTTGCGCAGGGATTCTCCTTCCTTCTGGGCAAGCAAATGAAGATCGCTTTCCTGACCATGGGGCTTGTGGCCGCCTGTGAATGCGCCGACAAACTGATGGCACAAGTCCGCCCATGAAGAAATGGAGTTGTCCGGCAAGTGCATGAGCCAAGATCTGACGTTGGGCTTGAGCACCAGCGGGAAGTAGTTGGCGAGATCTTCTCGTCGCGCCCCGCAGCTGCACGCGATGGTGTAGACGCTGAGAAACTCGACGGATGTATCCTGCCATCATACTTCTTGGGTACGTCGGCTTAAAGTTCTTGGTTTGAGCCTTTGGACTTGCCGCAGCTCACGGGTGAACGCAGGGCAACTGCAGCGTCTGACGGCAAGTCGCTGGTTCTTCTGGCGCATGCATATTGTGATGGGCCCAGTAGCGCTAGTCGATTGACGCCGCGCTTCCCTTCTACGCTCGATGCGAGTACGAGCATCTTCGTGTCGTCGTTCTTGGAGAACGTGGCGTTGATCGCGGCGAGCTCGCGGGTCCGATGAAGCGGTGGAGTTGGCGTCGAGGTTGGCCCGGCGAGTCGGCGATCTTGGCCTTTGTGGCGGGGAGTGCACGGTGGTGGCACCCTCAGCGGTCTTGTCAGTGTCGGCTTGCACCTGAGCGTCTTGCCGCGGCTTTGACGTGCTCGTTTGCCGGGGCTTGTCGGCGTTGGCGAAGCCAATGAGGCTATAAATGGCGGCCCTCCAGTCGTCGATCTTGTCTGGCGCCGGAGGGTAATCTAGAAGCAGCTGGGCTCGGGCCAGCGCTTCCTCTGGAGTCTTGGGTGGCGGTGGTGAGCGGCGCGAGGTGCGAGACATGCTCGGACTCCCAACTGGGTTGGAAGGAGCAGTACCCCGTCCAGGTGACCGCACCTCACTCCTGCCAGCATGCTGGCACGCACGCTGGTCTTGAACGTCTCGCGATCCGCCGGCTTGGCTTTGTTCCAACGCGAGCACGGTGCTAGGGGCACCGTGGCGTTGTTGATCCTGCACCTCCTGAGAGGGGCGCGGTGGATGTCCAGACGCTGAAGCTTGCGGGGCTTTGTCCTTGGATCTGGTGAGACGCGAGTTCCGCCGTCGGCGCCCGCTCTTCCGTCGGCGTCCACCCCACTGCCCATTTGCTCCGGCGGCGGTAGGACAGTCGCAGACGGAGCGGCCACCTCCGAAGTCTTCTTCTTCGGTGGCATGTCGATGAAGATGTTGATGTAGCGCGCGCGGAGACCGGATCAGGTTCGCACAACCTCGACGCCCCCTACCTGGCGCGCCAAAGATGTCGTGGGCCGCACGAGCACCTATGGGGCACGGGGGCCCTTTCGTCCGTAAGGGGCGGAGGGCGACAAAGAGCAGATCGAGGTCGGCGGGGATTTTACCCAGCCGAGCTCTCCGGAGAGATAAAACTCCTCCGCTGCTTTGAGTTTGTATTTGTTCTTGCTTTGAGCGTGGGTATCTTTGTGGTCTTTGGGTGAGTCGAATGAACCCCACCACGAACCAAAATTCGAACCCCTTCTACGTGCGCATGGGCCTCCTTTTATAGACTAAGGGGTCACCGACGGTGGCAGCGAGAAAGAGGGGTAGAAAGGTAAAACGCAGGTTGGTACAATCTGTTACCAACAGTGTCCCTACCTAACTCGACGGCGGGGGACAAGGGCATTTAATGCCGTCCGCCGCCCTAACAAGTGCAAGGAAGCGATCGTTAGGGCGCCACCGATCGCCACAATGGCCTCCTTGTCACTTAAACGCCACCTCGCACCACATGGCTGCACAGCGCCTCGCCACGTGCTCCTGGGATGGTCCTGGGATGACACGTCGTTGGATGCGCTGGAGCTCGGGTGCAGAGTGGCAGCCTTGCCGCGGCAAGCGTCTTGCCGTGGTCATTGTCTTGTCGCACTAGCGAGCTTGCCGCCCACCGGGCCTTGCCGGGATGCGCGGGGCGTCGCAGCAAGTTTCTAGAAGTGCCTCAGTTTGCCTTCCCGGCAAGCTCCTCTTGCCGGGGTCTTTGTCCTTCCCGGCAAGCTCCTCTTGCCGGAGTCTTGTACTTCCCGGCAAGCCTTGCCGGGGCCTTGTCTTCTTATCTAACACTTTGTTCTTGAATGGCAGTAAATGGGAAGGCGGAGGATCTTGGCGGGCGCATGGCAAGCCTTGCCGCGGGGCGCCGTGACTGCCCGTGCACACGTTCGGGGTACTAAGGTACCCCTACTTTAGTACACCGACACGGTCTTCAAAATTCGAGAATGAAAACGACAAACACCACCATGAATTTTTGAGACACTCCGGAAGGATTAAAAGAAAAAGGTTGAGCAAAGATGAAAAGAATTTGACAAATCTTGGAGAAAGACATTTGACTGACGATAATTCATTCTGACATCAAACTTTGAAATGAATTAGGGAATATCTCCAGGAAAATTAGGAGAGTCATGTAAGATCCTAGGAAAAGACCTGTGGGTTAAGGCCCACTCGAAAGAAACATCGTTGAAGGATTGCTTGAAATAGAGATTGCACCAGTAGAATTAAATAGCTTGAATGAGAGAAAAACCTCAAAGTAACTCGAATGGATTAAGAATGGAAACATGATTCTTTTGAGATATCTTCAACACTCCGGCTATGAACTGGAAGAGGTGAATAAATAAGGGAGCCTTGGATATGAAATTCACATGGGAAGATATGTGAAACAAAAGGAAGAGATATGATCAACACCAAAGCTTGAAATTAATCCACCGGAGAAGAAAAGAGAACGAAGAATAATAAACTTGAAGCTCCGTTATTATCTTCCTGAGAATCACCGGATAAGAACATTGACGGAAAAGAATGGAGAGACTTCCCGTCAATAAAAGGATCTTGATTAAGAAATCTGAGTCCCTGAAGAAAAAGGGTGGGAGGGCGGGAAAACAAAGGCAACTTGGGGAAGATGGAATGGATACCGCTGAGAAAACTTAGAATTGATCTTGCAGATGTTGAGATGATCGGATCCACTTGAAGAGAAGCACGCCGGTTGGAAAAGAATTAACATGACAACCTCAATGATCAAGAAGGATTAGCACTCCCATAGAAATATGAGAACAACATTTAGGGAAGATATGGATTCAACACTTGACATCGAAGCAACTCGAATACCACAAATAAAATGGAACAAAGGATTTGGCTTGCAGAATAAGCCGGAACAAACATATGATAGAGATTTTGTATGAAGTTTTCGTGGTGGGGCCCACACGGGCTCGATCGTACAACACCATCATGTACAAGGCAGTGCACATGACATACGAAGCGTCCCCGAACCAGCATAGCCAAGGGTTCCTTGAGACACAATGAGACCACTGTAAAAATGACCGTGGATAGGCGGACCACTAGACATCAAACCCCAATCTCATATCATGCATCTGTCGGAAAGATATTCTAGGGTCTAATGCATCCGTTATACGAGTTATGGCAATACTCCCGAACTCCCCAGTACTGGGTGGCGTCGAGGTTATCTTACCACTAGCTGCATAAAAGAGATTTTCGATGTCGGCAAAACTCAGGTATTCCATAACTTCAATGATAAAATTATGACGACAACACCTCGGAGCTGAACTCCTCGGGACACTGCCACAACCCCTAAATGACAGGAGGCACCAAGAACAATGTTCTCATCATAAGAGTATCGGAACGATCCCAAGATACCCGCGTGATCCTAAAAAAATTTAGTGAAATTTGAGGCAAGGAAAGACAAAACATCTACGTCAGGAGGCCTCACCAGAGCGACAAAGGGGCTGAGGAGTAAAAAGAATCCTACTCTCCGATATATATAATCCTAAGACTCAAAACATTTTTGTTCTAGACTCAACAACGCCAGCGATTCGATCAAGCAGCGGGGCTCCTAAGTCGGGGATGGCTCTGATTACCAACTTGTAACACTCACGATGCGGCTATATCTCCCACGTGTCAAAGCATGACTTGGAGGCATAACCACATGGTGGGTTTGTCGCAAGAAGGGTCATCTTCACATAATCCCATGTAATGAACAAGAATGGGATAAAGAGTTGGCTTACAATGCCCACTTCACACAATGAACATATAATTCATACATCATTCAGAGAACACACATAGTCCGACTACGGACGAAGCCAAAAGAAAAGAAGATAACCCAACTGCTAGATCCCTGATCGTCCCAACTGGGCTCCACTACTGATCAACATGAAACGAAACATAGCAATGACCAAGATCTTTGTTGAGCTCCCATCTGAGCTCGGTTGGATCACCTACACTGGTATCATCGGCACCTACAACTGTTGTGATAGTATCTGGTGAGTCACGAGGACTCAGCAATCTCAAAACCCGCGAGATCAAGACTATTTTAGCTTATGGGTAGGAAGTGGTAATGAGGTGGAGTTGTAGCAAGCACTAAGCAAATATGGTGGCTAACATACGCAAATAAGAGCGAGAAGAGAAGCAACGGAACGGTCGAGAAGCTAGCAGTGATCAAGAAGTGATCCTGAAACTACTTACGCACAATCATAACACAAAAGACCGTTGAAAGCACATTTGCTCCCTGGGTGGTTTTGGTAATTAATGACAACATACTTTGTGGTTGGACTAATGCTTTTATCAAGTATGTTTCAGGAAGTTCAATCACATTGGCATGGCAAAAGGACTGAAGAGGTGGACCCCTCAAAATGCTAAAGCAAGCATTGGCAAAAGCTTAAGACTCCATTTTTGGCTTAGTGATCCAAGATCACATTGAGTCCATAGGAAAGCCAATACTATTAAAAGGGGATGAGGTTATGATGATGATCTGGTTGCTCAAGTGCTTAGTGATACATCTCCTAAACTATCAGCAACTTTCACTGCCACATACACTCATAAGTAATCTCGGTCCCACCGATATTCCAAACTCAGTCACACCAAGATGAACCACCTCAGCCATTTAGCCAAACCCTAGAAATCTCGGATTTTCCGATTCTGAACTCGGTCTCACCGAAACCTGAGTTGCCAAGCTTCAGAACCATACGTCATCAAATCGGTGTCACCGAGATGATGAAGTCGGTCCCACCAAGATTGGCAAGCTCTGTCTTTACACGAATCGGACTAACCGAGTTTGTATTCTCGGTCCCACCGAAAACCCCAACGTTCACATGATTTGAACTTTCGGTCTCACCGAGTTGTCAATTTCGGTCCCACCGAGATTGGTCAAATGTGTGTAACGGTTGGATTTTGTGTGGAGGCTATAAATACCCTCCACCCCCTCTTCATTCGTGGAGAGAGCCATCGAAATAACTACCACTCCTACCTTACATTTACGAGAAGAGAACTACCTACCCTTGTGTTGAGATCAAGTTGCTCCACTCCCACCATATGAAGCTTGATCTCTAGCCTTCCCAAGTTGCTTTCCACTCAATCCTTTCTTCCACCACAGCCAAGTTAGTGAGGAGAGTTGAGTGTTGGGGAGATTATCATTTGAAGCACAAGAGCAAGGAGTTCATCATCATCAACACCATCTATTACCTTTTGGAGGGTGGTGCCTCCTAGATTGGTTAGGTGTCGCTGGGAGCCTCCGTCGAGATGTGGAGTTGAACCAAGAAGTTTGTAAGGGCAAGGAGATCGCCTACTTCGTGAAGATCTACCCCGAGTAAGGCTAGCCCTCCGTGGGCGTGAGCCATGATGGCATAGACAAGGTTGCTTCTTCGTGGACCCTTCGTGGGTGGAGCCCTCCGTGGACTCTCGCAGCCGTTACCCTCCGTGGGTTGAAGTCTCCATCAACGTGGAGTGACGATAGCACCACCTATCGGAACCACGTGAAAAAATCACCGCGTCTCCAAAATTGCGTTTGCTCTTCTCCACCTCTCTTTACTACATGTGCAATTTACTTTCCGCTGCGTATACTCTAGAATTGCATGTGTAGGGTGATGCTTGACTTGATCATCATTGTGAATATGCCAAAATCTGTTCTTTGTCAAAAGGCATAATTTTTATCTTGTCGAGTAGTCTAATCACCCCCCCTCTAGACACTCTCACCTTCTTCGATCCTACAATTGGTATCAGAGCTTTGGTCTCCATTGCTTTGGTTTACACACCATTGGAGGAAGATGGACGTGTCTACGTTTGGGAGTGTTAGCCATAGAGTGCCTATTCTTAATGGAGTGTCCTATAACTCGTGGAGGATTGAAATGCTTATTATCTTTAAGATGTATAACTTATGCAAATATGTTGAAACCCCTATGTGCCTCCATTTGACCCCTTGCACCCTACCATGGATGAAGAGCTTGATTTGCTTCAGTAACCTTAGAACTGTAAATCTTATCATTAGAGGGTTACCCGATAACTTACTTAAGCTCGTTACAAACTTTGAGTGCGCCTATGCTATGTGGAAGTTCTTGGAAGAACTTTATCAGGACTACTCTTTGAGAGGTCTTGATGAAATTCTATACAAGACTATTGAATTTGATATGATGCGCCCTAATGATCCCAACTTTGATAAATGCTTCTTTGAGCTTCGTGATCTTATGAAAAAGAAGGGTGATCCTTGTCTTATCAATGCTCTAATTAGAAATGCTCTTGTATTGCATTCCGATGATTATTGTCACATTGACAAAACTAATGCAAGTTGTTGTCAAATTGACCTAGGTGTTGATGATGAACTATCTATGGGTCAATATGATGATGAGCATGAGCATGATGATGATTACTCCGATTCGGACACCGAGCTAGACAAGATCATGAAGAGTCTCAATCTTATGGCAAATGAGAGACTACATATCCGTGGGAAAGAGTGGATTCTTGATAGTGGATGCACCGATCACATGACCGGAGACGAAGACATGTTTCGAGAGCTTGCAAAGAACGATGGTCCACGCAAGTATGTGACTTTTGGAGATAACTCCAAGGGTAAGGTACTTGGCCTTGGTAAGGTGGCCATATCTCATGATAGCTCTATTCAAAATGTCATGCTTGTAGAATCACTTGGATACAATTACTTTCCGTGTCTAGATTAGCTGACTTTGGATTCAATGTGCTATTCACCGAAGTAGATTGCCAAGTCTTTCGTCGTGACAATCATAACATGGTATTTACCGGTATCCGTAGAGGTGATCTATATATTGTTGATTTCACTAAGAAAGCCCAACCTAGAACTTGCTTCATTGCTAGATCCGCTAAAGGTTGGTTATGGCATAGAAGGCTTGGACATGTTGGTATGCGTAATCTAGACAAGCTAATCAAAGGTGATCATATTCTTGTTGTTAAAGATGTTCTCTTTGACAAAGATAGACTTTGTAGTGCTTGTCAGGCAGGAAAACAAGTAGGTGGAAGTCATCCCGTGAAGAACATCATGACCACAAGGAGACCGCTTGAGCTTCTTCATATGGATCTCTTCGGTCCCAATGCTTACAAAAGCCTTGGTGGTAACTCCTTTGGTCTAGTTATAGTTGATGATTATTCCAGATTTATGTGGGTATTTTTCCTTGATGACAAATCGCGGGTTCAGAGAATCTTCAAAACCTTTGCCAGAAAGGCCCAAAATCAATTTGAGGTGAAGATCAAGAAAGTTCGGAGTGACAATGGAACGGAGTTCAAGAACGCCCATGTAGACTCTTTTCTCGATGAGGAAGGGATTCTACATGAGTTCTCGGCTACGTACACTCCTCAACAAAATGGAGTTGTTGAGAGGAAGAACCGAACGCTCATAGAGACGGCGAGAACGATGCTTGATGAATACAAGACACCGAAGCACTTTTGGGGGGAAGCCGTCGAGACAGCTTGTCATGCTATCAACAGGCTTTATCTTCATAAGCTCCTCGGCAAGACTTCATACGAGCTCCTCACGGTAACAAACCCCAAGTGGGATACTTTCGTGTCTTTGGTTGAAATGCTATATCCTTGATAAGCATCGTCGGTCTAAATTTGCTCCTAAAACTCATGAAGGTTTTTTCTTGGTTATGGATCAAACTCCCACACCTACCGTGTCTACAATAATTTCACCCGAAAGGTTGAAGAGACGGTAGACGTGAAGTTTGATGAATCTAATGGCTCGCAAGTAGAGCAAATGCCTATTGATGTAGGAGACAAGGACCCATCGGAAGCCATTCAAGATTTATCTATTGGAAAGATTCGTCCCATGGAAGTGAAGGAGAGTACCTCATCTACATATGTGGAGCCCCTACCTCACGACAAGATGAACCTCAAGGCAACATGGAGGCCTCCACAAGTGGAACGCACCAAGATGAGGAAGTGCAACAAGAAGATCCACCACAACCTCCTTCTCCACCGCCTCAAGACAACACCAACAACAATGAAGAAGAAGAGGAAGATGAGGATGATGAGGAAGCTCAGCCACAACCTCAACAAAAGCTATCCCGAGTCCGAGCAAGAGTCAAGAAAAATCATCCCGTGGAACAAATGATGAACGACATCAACTCCGGGAGAATTACTCGCTCTAAAACTCGCTTAGCTAACTTTTGTGAGCATTACTCATTTATCTCTAGTATTGAATCTATGAAGGTAGAAGAAGAACTTGAAGACCTGGATTGGGTGAACGCTATGCACGAAGAGCTACACAACTTCGAGAGGAACAATGTATGGACTTTGGTAGAGAAGCCCAAGGATGATCAAAACGTCATTGGAACCAAATGGGTGTTTGAACAAGCAAGATGAAGATGGACAAGTCATCCGCAACAAGGCTCGTCTCGTAGCTCAAGGTTACACACAAGTCGAAGGTATGGACTATGGTGAGACCTATGCCCCCGTTGCTAGACTTGAGTCCATTCGCATTCTTCTTGCTTATGCCAATCACCATGATATTACTCTCTATCAAATGGATATTAAAAGTGCTTTCCTAAATGGTGAAATTGAGGAGGAAGTATTTGTGAAACAACCTCCGGATTTGTGAATCCTAAAAGCCTAATCATGTTTACAAGTTGCAAAGCTCTTTATGGACTTAAACAAGCTCCTAGAGCTTGGTACAAATGCTTGACTAGCTTTCTCCTTGAAAAAGGATTTGAGATTGGAAAAATAGACTCAACGCTATTTACGAAAAGGGTTGATGGTGAACTATTTGTGTGCCAAATATATGTTGATGATATTATCTTTGGTTCAACTAACCCTCATTTTAGCGAGAAGTTTGGAAAGCTCATGTCGGAGAAGTATGAGATGTCCATGATGAGTGAACTCAAATTCTTCCTTGGGTTGCAAATCAAGCAATCTAAGGAGGGTACCTTTGTCTCACAAACAAAGTACACCAAGGATCTCTTCAAGAAGTTCAACATGCAAGAAAGCAAAGGTATGAGAACCCCCATGCCTACAAGTGGAATAATGACTTGACAAAAGATGGAGAACCCGTTGATCAAAAGGTTTACCGATCTATGATTGGTTCTCTACTATATCTCTGTGCTTCTCGTCCTGACATAATGTTGAGTGTATGCATGTGTGCTCGATATCAAGCAGCCCCTAAAGAATGTCATCTTAAAGCTGTTAAAAGAATTGTGAGATATTTGATACACACACCAAACTTTGGCATTTGGTATCCTAAGAGGGCCTCTTTCGACCTTGTTGTCTATTCCGACTCGGACTATGCCGGTGACAGGGTTGATAGAAAGTCAACTTCGGGTACGTGTCAATTTCTTGGTCGATCCCTTGTATCTTGGTCCTCCAAGAAACAAAATTGATATCATTATCCACCGCGAAGCAGAATATATTGCTGCTGGTTCATGTTGTGCTCAGTTGCTATGGATGACACAAACGCTTAAGGATTATGGGATACATGTGAGACATGTTCCTTTGCTTTGTGACAATGAGAGTGCGATTAAGATTGGACACAATCCCGTGCAACACTCTCGAACGAAACATATTGAAGTTCGTCACCATTTTATTCGTGATCACATTGCCAAGGGTGACATCAATCTTAAGCATGTTCGTACTGACAAACAACTCGCCGATATATTTACAGAACCTCTTGATGAGAAGGTGTTTTGTCGCTTAAGGAGTGAGTTGAACATCATTGTTGCTTCAAACTTGGAGTGAGAACTCCATTGATGCATGCAAGGCATGAGCCTACTTGACTAATCCTTGATATTACTCTTATGATGATGATCATATGTCTTGGACACATTTGCCCCCTTGTATTGCATCTAACTCCTTGCAGGTACTTGGATGATCTACATTCCACAAGATTACCACACACTCAAATCTTGAGTAATCTTGTCATTGACCAAGTATCTAGCCCTTTGGGATGTTGAGTTCAAGGAACAAGATTCCACATATCCTTTTTGACATCTTATACATCTAGTATTACACTCTTGTCATCTTGGATATCCTTGAGTATTTCCTTGCTTGCCTAACCCATGTAGGAAGATGAACTACACAAGTGGAAATGGCGCTCTAACTTCACATTCAATGAGCACCTACATCAAGTTCACCTACATGAGCAAAGCAACAACAAGCCCAAGGTATGTTCTTCACATCTTTAAGGAGCTTTTCTCAAAGACATGAGTACAAGCAGCTTCATAAGATGTGATCACATCAAATGCTTAATCGAAAAATGGCAACCCCATTTTGTGCTTAGACGATGAGTATGACCTATGATCAAATGTACTCTTTTGACTCCTAAGTCAAAATACTCAAACATAGGTGACCTAGTCGCCGACCCCTATCTAGATGAAGTACATATGTTTTGGAGTCTTTCTATTTTCTCTTATGTTCTCTCATTGAGTTTTCATTAAAAAAAACTTCATCTAGGAATCTTTTTTCATCTCTATTCTTCTGTTTTTGTGAATATCCTTTTGGCTCAGATCAATTCCTCAAAAATCATTTACAAATTCATTGCAAATCCTTTGAAACATTTCTTGCAAAGTGAGCTGAATTATTTCTGTATTTCCTTGGAATTAAACTCGGCGTCACCGACTTAAATATTTCGGTCTGACCAAAAAGGATCTGCCCTAAGTCCATGACTTTCGGACCCACCGATCCATCTTATTTCGGTGTCACCGATTTATTTCTTCCAGGATATCATCTTCTGCAGCTCCACTCAATGATTCTCTATGCATGTTTCTTATTGCCCTGTTGTGATTCTTAAGGATCCCACTTCTTTCCACCTTCCCTGACCTTCCTAGTTTGCTGTCCTTTTTGGCACTTGATGTCAAAGGGGGAGAAGACTTAGGGGGAGAAGAGAAGATTTAGGGGGAGAAGAAGAGCAATCTTACCTTAAGGGGGAGAGAATCACATCAAAGCTTTGCCGTGTTTCACATTGGACATTACACTTGGCATCATTCTTTTGATTTTGATCTTTCCATCAAACCCCTTGGTCTGAGACAACTCAAAGGGAGAGGAACCTTCACAATTGATATCTTATGGAAAGCAAAATCTCTCAGAGTTCATTGAAAATCTTTTAGCTTCGGAGACATGTTTGCTGATTCAAGCTTGTGCTCAATATGAGACACTCTTTATACATGTCATCCCTGGCTTGGTACTCTTGATGTTCTTGCAGTTGGTTGAAGAAATACTCTTGTGTTATCTAACCTTTTTTTTCCCAAGTCTATCTCTTCAGGAACAATGCCAAGGAACCTCAAAGTAAGTATATGCACTTTGCAGAATGTGCATGATGGTGACTTGCTTGTGAATACTTGTTTGCAAGAAATCACCATGCACATATGCATTATCACTCACTTCTTTTCATCTGCTCTGATGCATATAGCCAAGCAGCATGTAGCACATCTTGCTTCTCTCTCTTGTGTGCTTGTGGTAGTCCAAAACCATAAATTTATGAAAATCTTGCACACTTGTAAGGGGAGCCTGTGTACTACATGTTTGTCAAAGCTTTCGTGATAATTCTGTCTTTCTTTCAGTAAGCTTTGATGTCTTGTTTTGTGTGTTGCCATCAATTACCAAAAAGGGGGAGATTGAAAGCACATTTGCTCCCTGGGTGGTTTTGGTAATTAATGACAACATACTTTGTGGTTGGACTAATGCTTTTATCAAGTATGTTTTAGGGAGTTCAATCACATTGGCATGGCAAAGGGACTGAAGAGGTGGACCCCTCAAAATGCTAAAGCAAGCATTGGCAAAAGCTCAAGACTCCATTTTTGGTTTAGTGATCCAAGATCACATTGAGTCCATAGGAAAGCCAATACTATTAAAAGGGGATGAGGTTATGATGATGATCTGGTTGCTCAAGTGCTTAGTGATACATCTCCTAAACTATCAGCAACTTTCACTGCCACATACACTCATAAGTAATCTCGGTCCCACCGATATTCCAAACTCAGTCACACCGAGATGAACCACCACAGCCATTTAGCCAAACCCTAGAAATCTCGGATTTTCCGATTCTGAACTCGGTCTCACCGAAACTTGAGTTGCCAAGCTTCAGAATCTACATCATCAAATCGGTGTCACCGAGATGATGAAGTCGGTCCCACCGAGATTGGCAAGCTCCTGTCTTTACACGAATCGGACTAACCGAGTTTGTATTTTCGGTCCCACCGAAAACCCCAACGTTCACATGATTTGAACTTTCGGTCTCACCTATCGGTTGAAGTCTCCATCAACGTGGAAGTACGATAGCACCACCTATCGGAACCACGAGAAAAATCTCCGCGTCTCCAAATTGCGTTTGATCTTCTCCACTTCTCTTTACTACTTGTGCAATTTACTTTCCGCTGCCCATACTCTAGAATTGCATGTGTAGTATGCTACTTGACTTGTGTGTTATGCAAAATCTGCCAAAATCTGTTCTTTGTCAAAAGGCATAATTTTTATCTTGTCGAGTAGTCTAATCACCCCTCCTCTAGACACTCTCACCTTCTTCGATCCTACAACCGTGTTCACTTCCCGGACTCCGCCGAGAAGAGACCATCACGGCTACACACGCGGTTGATGCATTTTAATTAAGTCAAGTGTCAAGTTCTCTACAACCGAATATTAACAAATTCCCATCTGCCACATAACCGCGGGCACGGCTTTCGAAAGTTTATACCCTGCAGGGGTGTCCCAACTTAGCCCATCACAAGCTCTCACGATAAACGAAGGATATTCCTTCTCCCAGGAAGACCCGATCAGTCTCGGAATCCCAGTTTACAGGACATTTCGACAATAGTAAAACAAGACCAGCAAGACCACCCGACTGTGCCGACAAATCCCGATAGGAGCTGCACATATCTCGTTCTCAGGTCACAATGGATGAGCAATCCGTACAACTAAAACAAGACCTCAAGTTTCCTTGAGGGGGCGCTGCAAAGGGCTCTAGTTTGGACCAACACTCGAAGGAGCACTGGCCCGGAGGGGTTAACATAAAGATGACCCTTGAGTCTCCAGAACCCAAGGGAAAAAGGCTTAGGTGGCAAATGTTAAAACCAATGTTGGGCCTTGCTGGAGGAGTTTTATTCAAAGCGAACTGTCAAGGGGGTCCCATAAATCACCCAACCGCGTAAGGAACGCAAAATCAAGGAACATAACACTGTTATGACAGAAACTAGGGCGGCAAGAATGGAACAAAACACCAGACATAAGCCCGAGCCTTCCACCCTTTACCAAGTATATAGGTGCATTAGTTAAATAAGAGATATTGTGATATCCCAACATAATCATGTTCATCATGGAGCAATCTTCAACTTCACCTGCAACTAACAACGCTATAAGAGGGGCTGAGCAAAGCGGTAACATAGCCAAACAACGGTTTGCTAGGAAGGGTGAAAAGGTTAGAGGCTGACATGGCAATATGGGAGGCATGGTAAACAAGTGATAGGTAGCGCAACACAGCAATAGAACGAAGCAACTAGCAAGCAAATATAGAAGTGATATCGAGGGTAATGGTCATCTTGCCTAAAATCCCGCAAGGAAGAAGAACGAGTCCATGAAGAAGACAAACGGACGTAGTCGAACGAATCCTCACAACTCCGAAACAAAAACGAAGCTAACGAGAGAAGCAAACCGGAAAGAAGCAAACAACATGGTAAACACACAAGGATAAACATGGCATGATGCACAAACAAGTATGATGCATGTCCGGTTTAATGAGGCATGGCATGACAAAGTGCAACAAACAATACTACAAGTTAGGTGGAGCTCAATATGCAACGAGTTGCATATTGACGAAACACCACATCAATTATTTAGTTCTCGCTCGATTAGGCTACCAAACAGTATTAAATATTGTTAAACATGGCAAGAGGTGAAGCATAATTAAACTACCTATCTAGGCAAGTTTAAATGAGGCCGGAAATAACAAACAACAATTCTGGAAAATCCCCATGTTATTTAGCAATTTAATGCAACAACAATTTTAAACATTTTAAATGTTGTTATCATGATGTGGATGACATATGCAAGTTTTAAGCAATTTTTATGAAGATGTTGACATGAGCAAGATATGAAACATTTTTCACCGTGGTGGAAAGAAAGGGTGCCACGGCAACGAATTCGAAAATGATGCCACGACAACATATCGATTCCGGTAGCTCATGGAGATACCGGTGCAAAAGGACGTGTGACGTGAGCGAGTCATGTAAGGATGGTGGGGTGATCCCGGTAACCGGGTTCCCACGGGTCGACGGCATGGCAAACGAGGAGGGACGTGCAATGACAACTCGGACACGGTGCAAACATAGAGTGCATCTCACACACACATGCATTCGGTCCACGGGTGATCGTCTCTTTGGTTATACCTTTGAAGCGTGCATTTTCAGAGCGGTTCGGGTTCGGTATGATGTAGAGGAAGTAGTCGTTCATGGTTCGTCGTGGGAAGTAGTTGTTCACGTGGCGATGGTAGTGGAAGTAGTCGTTCACAACAACGGTAGAGATACTCACGATCTTGACGACGGTAGTTGCACACGATTCGTAGATGTTCATGTCTCTGTAATCGTTTGGGTCTTGGGGTGATGGTAGTCATTCACTTGACGGCGGTGGACGAACTTTGACGGAACATGGGTGTCGTGGTACTTGGCGATATCCGGGGCGTAGAGGTACACTTGTTGATGCGAACTTGACGAAATCCCTCTGGAGGTAGCCGTCCGTGATCGTACTCATGTTGACGTGCAACACAACGGTCTTGATGGATCGTAGTCGAACTTGGCGGTCCGTATGGTTCACCGTAGATGAACTTGGCGACAGAGATTCTTGTGCTCACGAAACGGCAAAGAGACGCAGCAGCAGTGCTGCTGCTCGGGGACGTCGCGGTCGGTCAAAGCAGAGGCCGGAGATGGCAGAACAACAGCAGGCAGAGAGGGCCGATGGGAGGATGCAGGCGAGGTAGTTGTCCATGGCAGCGGAAGGGAAGCAGTTGGCTGGATCGTGCAGCAGGGGACGAGGGACTCCGAGACGACATGGAGGTCGAGGATGATGAGCTCGAGGCGGCGCTGGAGCATGGCGGCGCGGCGGCCTGACGAAGCAGGAAGGCGTGATGGAGGTCGCCGACGCGGAGAAGTCGCAGGCGAGGTGCGGGCGTAGCACAGGAGACGAGGCGGCGCTTGGGGCTCGGGTCATGGGAAGGAGCAGCCCGGTCTTGCGGGCGCCGAGACGGCAGGGAGTGACATCTGGGCAGGGCAGGGCGAGGCCAGCGGCAGCGAGCGGGCTCCGGTGGACGGCTGGAGGTGCAGAGGCGACGAGTGGGATCGGGCACGGGGTGAAGGAGGATGGGGATGAGGCGCTCGGGCCTTGCAGCGCGGGGAGCTCCTCTCCCTGGCGATGTGTGTTGTGCGTGGCGGCGCGAGGGCTAGAGGAGAAGGGATCCAGCGAGGAGATGGGGGATCGAGCACTGGCGGCGCTGGAGGGAGGACGAGGGAGAGATGGAGATCAATGGGAGTGAGGAGGAGGTCGGGCTAGGGTTAGGATTAGATAGGTGGTGCGGCCTGGGTTTAGGAGGTTAGATGGGCTGGACTGGTCAGTGGGCCAGAATGGGCTTCTCTCTTTTCCATTTACAGAAAAAGAAAGAAAGAAAAGAGAGAAAAGAAGAGATTAGATGAGTATGGACTAGTGAGATATTTTCCTGGGATCGGGAAAATATGAATGATTTAACAGAAATGGTTGGTAGGGTGTTGGGCAACCTAGATCCAAAATCATTTTAATTTAATTCAAATGAGTGGGTGTTTTGGTAAGCCCAGAAATGTTGAGAATTTAGGAGGAGCCTCGATAAATGGAGAAATAATTATGGAGAAAATTTGGAGAACAAACAAGAAGCCAAAGGCATGAGAATTAAATTGCAAGTGGGTTGCGGTTAATTCCAAACTAATGGAATATTTATTATAGCTCCCTAAATATTAGGAGGATATGTTATTAAGAGAAATCACCATGTGAATTCCCTCGATTTAAATAGATCAAAAGATCTATGCAATTTATTTAGTTGAGGTTTTAAAAATTAAATGACATGCTGGCATGATGACATGATGGAATGCAAAAATAAATAGAGCAAGCACAAATAAAAAACACACGGAGGTCACAAAAATATGGAAGTCTTCTGGATCGTCGGTCTCGGGGTGTTACAGCGGAGGTGGTGGTTGAGTCTTGCACCATATACATGAAACAAAGGCCTATAGGTTTGCCCCTCTCTCGCCACGAGGGAAGGCTGAAAGGTAAGCCGGTCCTTGCTGGCACGAAATAGATGCACCCGGAGATTGGCAAAGAAAGCCCATTTTACGGTACTGCTTAACAGCTCAGTTCTCAGCGCTTATGCCGAAGAACACTTGGTGGAGAAACACCAAAGCTTCTTACCAATGGCGCCTTCATCATACGTGGAGATGAAGGAAAACACTAAGAACCACACCGAATGGCTGAAGAATTGTTTGGCACAAGGATCCATCGATGACAATGCTACGTGGTTGGCACAAAAGCCATCACCTACGTTGTTGACGTACCATGCATATGACATAAATGGATACACAGTCTACAGTGAGGAACGTGATGAGAACACCTCATATCAGAACAACTCTGTTCGAATAGAATGCAAGAATGTAGATGAAACTGACAGAAGGGTATACTATGGAACCATCAAGGAGATTTGGGAGCTTGACTATGTGAAAGTTAAGGTGGCATTATTCAGGTGCGCATGGATCCCTCTTGGTCATGTAAAGGTTGATGATTATAGGAAGACCTTTCTTAACAGGACAAGGATGGCGTATCACGCGGACCCGTTCATTCTTGCCAGCGATGCTACCTAGATTTTCTTTGTGAAAGACCCCTTGCATAAGAACTGCCATGTAGTGATAAATGGGAAGAGAAGGGCACTGGGTGTCGACGATGTTGCCGATAAGGATGAGTATGATGAATTTGATGAGTTGCTAGCCAAGGGATCACGCACCCATGTAACAGAGAAGCATAAAATCATCAGAAAACCCAAGTTCATTCGGGGTCAACATAATGATCCTAGTTCCCCCATGTACATGGGAATTAAGCCGTAAGACTAGTTTTATGCATATCCTGCAACTTAATTCGTTCAATTTAGAACTGTCGTGTGTACTGTATTTTTGAGTTATGCTTGGTTTTCTATTGATGTAAGAACCGTTAATATGTTAAGCTTGATATGTTGTCAGCCTAGGCAATGAATATGAACTGTTTTTTGTTATTTTTATTATTATATCATAGAGGTAGCACACTCAATTGATCTCACTACAGTATGTGTGAAAAAATATGCAATCTGGTTTGCGAATAGCACACAGTTCGTTGTTGAAAGCCGTGTGCTGACCAAACCCCACCCATGATCTGAGTTGTGCTTTCTGATTGGCCATAACCCAATCCGCATGGATCGTACGTCTGCACTGTTGGATGCTCCCAAATCGAATGGCGATCCTCATCCCTTTCGACAGCACATGCAGTTCCGGTTGTAATTTATTTTTATGCACAAAATGCACTTTAAACTGAAAAAATGTCTTAAATATAGCTAATGATACCTGAAATGCGTTAGAAAATCAAACCCGTGGTATAATGGTGATTGCATACCGTGGAAATTTTAATGAGGCCAAACGATGAAGTCACCGGCCACAGGAGCTTGAATTGACACGTCTCCTTTTGAGAACCACGATCCTTCATGTGAGATGCTCCGGTTTGGAAGGAGCGGTCATCAAAACTTGTGCCAAACTTTACGAATTTTTTCCATGGGGTCATGAGAGCTCGCCACGGGCACACATCGATTTTGATGATGTCTGGACTCCATCTGAATTTCCTATAATTAAAATACCAACTAGGCCTACACCAGTGGCCGCACATCGCGGCCGAAATGTTTGAAACTTCTCCCCGCTTCTCGAACAAACAGATGAAAACTCATAAAGCGATGCATAAATGATCCGTACACCTTCTTTTCTGGGCTTATAGTAAGGGGGTATCATAGCTAGTATCATGCATGCCAACTAGGAAATTTTGATGAGCTGTCATAGAATTAAACGAAGAAAGAGAGGGTTAAGTATCATATCATGAAACCGTATCAGAATAAATGCTATGCTACTATGTGTCATGCATGACAATAAAGTACTACATGATACTACGCTATGATACTATGCATTAGAGGAAGTACAATAGAGTGACATAAGCAGGCTATAAGGAATAGAATTAATATATATATATATATATATATATATATATATATATATATATATATATATGTAGTTGGAGGAAAGAGAAGTGGAGAGAGAAGAGAAGCGGGCTCTTGGTTAGTAGCCAGCTGCAACACGAGACCCAAAACATTTTGTGAGGATGTAAGGTGGGCCAACTATTGACAAACTAGTACATATTTAAAACTTATTATTGTACATGCCGGCTAAGTGGTTGGCTGTATATGACATGGCAACTTCTTATAGTTGACCGTTGGCTGTATTATTAACCATGCTCTTAGTGAGGTAGCTAGTATATCATAGACTGGCTAGTATCATATATATGCATGATACTAGTATATGATCGATACTACCTCCATAATGCGCACATAGTATCATCAGTGAGTATCTTAGGTTACCTTATTAATTGCCATGCATGACACAAACTAGTACAACATTTAATATGATACGGTATAATGATATGATACCACACCCTCTCTTTCCTCATTTAACTATGTGCCACATCATGCAAAAAGTCTAGTTGGCATGCATGATACCACTTGATACTCCCATTATGACCAGCCTTAGTGTGGCCATAGTGTATAGTATACCCCTTCCTTGGGGTACGGTACCATATCAATTTCACTAGGGCCTCTTTCCTCTCTGTTTGTTGGCAACCCCTGTCAATGTATGTTTGATTTGGGAGGCTACCAATTCTGGAATTTCTTCTCGAGACATCCCCGTCAGTCAACTTCTCATCGGGATGGGTCGTTGGTCTTTGTGGGAGATAATGTGTCAGCCGTGGTAGAAGTTGCTACCTGAGTAGGCATGGGCGCCCGCCGGCTAGGCTACCTCTTCACATCGCACCTGATCCCGAATCATGTGCTCTGTTCAGGGGATCAATAGTGGCTATTAAGCTTTTCCCTTTCTATATATTCTTGAGAATGTGGGGGTATCATATATAGCCGGTATCATGCACTCGGGAATAGCAAATATGATGATGTGGCAAAGAAGCAGTAACATAGGTAGATACCGTAACATATATAATAAATGTTATACTACTTTGTGTCACGCATGGCTATAAATACGGTCATCTTTGACATATTCTACTCTATGATACTATATATGTAGTATGAAGGTACATACATAGTATCATACACTAGTATCATATCACTACCAGGGAAAACCTTATACACATAATCTTAGCAGCAGCGCGGCTCAAAAAGAGGCGCTACTGCTAATTATCAGCAGCGCGTGCATGCAAAACTCGCTACTGAAACGGAGTTAGCAGTAGCGCGCTTGGAGCAACCCGCGCTGCTACAAATATCGACCGACAGTGTCCACCAACCTACATTTAGCAGCAGCGCGTTGTCGCGACCCGCGCTGCTGCTAAAGCGTTAGTAGCTGCGTGCTTTTTCTGAGGTCGCTGCTGCTAATTTTCAAATTGGGCACACTGTTGGTCCCAGTTAGCAGTAGCACTTGTGTGGGAAGCGCGCTGCTGCTAATTTCTTATCAGCGGCACATTTTACCACCCGCGCTACTGCTAAGCCGCACCAGCCCACCACCTTTCGCCACCCGTCCTCCCCTCCCCCATCTCCTCTCTTCCCTTTCCCCTACCCCCACATCCTCCCTCTCTCACTCTTCTTCTTCCTCAATACTTCTCCCCCATTACTCTTCCTCTCCTACCTACCTTTCTGTCTCTTCATTACTCCTAGCTAACTACACCACCTCCATTAATGCATCTCCTTTCTCTTTTTCCTTCCCCCTCCACTAGTTGAAGTTGTCTCCTCCCAAATTAGCTAGCTAGGTAGATGTAGCATTTAGTTAAGTGACCTACTTGCCCCCTAACTAGATCTATCTTTGTCAAGAAGAGCTTTGTGCACTATTGATCTCCCTACATCATCATCTCCACCGTGTGCTCGATCTCGAGATAGAGGTGATTAAAATTCCATGCTTTTGCAAAATGGAAATATGTTTATGTGTGTGTGATATGATAATTGGAAGATATGATGGAAATTGTGTGTGTGTGGCATGAGTTGACACCAAATTGTGCTTTTGAGTTGCCTATGTTTTGCTGAAATGTCGATTTATTTCTGTTTCGGCGAATTCCAGGCAAACTCTAGATCTATATATGTCCTATTTTCAGGGAAGGTCATGCCAAATTTTTGTATGACTTTGTTGCATGCATGCATTTTTATAATAAATCTGTTTATTATTACCGTGCAGAGTTCACGATGGTCAGGGGAACGATGGTGGACAGGTGGTTGCAGTTGGCGGTGCAGGACATGAAAGAAAATAACCGGACAGAGGTTTTATGTCCCTGTCGAAAATGCAAAGGAATAGTTTGGCTCGACCCCGTGACGATGGTCGTGTCGAAGCGCACCTGCTCATGACTGGTTTCATGGATGGCTATACTCGGCGGATAAATGAAGATGAGGAGGACGATGTTGAGGACGCCGACGGGGAAGGCAATGATGACACGGGGCAAGATGAAGAGATGATCGGTAATGGCGGTGGTGAAGGGGCTGGACATGGCAGCGGAGAAGGGGCTGGACATGGCGGAGGAGAAGGGTTCGGTCATGCAGAAGGAGAAGGGGCCAGACATGGCGGTGGGGAGAACAACATGGACTCCACGCAGCAGAGTTCGTCGGTACGAAGTTCAATCGTGCGGGACCATCATGTTAAAGCATTGCTTCACAAGGAGACGAGTACTGAGAGAGCTGCTTCTAGAGATGAGGCTAAGTTGGAGCAACTGGTGGTAGACTCGAACACTCCATTGTATGATAGTTGCAATCTTGAGGTGACCCGCTTGAGTTTCATGCTCCAACTCCTGAAGACGAAGGTTAAAAACCAAAGGGACTGACACTAGCCTCGATGAGCATCTCAAGTACCTAAAGGATGTTCTTCCCACGGGGAATCTTTGTCCTACTAGTGTTGATGAGGCCAAGAAGATCGTGTGCCCTCTTGATCTGCCACACGTTAGATACCATGCATGCTTCAACGATTGCATAATTTATCGAAAGGAGCACACAGAAAAAACAAGTTGTCCGGTGTGCAATGCTTCTCGATACAAGAAGGCCGGGAAGAAATGTCCCCAGAAAGTTGTATGGTACTTTCCGATCACTCCCCGTCTCTAGCGGTATTTTGTAGATCCCAAGGAAGCAAAGCTAATGCGCTGGCACACGGAGAGGAAGAAGCCCGACGATGGAGATGATCAGAAGCTGAGACACGTCAAGGATGGAAGCCTGTGGAGAGCGGTGAACAGCTTCTATCGGTTTTTCGAATGTGATGCAAGGAACATCGTGCTCGGCGCGTGTACCGATGGCATGAATCCGTTTGGCAACCAGAACACCAACCATAGCACATGGCCCGTGTTTGTATGGATGTATAACCTCCCCCTGGTTGTGCATGAAGTCGAAGTACATTCACATGAGCATGCTTATGTAGGGGCCGAAACAACCAGGAAATAATATTAATTTGTATCTGGGGCGACTTCAAGAGGAGTTAGACACGTTATGGAAAACACCGGCCAAGACATGGGACGCCAGCAAAGGCGAGTATTTCTACAAGAGGGATGCGCTGATCATGACGGTGCATGACTATCTCGGTTACAGATATGTCGCAGTTCAGGTGTGCCATGGATATTGCGGATGCACGTGGTGCATTGATGATACGACGTCTCGGCAGCTAACGTCAAGGAAAGATGGCGGGTCTAGGAAAATCGTGTACATGGGGCATCGAAGATGGCTCGAACAGGACGACCCGTGGAGAAACCATGGAGATCTATTCAATGGTCAAGCTGAGCATCGAGGACCTCCATGTAAGCGGAGCGGTGCCAAGATCGATGAGGTGTTGAAAACTGGAAGGAGTGCCCCGCGCCGGTAAAGACAATGAGAAAGGCGCCGGAGCCGCTGCTGAAGGTATGGAAGACGAGGTCTGTGTTCTGGGACTTGGAGTACTGGCACAAACTCGATACACCTCACTGCCTTGATCAAATGCATATCTATAAGAATGTCCTTGAGAGCTTGCTCGCAACACCGATGAACATGCCGGATAAGACCAAGGATGGACCAAAGGCAAGAAAAGACTTGCAAGATTTGAAAATCAGGGAAGATCTGCACATGCCGCCCCGTAAAATGTCAGACGAGACAGAGACGGAGACAGAGGCACGGGAGAAGAAGGGCAAGAAAATAAAGAAAGAGGATTATTGCCCCCTTCTTGCTTCACCTTAAGTCAGGCTGAGATCGATCAATTCTTTAAGTGCCTTAACAGAGTCAAAGTAAGTTCTGGTTACTGTGGCAAAAGATAAGCAGATATCTAGACACGGAGAAGAAAAGGTTCAGCAGGATGAAGTGCCATGACTGTCATGTGATGATGATGCAGATACTACCTGTTGCCCATAGAGGGATAATCGACAAGCACGTCCGTGACACGCTTACTGTTCTCTGCAACTTTTTTGACGTCATCTCTCGAAAGTCGATCAGTGTGAAGCAGCTCCGTAGGCTACTGGAAGAGATCGTTGTGATACTGAATGAGCTTGAGATGTACTTCCCGCTCGCTTCTTTGACGTGATGGTGCATCTGTGTGTCCATATTGTGGATGGCATAATAGACATGGGCCGTCATTCCTGCGCAACATGATGCAATTTGAGAGGATGAATGGGATCATCAAAGGATTCATTCGTAACATGTCCCGTCCGGATGGAAGCATCGTCCAGGGCTATGTGACACAAGAGTGCATCTCTTTCTGAGAGAATTTTCTATATGGCGCAGACCAACCGCCTGGTATTAGTGTTGATTTTCCCGTTAACAAGCACGATGGGAGGCTCAAAGGAGAAGGTCACTGCAACGGTCGCAAGGAACTGCACGTGGCATACTCAGATCGACACAGCGACTTTGACAGAACAAACTTGATAGTGCTACAACACATAGACGAAATTATCGCAAAGAAGTATCATGTCCGGGGGTATGCAGGACGGACGCCGAAGTTACTAGAGAGCACAACTCCACTTTCCTGCATTGGTTCAAAGAGCATACTATTGCTAATCCCCCGGAGGAGGGCTCTAAGGAGGGATTGCTCATATACGCCTTAGCACATGGCCCCTCGCCCAACCTCGTAACCTATCAGGCATATGATATCAACGGATACACGTTCTACACAAAGGCCAAAGATATGGACAGTGATGATCAAAACTCAGGGGTGACGATGGAATGCATGACCGGCAGCGACAACAGCGCAACTGAACGATTTTATGGAAGGGTCGAGGAGATCTGGGAGCTTGACTACTCTGGACTGCACAACACGAGGATGTTCCGTGTCAGATGGGCTAAGAATGTCGAAAGAGAAAGCCGGATTTTCACTACCATGACTATACCCGACGCCAAGTGCGCTACCGTGAACGCTATCGCAAAAAACGAGCCATGGGTACACGCTAAGCACGTGACACAATGCTTCTTCATAACCGACCCGCGCAAGCCCAGCCGTGTTGTCGTGAGGAGAGGCAAAAGGAACATCATTGGAATGGATGGAGTGGCCAATGAGGAAAACTACGATTAGTACGGCAATCCAATGAGGGAAGATGACGATGATGATGAAGTATACGTCAAAAGAACAATCTATACTACATTACCAAAGAAAAATCGTACTCCATGGAAAAGGCAAAGTCACAATGAGGGGCTCAATTATTCTTCGGCGAACAAGAAGGGAAAGAAGCTGACTCAAAAACGAAAACGTCAATGCTGAGGAACCGTATGTTATCGGTCAAATGATATATATATATATATATATATATATATATATATATATATATGTTCCTATTTTGTATACACACTTAGCCATTATTATGCATGGGTCCAATGATGTAATATATATGTTCCAATTTTGTATACACACTTAGCCATTATTATGCATGGGTACTATGATGTAATATATATGTTCCTATTTTGTATACATATTTAACCGTCAAATGATGCAATATATATCGCCTTCCCTTCGTTCACTGCTCTCGGAAAAAAAGTGATAGAAAATAAAGGAAAGGAAAAAGGAAAACTGGTTATAGTAGTAGCGGTTTACTGAAAAAGAGCTACGGCTAGTCAAGGTAGCTATAGCGTTTTCCTTAAAAACCGCTATAGCTACATGTTTTAGTAGTAGTGCGTTTGGTATAAATGCGCTGCTGGTACGTCCACTTAATGCAAAATCCTCCCTCTCTCTGCTTCATCCCGCCTCTTTTCTCCCCAAATCCCCACTCCCTCTTGCCTCGTCGCACCGCCGCTTGGCCGCCGCCGACCGACCCTCGCCCCGACCACAGGCGCTCGCCCCGACCCGGCGCTTGCCCCGACCAGCCTCGCCCCGACCCAAGGCCACTTTGACCTCGACGCCACGCCTCCCTCCTCTGCTTCCTCCCCTCCCAACCTTGGCCGTCGTCGGGCGTGCCTCCTTGCCCCTGCACCCATTGTAACCCCCCTCTCTCTCTGCTAGCTAGGGTTAATTAGGTTAATTATGTTATTTATTTAGTTATGAATTTAGCTAGGTTGAATTATATGCATATTTAGGTAGGCTGAATTTATATGCAAATTTTAACTAGACATGTGATATGTGGACATGTCATGTTTGGAATTTGGACATGTCATTTGGACATGTGATGTTTTGGTTCAATTTTGGTAAATGATCTGAGTGGCCTATGTTACGCGGGAAAGTTGATTCATTTCCGTTCCGGTGAATTTCAGGCGCTCGATATGTCCATTTTTTAATAAAGGTCATGCCGAAATTTTCTGTGAATTTTGGCATGATTTGTGCTAGATAGTAGGCATATCGAGTGCTGGCACATAGATTTCTTTTTTATGTCATTTCTCATTTTTTTCATACTTCTAGAAATAAACGATGAGACTTAATCATAGGAAACATGTTGAACAACGAAGAAACTGGGCCTTCTGACCAATATGCCGACGAGATGGATTATGAGGGTGAACAAGAGTACCTCGTCTATTTTACTGCTAAGCAAGGTTTGCAGGTCGGCCTCGATGATGGTACTGACGGCGACATCGACACCGATGGCGGCGCCTAGAACAACGGGGAAGGTACCGGCGCCGATGGCGCTACCGAAAAGAAGAAGCGTCAGAAGCAGAGGATATGAAAACCTAACAAGCTAGGGATTGGACGACTAGTGATCACAAAGATGGCACTTGGCAAGTTTGAGCCATTAGAGCTGGAAGAACCTCGCAAGTGCTATGGGAACCAAGTAGGATGCATCCTACGGGAATGCGTGAGCATCAACGACGATGACTTAAGGAGTAAAGAACATTTGACGCAGTTGCTCCTAACGAAGTTGCACAAGAGATTCAAGTTCCCCGACTGGGATGATAACATAGAACAACCGTGGGATGATCCGAAGATGAAAAAGATTAACAATCACTCCATGGGCATCTTCAGCAATGATTTGGTCTCCTGAAAAGGGAGGGTGAAACGAGCTATTGAGGCTGAGGAACCCATGTCCAAGATTCTGGAGGAAAATCCGACACTTACGGAAGAGGAGTTCGAAAAGTTCAAGGACACTTGCACTACCGAAGCAGCCAAGGCTAAGGCTGCGAAATTCAAGAGCCTTCAGCAAAGGAACATGGGGAAACATCGCCTTGGAAGCCGTGGCTACCTCGGTAAAAGGCCCATATGGGATAAGGAGGACGCGGAACATGAAGCCAACCCCTTGGAGCGTGACTTCATCATGGCCCGCTACAAGTGGGAAAAGGAAAAAAAGGTTTTTTACACGGATGAGATCACAAGGAAATTGATTAGACTACTGGTAAATATTCTTTTAGCACCTTACATTTAGCTCCATATCTAGTCGACGACACATTCCTAAACGGTTCACGCACCTTGTGCAGGAGAAGCAACACCAGCTTGCAGCCAAAAGCCCTACTTCTCCGATGAGTCCCAAGTGGGACACCCCTCTCAACCGGGCCTTGAACGAACTTAAGGGACTCCCTTTGGGCCAGCAGCCGCAATATGGTCGTGTGCACGGCGCTGGAGACGGCACCACGTGGAAGGTGTTTTACAACGAGGGCCCGAAGGCCAAGAAGCAAAAAAAGAGTTTAGTCAGGCGTACATCAATGCGAAGGTGAAGCTTGCAGTCGAGAAAAAAGCAGCTGAGGACGCTGAAAAAACAGACGAGGAGAAAAATGAGTTGCTACAGCAGGCAGTCAATGCAGCTGTAATTGCCTGTAGAAATGATTTCGCTACTAACTTGGTTCCGGCTATCATCAACTGGATGAAGGAAAATCCAGGCAAGACGGTACATGATTTCTCGGTGCCCAGTTTCGTCGGGAGCAACTCCATGAACAACAACACCACCGCACCATCACTTGCTCACGCAACCGGGCCCCCTCTCGCAATCGCTCCTGCTCATAGCAGCCTGTCCTCCGTCTCTGGCGCGCTAGGTGGGCCTTCGTCTTTGGCTGAGCTCGACGGCGTCACAGTAATTACATGTCGCACCAACATATATATATATATATATGTATATATATATAGAATATTCCATTTTCGTTGCCTTTCGGATGTTTTACGCCACAGAACTATGTGTTTGCAGGGCGAAGAAACCCCGTGCACCATACTCTACTTGATCAAAGGCCAGACGGTGGATGTGGGAAAGGGGATGATATTGAACCCCTTTGTCGTGGATTTAACACGTCAGATGTCCTTAGTGTAAGGACTTAGTCGTGAGGCCAACGCATCTATGTGGTAGCTTGAGAGGGGTTGAGCGGAATCGAGAGACGCAACACAAGACGGGGATTTAGACAGCTTCGGGCCCCGGGAAACATCATCCGGTAATAACCCTAGATGCTGTTTGAGGCTAGGTCTCATTATCATAACAAGGGAGTCGCCGTAAACTGGCTCTCCTCTTTGTGTCTAGCCCTAAGTTTGTTTCCTCTTGCTTGTAGCTTGTCCCTCCTTGGGGAGCCCTGCCCCTCCTTATATAAGTTGAAGGGGCGGGTTACATGTGGAGTCCAACTCAGACTTTAACTTAAACTATTTTGACTTCCTTTCCTGGGCTTCTTAACGTCCGCCGGTTTAACATTGTCTGCCGGTTTAACACTGTCTGTCGGTTTAACATTGTCTGCCGATTTAACATTGTCTGCCGGTTTACCACTAGCCGGTTTACCGTCTGTCTGAGCCATCTGTCTTGACTCTTAATTGTCCGCCGGTTTAACATCCGCCGGTTTAACAAGTCCCGGCCGGTTTACGACTCCGGCCGGGTCATTCCGCTGGGTATATCCCCGACATTAGCCCCCAGTTTAATTTGGATTTATCCATGTTAAACTGATCCTGTTCAGCCGGTTTAAGAATGTAAAACTAGCCGGTTTATAAATATTGATAGTACTGGGTCATGCTTGTAATTAACCTCCAGCTTGAAAATATACCTCTTATATGACTATCACTTGTAGCCCTCAAGTCTTAAGAAGGTAGCATAGCAATAGCTTAAGACTTGCTTCAATATAAATATGACAATCTTGAAGAAATCCAGGTTGTTCATCTCAATCACTAGTCAGAATTGAGTATTCCCCATATGTAGCCCCCAAGTGCCGGGTTGTCATGCTTGCAGTAACCTGGGACTTGTAATTTCCTAATGCTCATAAAAATTTCAACCAGTGTAGCCCCCAAGGGCCGGGTCATTATGCAATAATGAGCAGGGACTTTGTAAATATAATCATGTAATCTTTGAACAACAACGGTGTAGCCCCCAAGGGCCGGCTCAGTAAGATAATATTGGGCTGGGACTTTGATATATGCTTCAATGAAAATAACATCATATGATGTAACCCCCATCATGGGGCTTGAATTCACGTCCACAAGGTTAAGAGCCTTGTGCTTTATCAACTGAGCAGTGGACCCTTCAATATAATGAATAAAAGCTTTGTACCTTGAATTGTTTGACAGGAGCAATTGGTAGCCCCCAAGGGCCAGCTCATTATAATGGGATGAGTCGGGTCTTCAATAAGATGAACAAAGAATGACTTTGCATTAGCCCCCGAGTGTCATGGTGCATGCTTGCAGCGACATGAGACTTGCATATTTGATGTAATCTCAACTTAAATAATGTAGCCCCCAAGTGCCGGGTTGTAAGCCTGCAGCAACTCGGGACTATTCCTTCAATTGTAGAATAAAAACCAGATCCATTGATAATATGATAGCCATTGCGCTAAAGCGACTTTGAAAACCTTAATCATAATACTGGTTACTGATAACCATAATAGAAATCCAACCATGTTGTCTATTTGACGATTTGAATAATATAATCCAATGATTTATGAGTGCATGATTCCAATGGCGCAATCCAAATATATGCTGGCGACTTATAGTCGAAACCAGACCGGGCTGATAGTCTCCGGATTATGATTTAATTGTGTTCCGTCAATCTGTAACTGACAGTTGAACCGGATTTAAAATGCTTGTCGGTTTAAAAAACGCAACAAAAACAATAGTCATTTAAGAAAAAGACTGAAGCAAAAGGCAATGATAAAACCGTTCGCAAAAAAGATGCTTTATTGAGCTGATCAGATGGTGTTACCATGGTTAGACAGGACCAAGCCCCCTAATAGGTGTGGCGATGGTTCAAGTCAGACAGGTCCCCAAATGAAACCGTTGCATTTATGCCAATCAAAAGGCATGGCAATGGTTCGGGTTCGACCAAGCCCCCAAGTGATTCTGTGGCCTTAGGCCGATCAAGAGGCATGACTGGTTCAGACTTGACCATGTCCCCAAGTGATCTGGTGGCTTTCGCCTATCAAAAGGTGTTGCATTGGTTCGGACACAACCAAAGCCCCCAAGTGATACTGTGGCATTGCGCCGATCAAGAGGTGTGACTATGGTTCAGACATGACCAAGTCCCCAAGTGATCAATAAATGATAAGCCAAAAAGGCATGATACCCATGTTTGAACTGCGCATCATGGCAGCAGGTCCTCTTTGGCACCCTTTAACTTTTTGCAAGAGATAAATCCTTCATGAAACGGGATTTTGAACCGGATATTGAGAGCTTCAAAGCTTTGTGGGATACTTCTTTCCCTTGAACCGGATTTTAAACCAGAATCCTTCTTTTTAAGCCGAAAATTTTCTGACGGCCTTGAAATTTGCACCAATATGGCGGTTTAGGGTCCTGCATTAGACAACTTTGCAAGCCGGAGTAATTTCTCTTTCAAAGAAAGCAATATATAATAAAAAATATATTGGATGGATTTCACCTGATATGTAACCAGAAATTATCCACCGCGGAGTGATGAGCACCCCGGTAAAGCTGAAATCAATCCCGGCCGAGTCGGCCGTGGGAACATAAAGATGAGCCGGTAACGGTGTTGTAAGCCGGTGCAGATGCACGAGCCAATCATAGGCGCAGTCCCAGCTAGTTGATGTAGACTGGGCGGCGGCTTGTGCACGTCCATTCATCAGGTGATATGTCCTGGATTATCCCCAGGCGGAAATATTATCAACCGTGCTCCATATCCATGGTATAAACCACATTTGTAGTAAATAATGGTCCTGTATATAAAAATATTCAAATCAAAGTAATTTGTCCTTTGATAAAAATAATATATGTTACTAAAACAAATTTGAGATGGATATCACCTGATGTTTGTAGATGGCAAACGGCTTTGGATGATTAATGATTCGTGCACCGCAATTGCGGTGGCGGCTTACACCACTACACCGATCGACTCAGACGGACCCTCTGGGTCATGTTTGACCCCCCCCCCCCCCACTTTTTTTAGCCACAATTTGATGGTCAAACCGGGCATTTTTCTCCTGAATTCGCAAGTGCAGCAGCAGAGACATGGCCGTGGCCAGCAGAAAGGCAGCAGCGAGCTAGCACCCTCTTGCAAGAAAAAGCGGGCCGGGTCGTGGCCACGGCATCATTGTCGCGGGAATGATTCAGCGAGGACGCTTCAGTGGTGACAACAGCACCCTTGAAACCAATGTTCCGCAACCAGCCGATCCCCGCTGGTCACTTCAGGGTTAGCTTGTCCAGTGTGAATCGGGGCATGAGGCTTTGCCTCCTCCAGTACAGCATGTGGGACAGGACGATGAGACCCCGCCACAGATTGGAAGCTGCAAGGGTTGGGTGCTGCTGAAGGAAATATGACCTAGAGGCAATAATAAAGTTATTATTTATTTCCTTATATCATGATAAATGTTTATTATTCATGCTAGAATTGTATTAACCGGAAACATAATACATGTGTGAATACATAGACAAACATAATGTCACTAGTATGCCTCTACTTGACTAGCTCATTAATCAAAGATGGTTGTGTTTCCTAACCATAGACATGAGTTGTCATTTGATTAACGGGATCACATCATTAGGAGAATGATGTGATTGACTTGACCCATTCCGTTAAGCTTAGCACTTGATCGTTTCGTATGTTGCTATTGCTTTCTTCATGACTTATACATGTTCCTAAAACTATGAGATTATGCAACTCCCGTTTACCGGAGGAACACTTTGTGTGCAAGCAAACGTCACAACGTAATTGGGTGATTATAAAGGAGCTCTACAGGTGTCTCCAAAGGTACATGTTGAGTTGCCGTATTTCGAGATTAGGATTTGTCACTCCGATTGTCGGGGAGGTATCTCTGGGCCCTCTCGGTAATGCACATCACTATAAGCCTTGCAAGAAATGTATCTAATGAGTTAGTTACGGAATGACGCATTACATAATGAGTAAAGAGACTTGCCGGTAACGAGATTGAACAAGGTATTGAGATACCTACGATCGAATCTCGGGCAAGTAACATACCGATGACAAAGGGAACAACGTATGTTGTTATGCGGTTTGACCGATAAAGATCTTCATAGAATATGTAGGAGCCAATATGAGCATCTAGGTTTCGCTATTGGTTATTGACCAGAGACGTGTCTCGGTCATGTCTACATAGTTCTCGAACCCGTAGGGTCCGCACGCTTAAAGTTTCAATGACGATTATATTATGAGTTTATGAGTTTTCATGTACCGAAGGTTGTTCGGAGTCCCGGATTTGATCACGGACATAACGAGGAGTCTCGAAATGGTCGAGACATGAAGATTGATATATTGGAAGCCTATATTTGGATGTTGGAAGTGTTCCGGGTGAAATCGGCATTTTACCGGAGTACCGAGGGGTTACCGGAACCCCCCAGGGGCTTAATGGGCCATAGTGGGCCTTAGTGGAAAAGAGGAGAGGAGGACAGGGCAGGGCCGCGCGCCCCTCCCCCCCAAGTACGAATAGGACAAGGAGAGGGGGGCGGCGCCCCCCTTTCCTTCCTCTCTCTCTCCCTCCTCTTTCCCCCTTCTCCTAATCCAACAAGGAAGGAAGGGAGTCCTACACCCGGTGCGAGTAGGACTCCCCTTGGTGCGCCTCCTCCCTGGCCGGACGCCCCCTCCACCCTTGCTCCTTTATATACGGGGGCAGGGGGCACCTCTAGACACAACAACAACATATCATTGATCTCTTAGCCGTGTGCGGTGCCCCCCTCGACCATAGTCCACCTCGATAATATTGTAGAAGTCCTTAGGCTGACGGTAGAACATCATCATCATCACCACGCCGTCGTGCTAACGGAACTCTCCCTCGACACTCAGCTAGATCAGAGTTCAAGGGACGTCATCGAGCTAAACATGTGCTAGAACATGGAGGTGCCGTGCTTTTGGTGCTTCATCGGTCGGGCCGTGAAGACGTACGACTACATCAACCGCGTTGTTCTAACGCTTCTGCTTTCGGTCTACGAGGGTACGTGGACGACACTCTCCACTCTCGTTGCTATGCATCACCATGATCTTGTGTGTGCGTAGGAATTTTTTTGAAATTACTATGTTCACCAACAGTGGCATCCGAGCCTGGTTTTATGCGTAGGTGTTATATGCACGAGTAGAACACAAGTGAGTTGTGGGCGATACAAGTCATGCTTCTTACCAGTATTGTGACGCCCGGATAATCAAGCTATAATAACCTCTGCTAATAACTCCACGTCACCTCCGTTACTGTCGCGAATCTCGCGTCGAAACCGATTCAAAAATCAATTCAAAAAAATTTGGTAAAATAGCAAAAGTTTTCAAAAATTGAAACAAAAATGTTCGGTGGTTGCCGAATATTACAAGGGTAATTATGGTGCAACAAACACAATTTTATAAAATGCCTAAATGATTTAAAATGGTTTAACAGAAAAGAAAATAAATAAAAGGAAAAGAAACTGCAAAAATAGAAAACAAACAAAAAAAGGAAAGGAGAGAAAGACCCCCCCTTGGCCACTGGGCTTCGACCCAACTGGCCTCTGGGCCGCCAGGCCGGCCCACCCCCACTTCCCCCTTAACCCCACTGTCCCCCCATGACCTAGAACCCACTACCCCACTTCTCCCCCCGAAATATCTCCCCCCCCTCTCTCCCGATTGGATCGGGAGGGGGAACAAACCACCGACGCCACAGCCCCGATCCGGTCCCCCCCGGAGCTGCCACGCCGTCGTCGACTGCCTCGTCGCCGTTCCGTCCTCGACCTCCTCTTCGTCAGGCCCCGCCGGAACTCGTCGCGTCGCCGCCTGCCATCGACGCCCGTCTCCTCATCTCCTCCCCGCCGCCCGACGTGCTCGACGCCGGCGCCGCATCGCCACCGCTTGGAGGACCTTCCCGCCGTCACCGTTCGTCGGTGCAACCTCACCGGAGCTCCTCTGCCTCGAACCGCCGTCGCCGGAACGCCACCTCGACCCCCTCCTCGCCGGACCTCCCCGACCTCCGTCGAGCCCGCTGCCATTCCCCCTACGGCCCCTGTGAGCTCCTCCTCCCCCCTCGCTTATTCTCGAGCTCGGTTTCGAGCTCGAGCACTCCTGATGTCACGCCCTTAGCTCCTCTGCCCAAGTAGATGATGTGCTCTGCCACTCCAGGACCACGTTCAACCCGCGTCGTAGCCGCGCTCGTCGCGCGCTACGGCCGTTGCCAAGTCCACCCCGCCATGGTGCCGCTCGCTCCGCCTCCGCCTCGGCTGCTACTATCGCGCCCGCCTCGACTCCCCGTCGGCGCCCCATCCACCCCTACTTCCCCGCTTCGCTCCGCCTCACCGCTCGCGTCGGCAGCGTCCCGAGCCTCACCAGCCCGCGACCGCTCCACGCCATGTGCGTACCCTATGTGCGCTTGCGCCTCCCCTTCCCCGCATACGCCCCGCGGGCGCTGCCCCTCCTCGCCGGCGTTGCTGCTGCTTCACCGCCGGTGGCCAGACCGGCCCTCGCCGCGCCCCTGGTCTCGCCCGAGGCCAGCGCCCGGGTTGGCCCCTGTCGGGCGCCCCCGCGCCCGATACCAGTAGCGCCCGCGCCCGTTTGTGAACCCGGCGCCCGCTAAGCCCCCCTGCCTATGACACAGGGCCTCCACCCCAGAACGTTTGTTAAAAAATTGAAATTAATTAAATAATTAGTTAATTAATAACTTAATTAAGTTAATTAATCTAGTTTAATTAAAATTAATTAACCTAATAATTTATCTAACTAATTAAACCTGATTAGTGGTCTCAGCCTATGACATGCAGGACCCACACGTCGGTTTGCCCAAGTCAACTTCATTGTTGATCACGACATCACTACGATGTCATGCTTACATCATTATGGCTTTTTCTAATTAAATTAATTCCGTTAATTCTAAAAATGAATTAAAACTTTGAAAATTAATATTAAATAATCTGTAACTCGGATGAAAAAACATTGTACATGAAAGTTGCTCAGAACGACGAGACGAATCCGAATACACAACCCGTTTGTCCGCCACACATCCCTAGCATAGCGAACACGCAACTTTCCCCCTCCGGTTCATCTGTCCGAAAATGCGAAACACCAGGGATACTTTCCCGGATGTTTCCCCCTTCCGCTGGTATCACCTACTACCGCGTTAGGGCATGCCTAGCATCACGCCTTGCTTTGTCATGCATCGTCATGCATATGTTTGCATTGTATTCATTGTTTCTTCCCCCTCTTCTTCTGCTAGACACCGAGACTGACGCCGCTGCTACCCAGTACGACTACAGAGTTGACGACCCCTCCTTCTTGCCAGAGCAACCAGGCAAGCCCCCCCCCCTTTGATCACCAGATATCGCTTATTCTACCCTCTACTGCTTGCATTAGAGTAGTGTAGCATGTTACTGTTTTGATTAATCCTATTCAGTTGCATAGCCTGTCATTGTTGCTACAACTGTTGATACATTACCTGCAATCCTAAATGCTTAGTATAGGATGCTAGTTTATCATCATTGGCACTACATTCTTGTCAGTTTGCCTTGCTATACTATTGGGTCGTGATCACTCGGGAGGTGATCACGGGTATATACTGTACATACATACATACTATACAGATGGTGACTAAAGTCGGGTCACCTTGTTGAGTACCCGCAAGTGATTTGGATGTGGGGGCTGGAAGGACAGGTGGCTCCATCCCGGTAGAGGTGGGCCTGGGTTCCCGACGGCCCCCGACTGTTACTTTGAGGCGGAGCGATAGGGCAGGTTGAGACCACCTAGGCGAGAGGTGGGTCTGGCCCTGGTCGGCGTCCGCGGTTGCTTCATAATTACACGCTTAACGAGATCTTGGTATTTGATCTGAGTCTGGCCATTTGGTCTATACGCACTAACCAGCTACGTGGGAAAGATATGGGCACTCGACGTCGTGGTATCAGCCGAAGCCTTCTAGACGTCAGCGACTGAGCGGCGCGCGCCGGATTGGAACGTAAGCCTGCTCTTATATTAAGGGGGCTAGTTCTTCTTTCAGCCGCCCTTGCAACGTGCAGGTGTGCAATGGGCGATGGGCCCAGACCCCTGCGCCATAGGAGTTAGACCGGCGTGCCTGACCTCTCTGTTAGGCCTAGGTGGGGCTGCGACATGTTGATCTTCCGAGGCCGGGCATGACCCAGGAAAGTGTGTCCGGCCAAATAGGATCGAGCGTGTTGGGTTATGTGGTGCACTCCTGCAGGAAAGTTTATCTATTCGAATAGCCGTGTCCCTCGGTAAAAGGACGACCCGGAGTTGTACCTTGACCTTATGACAACTAGAACCAGATACTTAATAAAACACACCCTTCCAAGTGCGGATACAACCCGCCGATCGCTCTCTAACAGGCGACGAGGAGAGGATCGCCGGTAGGATTATGCTATGCGATGCTACTTGGAGGACTTCATCTACTCTCTTCTACATGTTTGCAAAGACGGAGGCTGCGAAGCGTGGTCTTCGACAGATTAGTTATCCCCTCTTATTACGGCATTCTGCGATTCGGTCCTCGATATGGCCCTTTACACATATACCCATGCATATGTAGTGTAGCTCCTTGCTTGTGAGTACTTTGGATGAGTACTCACGGTTGCTTTCTTCCCCTTTTCCCCCTTTCCTTTCTTTACGGTTGTCGCAACCAGATCTTTGGAGCCAGAGCCGACGCCACCGCCGACGATGACTCCTACTACACCGGAGGTGCCTACTACTACGTGCAGCCCGGCGGCGACCGAGAATAGTTTAGGAGGATCCAGGCGGGAGGCCCTGCTCCTCCGATCCAGATCTCATTTTGTGCTAGCCTTCTAAAGGCAAACTTGTTTAACTTATATCTCGTACTCAGATATTGTTGCTTCACGACTCGTCTGCGTGATCGAGCACTTGTATTCGAGCCCTCGAGGCCCCGGCTTGTCTTATGATGCTTGTATGACTTATCTTTATTTTTAGAGTTGTGTTGTGATATCTTCCGTGAGTCCTCGATTTTGATCATTACGCTTGCGGGTATGATTAGTGTACGATTGAATCGGGGGCGTCACAAGTTGGTATCAGAGCCGACTGCCTGTAGGAATCCCCCTTCCACACTCCTTGGCCGAAGTCGAGTCTAGTCACTACAAAACTTTTACTAACTTGCATGTGTGCCTTATGGGCCCACGTCGCCATTGGGTGGTATTAGGATCTTTTACTCCTTATCTATACTCTGGGACTCTAATCTCTCTTCTATTCGGATTAAATGAATTTTGCTAAATCTAACATTAGGATCTCGTTATCACTTTCACCCGGAGAGCCCTTATTATCGATGATAAATGCTGCACGTGAAGACCTCAAGATACTCTCGCCGTTAACCCGAGAACTGTGTTCATCGCGTTTGCAATTCCCCTTCCACCGTCAACCCTTATGGATAACTACTTACAGTTGTTATTCTTATATTCATTCCCAGTTGGTCTTGTTATTACAAGATACCCCGAAACACTCGTCGTTGTTTTGATAATACTTTAAGCTTACTACTTGTTGTTCTTTGTCACCTGAATACCCATACGGATAATTCTCGCACTTATCGAGTATCCGCTCATCCCCCAGTTGTTCATGTGTTTCACAATGGTCTTCGAAATATTATTCGATCCTCCAAAAATCCTTAGTAACTTATTGCTCTGCACTACTTGACTACTTGCATGATGAATGCTTTCCATATGTCTGGCAATATTCGTTAGTATTCTTAGGCACCGTCATTTTGATCCTTTTGATTCAACATGAGTGCGAATGCACGCAATCATCAGTTGATCCTTTTAAATTATCTTTCCGGCTCAGACGTCATTTTAAACATGAGCTGGTTCTCAACCAATCCAATTGCCGTCGATTATACCCCTAAGGCGATTCTACTTACCCACCCTTAATCAGAACATTGCTTCTGATCCCTTGATTTGAAAATCTTAATTCCTTTGCATTTGAGCTCTGGATTAGTCAGGTGTTTCTATAATCCACTGCCCTTGCATTGTTACTTCCTCTGGTTGTGTGCCGATGCTCACATCAGCTCTGTTATGGACCGGCAGATCCATTAATGGATTTTATCCGACATCGCCCTTCATGTTCAATAACCTTGTGAGCCTTCCCTCGGATACATAATGCCTTTGTTAAATTGTATCATCTACTTTCTCAACCTTGCTCTACATTCGAGCTTGTGATATTTACTCTTGAAACTTGTGGTATATGTTTCTAAGAAGCCCCTATGGGTTGAACATATGCCTTCTCTAAACCGTGTGAACCCGAAAGTTTTCACGAGTCATACTCTTCTGGTGCTTCGCCAGATAAAATTTCAACACTGCAACTTCTTCGAAGACGGGAAGTGAATGAAAGGTTATGCATTGAAGAAGTGGGAGTCCACGTTGAACTTTGGGTTCATGCCCATGGACATGATGTAGATCCTATCATGGAAACTTCTTGTAATAATAAATATTTCCTTGATAAATATCATCTGGTAGCTGTGAATTGATCCTTTGCAACCGTGGTTCCGACCATGTTTGTTCTCCTTTGATTTTATTTCTCGGACAAGTTAAATTACTTGCCTTCTGCAGATCAGTACGCCTTCCCAACCTCTATTTTATTCTACCTTCGAGTATTACCCCCTGGTATCTCGAGAATATCTACCCATTGCACTTCATCTATGAAATTCTGACGAAGTAGTACCTTTTCCCATCATAGTCACTCCACGGGTTCTTGGTTGTCGTCAACCGAGAACACCAATTGGTGAATCGAATCAATACTGAGATTCATTACTCTCAGTACTTTGTTGTTGAGAAGTTTAATACTCCATCACGTAACTCCTAGCCTGATCGGCTATATCATTATCATGCTAAACCTTAACTGTGCTACCTGGTCCTTATTCTCGGAGCACAACTTTCGATGATTAGCTAAGCTTACGTCGAGTTTCCTCTTCCTATCAATTCTCCTTGAACAACAAACTTGATTCCAAGTTTGTGTCGTACCCTTGGTTCCAATAACCTTTCGCTTCACCATTCATTTGACTTGATGTCATCGCCGATCGATTACATCTTGAAATCTCTCGACAAAGTGTGGCGTGATCATCATCAACCTTATGAGCTCTTCCAGGATATCAATTGAGTTCATGATGAGAAATACTATCCTTGCCCTCGATGATCTGCGTTATCATCGACCACTTTATTGCCTTCCCACCAACACAAGCTTGTTCGTGTTTGATGTTATACCTTGAGTTCCTTGCTATCTAGCAATTGTTCTCCCTTACCTTGGAACATTAACATCTCTTATGTCATGAATGACGTGGGAATTTCACCACCTCTTAAGAATTCTTGGTATAGTGATACCTCTCACCATCACCATTCTTTCATGCTCCTCGTGTTGATTCCAACCGGGGTACCAACAAGTGAACGGTGTTGTTTGGATCCTGCACTTCTAGCAACCCTATTACTTTGAAGTTAATGGTCGGCCGTTCATTCTTAGTCTTGATTATTGAATCACCATTCCGACGTTGGTTGTGCAACCCAGCCCATATTTCGGGTGCACCTTTCAACCAATGTTTAATTGTGTATGTTTTCCTCGAGCATACATCATTATACCATTTGATCTGACAAATGTTATCTCCTTGTTCACATAATTGTGGAAATCCATCTTTGTTAATCTCGATGAATTGTCGCTGATTCCATCACCACCTCCTCATCCTCTCATTGGTTTACCGATGAACTCTTGTTTCGAACGGCTTCCATGGTTCATCTCCCGAGAATCTTTGATGTCATCTCGTCAATTTGTATCGCACCTTTTCTCCTCAAGCATCGTGAGTTTGAGGTATCCTAACACTGATCAGATCTGAATCTCGGTCAGATATGATGGTTGGAACATTTTTCCAAGAGTTATAACACCTGGTCTTTTATGACCGGTAAGGTGATGGCATCCCCAAAGACACTGGCGGATGACCTGCTGTTATAGTTTCCTTAATAGCAAGGTTATCCATTCTTCCTTGAGGAAATTGTAAGACTTATTCTACAAGTTGTTCCTGATGGATCCTTCCTGTATCCAAAGTCTGACCTTTGCTTGAAGACCATGTCAATACTATCTCGAAGCATGTCTGTGGTACTCCGATTTTCAACAAGAACATTTGAAGCCAAATGCTAAATGTTTCCTGCTCAATTATCCAAACACCGCTATATGGGTAATGTCATGAAATTCCTCTCCCCTTACATAAATGGTTTTCTACTTTCTATCCTGTCATGGATATCATGCTCTGTTTGTCCTTGGGAAGGAAATACCCCTGAAATATGTGTTTTAACACATTTTCCTTTCCATTGTTCTATTTAATCTGATAATCTTATTTTCCTTTCCATTGTTTGGTTTAACCTTTCTTGTGATCTATATGACCTAAGCAGTAATATTCTCCTGCTTATGTAAACACCTCGTGGTACCTCTCTGTCAGTAAGACCCTGTTACTATTGTTGATGACATTCCGGTAGCCACCGATGGACGAGAACCTTGCCTATTGGCCCGCCTCGTTCAACAAGCAGGAAAATGGTTCTCTTCGTCCCTCGCCCTTGGTATCGATGTTGTTGCCGACATAACTGATAGGCTACCCTCTGACATGCCTTACTATCGTGACCATGCAAGATGTAGGCCCCCTTCCTACTTTCAACCACATGGTGGGCCCATAACCCACAGCTCCACAAGATCGAAACCGACTATCCTGTACACCCCCTGTTCCCAAAGTTATTCCTCACGCGTGGACTCGTATGTAATTCACGGACCACCGTCCCAAGTGATCTATTTTGGTATCAGACGCAATACTTATTCTCGTTGCCCTGAACCCCTTTCACCTTCTGATTAGGCATCAAACGCTTGCCTATCCGTTTGAAACTTCTCATGGTACCTCCTTACTTTGCTCTCGATATTTTCTTAAGATTCAATTCGAGAGTAACTTCCGCCACCTTCCTCGATGTTATCGACCAGATAGTCAACCTTGCAGAGGTCTGTCCTTTTGAAGCTACCCCTTATCCTTTCCGTAAGTATGATGAAGATCCCCAAGGAAGGACGACAACTTCATCATGATGACCCAAAGCAGGGAAATGAAGACATCAATGTAATGGATCGACCTCTTCGAGAAGAGCAACCAACACTGAGAAGATCTGTTCGAATTTCGTAACTAGACCTTCCCCCTTCTTTACCTCTTAAATCTCGGGACGAGATTTCTTGTAGTGGAGGAGAATTGTGACGCTCGGATAATCAAGCTACAGTAACCTCTGCTAATAACGCCACATCACCTCCGCTACTGTCGCGAATCTCGCGTCGAAACCGATTCAAAAATCAATTCAAAAAAATTTGGTAAAATAGCAAAAGTTTTCAAAAATTGAAACAAAAATGTTCGGTGGTTGCCGAATATTACAAGGTTAATTATGGTGCAACAAACACATTTTTATAAAATGCCTAAATGATTAAAAAGGTTTAAACAGAAAAGAAAATAAATAAAAGGAAAAGAAACTGCAAAAACAGAAAACAAACAAAAAAGGAAAGGAGAAAGACCCCCCCTTGGCCACTGGCTTCACCCAGCTGCCTCTGCCGCCAGCCGCCCACCCCACTTCCCCTTAGCCCCACCGCCTCGTGACCTAGAACCCGCTACCCCACTTCTCCCCCCGAAATACCTCCCCCCTCTCTCCCGATTGGATCGGGAGGGGGAACAAACCACCGACGCCACCGTCCCGATCCCGTCCCCCCGAAGCTGCCACGCCGTCGTTGACTGCCTCGTCGCCGTTCCGTCCTCGACCTCCTCTTCGTCAGACCCCGCTGGAACTCGTCGCGCCGCCGCCTGCCATCGACGCCCATCTCCTCATCTCCTCCCCGCCGCGCGACGTGCTTGACGCCGGCGCCGCATCGCCACCGCTTGGAGGACCTTCCCGCCATCACCGTTCGTCGGGGCAACCTCACCGGAGCTCCTCTGCCTCGACCCCGCCGTCGCCGGAATGCCACCTCGACCCCCTCCTCGCCGGACCTCCCCGACCTTCGTCGAGCCCACTGCCATTCCCCCTACGGCCCCTGTGAGCTCCTCCTCCCCCCTCGCTTATTCCCGAGCTCGGTTTCGAGCTCGAGCACTCCTGATGTCACGCCCTTAGCTCCTCTGCCCGAGTAGATGATGTGCTCTGCCACGCCAGGACCACGTTCTACCAGCGTCGCAGCCGCGCTCGTCGCGCGCTACGGCCGTTGCCAAGTCCACCCCGCCTTGGTGCCGCTCGCTCCGCCTCCGCCTCGGCTGCTACTATCGCGCCCGCCTCGACTCCCCGTCGGCGCCCCATCCGTCCCTACTTCCCCGTATCGCTCCGCCTCACCGCTCGTATCGGCAGCGTCCTGAGCCTCACCAGCCCGCGACCGCTCCACGCCACGCTGTCCCTCGTGCACGCTTGCCCCTTCCTTCAAGATACGCCCGCTGGCGCCCTTCGCCCGGCGTTGTTGCTGCTTCACCGCCGTGACAGACCGCCCTCGCGCCTGGTCTCGCCCGAGGGCCTGGTTAGCCTGTCCGGGCGCCCTCGCGCCGATACCGAGCGCCGCGCTGCTTATAACTGGCGCCCGCTAAGCCCCCTGCCTATGACACAGGGCCCCCACCCCAGAACGTTTGTTAGAAAAATGAAATTAATTAAATAATTAGTTAATTAATAACTTAATTAAGTTAATTAATCTAGTTTAATTAAACTTAATTAACCTAATCATTTATCTAACTAATTAAACATGATTAGTGGTCTCAGCCTATGACATGCAGGACCCACGCGTCAGTTTGACCAAGTCAACTCACTGTTGACTGCTGACATCACCCTGATGTCATGCTGACATCATTATGGCATTTCCTAATTAAATTAATTCTGTTAATTCTAAAAATGAATTAAAACTTTAAAATTAATATTAAATAATCAGTAACTCGGATGAAAAAACTTTTTACATGAAAGTTGCTCAGAACGACGAGACGAATCCGAATACGCAGCCCGTTTGTCCGCCACACATCCCTAGCATAGAGAACACGCAACTTTCCCCCTCCGGTTCATTGGTCCGAAAACGCGAAACACCGGGGATACTTTCCCGGATGTTTCCCCCTTCCGCTGGTATCACCTACTACCGCGTTAGGGCACGCCTAGCATCACGCCTTGCTTTGTCATGCATCGTCATGCATATGTTTGCATTGTATTCATTGTTTCTTCCCCCTCTTCTTCTGCTAGACACCGAGACTGACGCCGCTGCTACCCAGTACGACTACAGATTTGACGACCCTCCTTCTTGCGAGAGAAACCAGGCAAGCCCCCCCTTTGATCACCAGATATCGCCTATTCTACCCTCTACTGCTTGCATTAGAGTAGTGTAGCACGTTACTGTTTTGATTAATCATATTCTGTTGCATAGCATGTCATTGTTGCTACATCTGTTGATACCTTACCTGCAATCCTAAATGCTTAGTTTAGGATGCTAGTTTATCATCATTGGCACTACATTCTTGTCAGTCCGCCTTGCTATACTATTGGGCCGTGATCACTCGGGAGGTGATCATGGGTATATACTGTACATACATACATACATACTATACAGATGGTGACTAAAGGCGAGTCAGCTCGTTGAGTACCCGCAAGTGATTTGGATGTGGGGCTGGAAGGACAGGTGGCTCCATCCCGGTAGAGGTGGGCCTGGGTTCCCGACGGCGCCCGACTGTTACTTTGAGGCGGAGCGACAGGGCAGGTTGAGACCACCTAGGCGAGAGGTGGGCCTGGCCCTGGTCGGCGTCCGCGGTTGCTTCATAATAACACACTTAACGAGATCTTGGTATTTGATCTGAGTCTGGCCATTTGGTCTATACGCACTAACCAACTACGTGGGAAAGATATGGGCACTAGATGTCGTGGTATCAGCCGAAGCCTTCTAGACCTCAGCGACTGAGCGGCGCACACCGGATTGGAACATAAGCCTGCTCTTGTATTAAGGGGGCTAGTTCTTCTTTCGGCCGCCCTCGCAACGTGCAGGTGTGCAATGGGCGATGGGCCCAGACCCCTGCGCCATAGGAGTTAGATCGGCGTGCTGGCCTCTCTGTTAGGCCTAGGTTGGGCTGCGACGTGTTGATCTTCCGAGGCCGGGCATGACCCAGGAAAGTGTGTCTGGCCAAATGGGATCAAGCGTGTTGGGTTATGTGGTGCACACCTGCAGGGAAGTTTATCTATTCGAATAGTCGTGTCCCTCGGTAAAAGGACGACCCAGAGTTGTACCTTGACCTTATGACAACTAGAACCGGATACTTAATAAAACACACCCTTCCAAGTGCCATATACAAACCGGTAATCGCTCTCTAACAGGGCGACGAGGAGAGGATCGCCGGGTAGGATTATGCTATGCGATGCTACTTGGAGGACTTCAGTCTACTCTCTTCTACATGCTGCAAGACGGAGGCTGCCAGAAGCGTAGTCTTTGACAGGATTAGTTATCCCCCCCTTATTCTGGCATTCTGCAGTTCAGTTCACTAATATGGCCCTTTACACATATACCCATGCATATGTAGTGTAGCTCCTTGCTTGTGAGTACTTTGGATGAGTACTCACGGTTGCTTTCTTCCCCCTTTTTCCCCCTTTCCTTTCTTTCTGGTTGTCGCAACCAGATGCTGGAGCCCAGGAGCCAGACGCCACCGTTGACGACGACTCCTACTACACCGGAGGTGCCTACTACTACGTGCAGCCCGCTGACGACGACCAGGAGTAGTTTAGGAGGATCCCAGGTAGGAGGCCTGCGCCTCTTTCGATCTGTATCCCAGTTTGTGCTAGCCTTCTTAAGGCAAACTTGTTTAACTTATATCTATACTCAGATATTGTTGCTTCCGCTGACTCGTCTGTGATCGAGCACTTGTATTCGAGCCCTCGAGGCCCCTAGCTTGTATTATGATGCTTGTATGACTTATCTTTATTTTTAGAGTTGTGTAATGATATCTTCCCGTGAGTCCAAGATTTTGATCGTACACGTTTGCGTGTATGATTAGTGTACGATTGAATCGGGGGCGTCACAAGTATGTCATACTTTGGTTCCGCGGTATTGTTGGATGAAACGGCCCGGACCGACATTACGCGTACACTTACACAAGACTGGTTCTACCGACGTGCTTTGCACACATGTGGCTGGCGGGTGTCATTTTCTCCAACTTTAGTTGAACCTAGTATGGCTATGCCCGGTCCTTGATAAGGTTAAAACAACACTAACTTGACAAACTATCGTTGTGGTTTTGATGCGTAGGAAAGAACAGTTCTTCCTCAGCCTGTAGTAGCCACATAAAACTTGCAACAACAAAGTAGAGGACGTCTAACTTGTTTTTGCAGGGCATGTTCTGATGTGATATGGTCAAAACATGATGCTATATTTTATTGTATGAGATGATCATGTTTTGTAACCAAGTTATCGGCAACTGGCAGGAGCCATATGGTTGTCGCTTTATTGTATGCAATGCAATCGGCCTGTAATTGATTTACTCTATCACTAAGCGGTAGCGATAGTCATAGAAGCAATAGGTGGCGAAACGACAATGATGCTACGATGAAGATCAAGGTGTCGCGCCGATGACGATGGTGATCATGACGGTGCTGCAGAGATGGAGATCACAAGAACAAGATGATGATGGCCATATCATATCACTTATATTGATTGCATGTGATGTTTATCCTTTATGCATCTTATTTTGCTTTGATTGATGATAGCATTATAAGATGATCTCTCACTAAATTTCAAGGTATAAGTGTTCTCCCTGAGTATGCACCGTTGCGAACTTCTTCGTGCTACGACACCACGTGATGATCGGGTGTGATAGGCTCTACGTTCAAATACAACGGGTGCAAAACAGTTGCACACACGGAATACTCAGGTTAAACTTGATGAGCCTATCATATAAAGATATGGCATCGGAACACTGAGACCGAAAGGTTGAGCGTGAATCATATAGTAGATATGATCAACATAGTGATGTTCACCATTAAAAACTACTCCATCTCACGTGATGATCGTACATGGTTTAATTGATTTGGATTACTTGATCACTTAGATGATTAGAGGGATGTCTGTCTAAGCGGGAGTTCTTTAGTAATATGATTAATTGAACTTAAATTTATCATGAACTTAGTACCTGATAGTATTTCGCTTGTCTATGGTTGTTGTAGATAGATGGCTCATGCTGTTGTTCCGTTGAATTTTAATGCGTTCCTTGAGAAAGCTAAGTTGAAAGATGATGGTAGCAATTACACGGACTGTGTTCATAACTTGAGGATTATCCTCATTGCTGCACAGAAGAATTACGTCTTGGAAGCACCGCTGGGTGCGAACTGCTCATAGATGCAATCGACGACGTTAAGAACGTCTGTCAGAGCAAAGCTGATGACTACTCGATAGTTCAGTGTGCCATGCTTTACGGCTTAGAACCGGGACTGCAAAAACATTTTGAACGTCATGGAGCATATGAGATGTTCCAGGAGTTGAAGTTAATATTTGAAGCAAATCCCGGATTGAGAGATATGAAGTCTCCGATAAGTTCTACAGCTGCAAGATGGAAGAGAATAGTTCTGTCAGTGAACATATACTCCAAATGTCTAGGGTATAATAATCACTTGATTCAACTGGGAGTTTATCTTCCTGAAGATAGTGTCATTGACAGAATTCTTCAATCACTTCCACCAAGCTACAAGAGCTTCATGATGAACTATAATATGCAAGGGATGGACAAGACTATTCCCGACCTCTTCGTAATGCTAATGGCTACGGAGGTAGAAATCAAGAAGGAGCATCAAGTGTTGATGGTCAATAAGACCACCAGTTTCAAGAAAAAGGGTAAAGGGAAGAAGAAGGGGAACTTCAAGAAGAACATCAAACAAGTTGCTGCTCAAGAGAAGAAACCCAAATCTGGACCTAAGCCTGAGACTGAGTGCTTCTACTGCAAGCAGACTGGTCACTTGAAGTGGAACTGCCCAAGTATTTGGCGGATAAGAAGGATGGCAAGGTGAACAAACACTACTAGAAAAAGGGCTATAGATGGGATTGACACTAATGGCGCACCAGACAAACGGTGCGCCATTAGTATATACTAATGGCGCACCACCTTCTGATACGCCATTAGAGCTGAAACTACTAATGGCGCACCTGGCCCAGGGTGCGCCATTAGTATCAAATTTTCTTTGAACTAGTCCGCCTCTCCAAACATACTAATGCCGCATCCAGACACAGTGCGCCATTACTAGTTGTAACTAGTAATGGCGCACCTGTCGGAAAGTGCGCCACTAATGTTGTTTTTTTTATTATATTTTTTATTCCTTTTTTGCAAAACTACTAATGGCGCACTGTTCGACCGTGCGCCATTACTAGTTTAAACTAGTAATGGCGCACTGTGGAACAGGCGCCATTAGTATATCATTTCCTTTCATTTTCACCAGAAAAAAAACAGCCTCTCTCGCTCTCTCGCTCTCTCTCGCTCGAACCCACCCAAACCCTCGTCGCCTCCTCTCTTCCCCCCGAACCCCTCTCTCCCTCGCCACCGTCGCCACCCATGCCGCCTGTTCGGCGAGCTCGCCCAAGAAGACGCCGGGCGAGATCCCCTGGTCCGCAGATCCGCTTACCTCCATGCAGATCCGCGGCTCCCCCACTGGGTAGGGTTTTGCATCCCCTTTTGTTCGCCGGGATCCGCCATGGCAAGCCACGACGAGGCCATAGGTGACCGGATCCAGCACTAGTAAGCCCCTCACCCTCCTTCTTCGCCCACCATCTCCTCCTCACCTCACCTCATCTTCTCTTCCTTCTCTGCAGGTCGCCATGGGCGTGCCGACGACGACGGTAGGAGAGGCGCACCTCCGTGGGGCGGGACGCCGCCATGGAGATGGATTCCCTTGTCCGCTACCACGCAGCGGCACCATGGAGCCCCCCAGCACCCCAAACCCTAGCGGAGAGAGAGGAGCTGCTCCTAGTACAGCACGCCATGGAAGGGATTTTTTTGGTATTTTTGTTGTTGTTTCTCTTCCCGATCTAATCATGTCGAAGGCCCTTTTCCTCACCATGATTTATTCATGTCCCCTTCCTCTGTTTTGTGCAGGTTGCTCTAATGGCGAAGCTTCTTCTGCAGGACAACCTCCACCCCTCCCCTGCATCCACCTCCTACCCCCATACATGGTGAGCTACAACCTCTCTTTCTAGCCCTTGCAAATCTGATCTGGAGTGGACATGAATTGCAATTGTCATGGACACTACGTAACAGCAAGTATTGGTTTAGTTTTTGTGTGAAATTCGATTGTCATTGTGCTTTTTGATGCTTGCTTCAGAAAAATAAAATCATGGATAGATAGAAGATGGAAACAGTGAGCTTCCTTTCAAGTTAGTAATACTAAAAATCATTTGGCTCATCAATTTTTCATGTCTTGTGTTAAATCCACTCCATTGCAATCTGGCTATGTATGGATGGTTTGGTACAATTTGCCATGGATGAGTATAGTAGTTACGTACACATGTGCTCTGTAGTTTTAGTTCTTCTTGTGTTGCTGCACTTAGTCTAGAGATACAACAACATTAGTTAGGTCATGGATGGATGGATCAATACATACAGCTAGCATCGCTAGCAACAACAACAAAATAACCTTGTGATTGATTCTGCTGACGCTAGCATGCTCTATTAGTTTTGGAGCCCAACCATGGACTGTACGTACTAAGCTAGCTCAAGCACACACACATGCGGCTTGATTTATTTCTGTAGATACTAGCAGCAGCACGCGTGTCTCCTATACTAGCTTGCTTAATTTCTGTACTAGATCAACGACACTAGCACTTACTTGTTTGTTAGATTCGGAGCAGCAGGCATCCTCCGTGGACGATGACGACAACCAAGTCATCCACCGCCACGACGACACCCCGCACATGGTCCAACTCGACTACAACATCCACCACGTGATGGCGACATGGTCGTGTGCGGCATCGACCAACCTCCTCTCCTGTGAATCCGTCTCCTACCTGTAGCTCCCGCTCTTGTGCTGCTATATTAGTACCTTGCTCTGTTTCATGCGTATGGGTGATTTTGTTTGTGCTTGTGTCATGGAAAAGATCATTCCAATTTATTTGTGCTTTGTTTTCTTTATTATCACGAGTTGCAAAATTAGTAGTGGGAAGTAAACTTTTGTTAACTTGTTGGTTGAACCAATGGAACTACTGTTATATTTGATTTGTTGCTCAACTAGTGCTGCAATGATGGGATCGAATGATTGCATGACCCTAATGTTGGCCTATCCTTTCAAATATCTTGGTCTTATAGATGTTATTGTTCCTGTCATATAGCACATGCTAGTTTCTTTATTGGTTGGCTGCTGGTTCTGTTTGTTCATATGCATAAGTGCTTGTGCTTTTGTTATCTTATAAAGGATATAGTCCTTCATTTGTATATAGTAGTAACTCTCTTATTGATCAACATATCTTGATTCATCTCTTTACTGCAATTACTCTGTGTACTTCATGATTTGCTCCTGTAGTGGTATAAAATTATAGTTTCTCTTTCAAGCTGGTATCTATGTTTGATATATACTATTCTTTATCTAAATACCATGTATTGGTATTTCTTGTATGGTTTAGTACATCATCTACTGGTGGTTTAGTTGTATATTGTACAGGACATAGTCTTGACGTTTGCATGTAGTGATAATTCTTTCTTTGCATTAGCTATTTCATATGTTTCAAATAATTTAGATGCATGCTTATACTCCTATCTATACCAGTGCATGTGTTGTGCTTGTGTACCTATATACGTAATAGTACCCATGTGTAAGTGGGTGTATGTGTTCGCTTATGGCGGATGTTTAGTAAATGTGCTATCAATGGCCTATTTCTTCTTGCAAGTTATGGACTATATCTTTCCTTGCCAATTCCCTCTCTCTTAAATCTGATTTGAACAGATGTCCTTTGGTCTCTTCACTTTCTTTCTTTCTCTCCTACTCTCACCGATAAGAACAGTGCTCCTTAATCTTGCCATGCCAATGATGGTGTCCTGAGGCTCTCATCGTTACTTAAAGATGTTGCACTACTTGATCCAATGATGCAATAGTCCAAGCACTACTAGGCTGCCTGAGGACAATCCCTACTTCAAACCCTACCTCTGGGCTAGTTGATTAGTAGTGGGTTTGTTGGATTTCATCTGAAAACTAACCCAAGCTTAATTAAGGGATCCCCTAATCATGGAGGTAGTTCTAGTTTGAGTTGATCTTTGGGTTTGGCTTTGATCTATACTTTGCTGGCTCTACTTCTGTCTTTTGGGTTATTGGCTCCATTTATGCAGTGTTGGCTCTCTTCTACTGTTTCTTTGATCAACTTAATCTGATTGGGGTTTGACTAATGTTTCCAAACTCATAAGTGCTAGCTCCTACAGCAAAGGCATTTTGCTAAGGGGAATGCTACATTTAAACCTTGATCAAGTTTTTCATGTTTGTTGATTCTTGTTTTGCAGGTTGATGAACTGGAAGAAAGAAGCAGAAGATGAAGAACTAGATAGTTTAGTATAGGTTTAGTTTAGGACTTTTTCTAGATACGCTCGCTATCTAGCGGGAGAGGGGAGGGAGCGTTGGAGGAACCGGATGAAGACGAGTTTCATTGTGATGATGCTCATCGTGATGACCGCAGCTCTCTTCTATGTGATGGTAGTTTAGACGATCGATATCGATTTGTAATGTGAAGACAAACTCGCTACTCGCGGTCTCGAGACTTGTAATATAATGTTCTATCTTTGTTCGGTCTTTTCAATTCGGAGACTAATATGATGAATTGTATTCGGAGACTAATATGATGAATTGTATTCAGAGACTAATATTCTATTGTATTCGATGAATCTGTTGTTGATGTGTGCTGTCTATATTTTGTCTAATTATACATTTTGTAACCTATGCAAAAAACAGAAAATAAAAAAATAAAAAAACCTAATATTCATACTAATGGCGCATCACATCACAGTGCGCCATTAGTATGCCAAAGGATACTAATGGCGATCATTAAGCAAAGGCGCCATTAGTATGCCGGGTTACTAATGGCGATCTTGTTGTTATGCGCCATTAGTATGCCAAAGCACCTGGGTATACATGGCCCCCTGGGAGGCATACTAATGGCGCACTGTTGTATATACTAATGGCGCATCTGAGGTGCGCCATTAGTATACCGATACTATTGGTGCACCTGTGGTGCGCCATTAGTAAAATATACTAATGGCGTGGCACTAATGGCACACCACTAATGCGCCATTAATGGCCAAATTAGGTGCGCCATTAGTAGGCCTTTTCCTAGTAGTGAAAGGTATATGTGATATACATGTTATTGATGTGTACCTTACTAATGCTCGCAGTAGCACCTGGGTATTTGATACTGGTTCTGTTGCTAATATTTGTAACTCGAAATAGGGACTAAGGATTAAGCAAAGATTGGCTAAGGACGAGGTGACGATGCGCGTGGGAAATGGTTCCAAAGTCGATGTGATCGCGGTCAGCACGCTACCTCTACATGTACCTTCGGGATTAGTTTTAGACCTGAATAATTGTTACTTGGTGCCAGCGTTGAGCATGAACATTATATATGGATCTTGGTTGATGCGAGACGATTATTCATTTAAATCTGAGAATAATGGTTGTTCTATTTATATGAGTAATATCTTTTATGGCCACGCAACCTTGAAGAGTGGTCTATTTTTATTAAATCTTGATAGTAGTGATACACATATTCATAATGTTGAAGCCAAAAGATGCAGAGTTGATAATGATAGTGCAACTTATTTCTAGCACTGCCGTTTAGGTCATATTAGTGTAAAGCGCATGAAGAAACTCCATACTGAAATCACTTGATTATGAATCACTTGGTACTTGCGAACCATGCCTCATGGGCAAGATGACTAAAATGCCGTTATCCAGAACTATGGAGTGAGCAAATGATTTGTTGGAAATCATACATACTGATGTGTGTGGTCCAATGAATATTGAGGCTCGCGGCGGGTATCGTTATTTTCTCACCTTCACAGATAACTTGAGCAAATATGGGTATATCTACTTAATGAAACACAAGTCTGAAACATTTGAAAAGTTCAAAGAATTTCAGAGTGACGTGGAAAATCATCGTAACAAGAAAATAAAGTTTGTATGATCTGATCGTGGAGCAGAATATTTGAGTTATGAGTTTGGTTTACATTTGAAACAATGTGGAATAGTTTTGCAACTCACGCCACCTGGAACACCACAACATAATGGTGTGTACGAACGTCGTAATCATACTTTACTAGATATAATCTATGATTCTCTTACTGATTTACCGCTATCGTTTTGGGGTTATGCTTTAGAGACGGCCGCTTTCACGTTAAATAGGGCACCATCAAAATCCGTTGAGATGACGCCTTATGAACTGTGGTTTGGCAAGAAACCAAACTTGTCGTTTCTTAAAGGTTGGGGCTGCGATGCTTACGTGAAGAAGCTTCAACCAGATAAGCTCGAACCCAAATCAGAGAAATGTATCTTCATAGGATACCCAAAAGAAACTATTGGGTACTGTTGGGGATATTACCACTAGGTGTAAACCGGCCAGCTTGGGCCGGATTAACTCCGTTAGTGGTATAAGCAGAGAAAGGCCCAAGGCCTATAGTCGGTTTAGAGCTTGTAGCCGTAAACCGACCTGATGTATAACTTGTATTGTAAGTTAGGAGTAGAGAGATACCAACCGGGATACGATTATGAACCGGTTGGGACTCTATGAACCGACGGGCGTCACTCGTGTATATAAGGGGATGACCCGGCGACGGTTCAAGGACAGACAACCTCAACTCGAGCCTAGGCGAAGCTTGTTTGCTCCCTAGCCATCGAGACTACATCAATTCCATCACAACTAGACGTAGGCTTTTACCTTCATCGAAGGGACTGAACTAGTATAAACCCTTGTGTCTTTGCATCCGCTTTAACCCCTGCAAGTAAACCCATAGCGATGGCTCCACGACTAAGTCCTTACGCTAGGACATCTGCCGTGACAAATCCACGACAGTTGGCGCCCACCGTGGGGCTATCGCACGATGGTTTGACGATCTTGGAGGGCAAGCTCAAAGGACTCGAAGGGTACGTCGTGGGCGGGATGACCAAGAGTCGTCGCGGTCGGATCTACATCGACGACGCCGGATGGGGTCCCGAGGCCGATTCAATCGAGTATGGATACCGGGTCCCCTTCGGCGGCATACACGTTTTCATCGGCAAGATCGGGAGAACTGGGCTCGAGCCGACATCTGCACCGACCTCATCGAGACGGCTCGGGCGCGACCTGCCCGAGCTAAACCGGTCGTGAAGCATGTCTTCGTTGGAGTCACCCATGGAGGAGAGTACGACGCCGTTCGAACACGGTAGTGAGACCGCTGCTTATTCGGGCGATGAATCTTCAACAGAGAGGCCGAGTCATTGTACCAGCTGCAGGCGACATGATCGAGGCTGTTCCGACGGTGACAAGATTCGGACCCCCAAGCCGTAAACCGGGTTGGAGTATTCATGGCGATGACGCAGCAGCGAACCACTCTTCAACCGCAGCAGCGATGCTTTCCGGTTCAGCGGTGGCAGCGAGGGCAGGAGGCCGGGCGCCTACTGCTCAAGTTCCGTCAGATCTGTTTGATGCACTAGCAGCGCTTATGGCGGAGGACAACCCAGCGGATCAGGAGGCTCATAATGCAGAAATCGCAAAGGTGAAAGAACAGATCACGCAAGCCAAAGCGGATCTAGCGTCAGAGAAGGAGCGTATGGCCGCAGAGCGGGCCGCTTTAGACGCACAAGCTTACAAACTCATGCTTGACCAGAGTGCATCGCAGGAGGTGTTGAAGCGGAAATATAGATCGCGCCTGCCATCAGGATTTGATCCTAGAAATCTCTTTCAGACCCCGGGAGCCGGACCCAGTAACCCGCCCCAGCATAGGGAGGTAAACCGGATTGAGGCACCAGGAGCAGGAGCAACGGTCCAACCGCGCCTGATGGAGCCTCCGCAGCAGAACATGGTGGTTCCTCCGTCGGTACAGACACCCCCAGGTCATTATTCTAATCCTATGGACAACCTTGTTGCAGCCGCTGCACGATTGGAGGCGATCCGATCGAAGGAGATTCCCACAAGCGGTTGAGACACGCGGGTTAAGGAGCTTCTCGGACTGCACCGATCCAGCAGAAGCGATTCATCTGACCGTGATCGGATTCACTCTACGCCCCGTCCAAGCTGGAGCTACAGCAGGCGTATGGATGAACCGGCCATATCAAGCAACACGCGGGACCGTGAGGCGGCCCGAGGCGATCACCAGATGGGCGGCATTCGTGATGCTCAGGAAGTAGTGGATCGGGCCCGGGCACGTAGGGAGGCCGAGTTAGCTGCACAGGATGATGTGGGTCAACACACACTGGTTCGCCCTACCACCTTCGCCGGACCAGGAGTCGCATCCGCTTTAGGGGTGCCCTGTTTAATCCCCGCTTTATGCAATGTGCGTCTGCCTAAAGATTTTAAGGGCCCACGCAAGGTGCCGAATTACACCGCAGATTTGTCCCCTGAAGCGTGGGTTGAAAGTTATGAGATGGCCATGGAGATGCTAGATGTTGATGAGACCGCATGTGCAAAGTACTTCACCATGATGCTGGAGGGCACATCCCGTACTTGGTTGAAGAGCTTACCGCCCAATTCTATCAGTTCATGGGCCCAGTTACGGGCCCGGTTTATCCAAAACTTCAAGGATACGTGTAACCAGCCCAAGTCCATAGTAGACCTGGCGGCTTGCGTCCAGGAAGAAGGGGAGTCAACAACCCGTTGGGTACGCCGTGTGTCCGAGATTTTGCACTCTTCTGACCGGATCAACGCTGACTCGGCGATCCTAACGTTAGAAGGCAACTGCCGGTTTGAGCCTTTGAAATTAAAATTGGGACGTATGAAGCGGTTCTGCAATGATATGGGAACCCTCATGGCCGCTTTGGTAAAGTATGCCGATTCGACAGTACCAAGGATCTGAAGTCGATGATGATGAAGCAGGAAGGGAAAGAAGAACGGCAACTCAAGGGCAGCAAGACAAACCGGCGGGTCATGGAACGGAGGCAAGCGCAAGGCTGATGGCAACCCGGATTTCAGTAGCTAACACTAATGCGCAGAGATGACCGCGCGCAGAGGCAAGGCGAATCGGGTCAAAATCCTAATACAAGCCGCTTGAATTACTTGTTGAATCAACCTTGCCCCAAGCACGGACGAAGGAGTCCCCATCGAACCATCTCTCGAAAGACTGTTATATCATGCAGAGTTCAAAACTCCAATGCTTTCGGTATGACCAGGGTCAGCGGCGGTTCAGATCCGGTTTCCATGGGCCGGGTCGGGATGGAGCTTCTAGTTCAGTGGCCTAATCAAGGTAATCACAATAGTCGAATAATCAGGTGGCAAAGAGAAGCAGCAGCAGTCAAAGCTATCGAGCCAACCAAAGCGGTTGAATAGTGGGCGATCATGTTTTCACAACCAGTTTGGACAAGAGGGATCGGAAGCTTCACAAACGGGCAAGAACTCGTTGAACCTGCCTTGTCGCGGTATTTACGCTGGTCAGAGCAGCCTATCGTATGGAGCAGAGAGGACCATCCCCGGGTTGATAATCCGGTCACCGGCATTGGTGGTAGACCCTCGGTGGGGGGTTATAAGTTCACTAAGGTGCTTATGGATGGAGGAAGCAGTATTAATATATTATACTATGAAACTTTCTGTCGCATGGGTCTCACAGACAAGGATCTCAGACCGTCCAATACGGTGTTCCATGGTGTAGTACCAGGCAAATCTGCTTATCCTGTTGGTAAGATAGCCCTGGATGTGGCTTTTGGAGACGAGCACGATTCCCGGTCTGAAAAACTATCTTTTGAAGTGGTGAAAATCCGGAGTCCATATCATGCCTTGTTTGGGCGGCCGGCTTATGCTAAGTTCATGGCACGACCTTGTTATATCTACTTGCAGCTCAAAATGCCGGGTTACAAAGGAACGATAACGGTGCATGGAAGCCGCCGAGTTGCTTTGGAATGTGAGGAAGGCGATGCAGCTTATGCAGAGGCGGTGCGTACACGGAGGAGTTGAAGTTCTATCAGACAATGTTGATCCGGCAGATATGACCCTTTGAAGAAGCCAACTACGGAGCATGAATCGGATCTAAAGTTTAAATCGGCAGCGGAGACCAAGCTTGTTGACTTCGTGCAAAGCGATTCGCCCAAGTAGTTCCTTCGTCAATGCCAACCTCGATCCCAAATAGGAAAGCGCCATCGAAGTTCATCCGTGAGAACCGGATATCTTCGCATGGAAGCCGCCCGACATGCCGGTGTACCGAGGAACTCACCGAGCACACACTTAATGTGGATCCTAAGTATAAACCGTGAAACAGTTCCTCCGCGGTTTAACGAAGAAAGGCGCAAGGCCATTGAGAGGAAGTAGCGTGCTTTTGGCGGCTGGCTTTATCATTGAGGTGTTTCATCCGAGTGGCTTGCTAATCCGGTGCTGGTCCTTAAGAAAATGGCACTGGCGATGTGTGTGGAGTACACAGATCTTAACAAAGCTTGTCTAGCAGATCCTTTTGCCCTCCCCGCATTGATCAGATTATTGATGCCACGGCAGGATGTGAGCGCTAAGTTTTTGGATGCGACTGGATATCATCGATCAAAATGGCAGTTAAGGACCAGGAGAAGACAGCATTTATAACTCCCTTTGAGCCTTCGTTATGTATCTATGCCTTTTGGGCTCAAAAGCGCCTGTGCTACTTATCGGCGGTGTGTACTGAATTGCCTACATACACGATCGGCCGCAATGTACATGCTTATGTGGATGATATTGTGGTGAAATCAAGACAAAAGGAGACACGGTGGAAGATTTGAAGGAAACCTTCGACAACTTGCGATTTATAAGATGATGCTTAATCCGGCCAAGTGTGTTTTTGGTGTTCCGGCAGGCAAGTTATTGGGGTTTCTGGTGTCTAACAGAGGAATTGAGGCTAATCCGGAGAAAATTACAGCTATTACTTCCTTGGCTAAACCGAAGTGTATCAATGATGTTCAGCGTCTGGCGGGCAGAATCGCTGCGTTGAGCCGGTTTATCAGCCGCCTCGGAGAAAAAGCCATCCCCTTATACCAGATGCTGAGGAAGACAGATAATTTCGTCTGGAGTCCGGCTGCTGACGAAGCATTTGAGGATCTAAAGCGGCAATTGGCCAATCCGCCTGTTCTTGCGGCTCCGGTTGACAAGGAACCGCTGTTGTTATATGTGGCAGCCAATGCTCGAGCAGTAAGCGTGGCCATTGTGGTAGAGCGCAAGGAGGTAGGCAAGGAGTATCCGGTTCAACGGCCGGTTTATTATATCAGTGAGGTGCTTATTGAGTCCAAACAAAGGTATCCGCATTGGCAGAAGCTAGTCTATGGTGTTTTCATGGCCAGTCGGAAACTGAAGCAATATTTCCAAGGGCACCCTATCACCGTGGTTAGTTCAGCTCCTTTGGGGATATCATCTGAACCGGAGGCGATCGTCGGATTGCAAATGGGCCATCGAGCTTGGGCGCATGGACTAAAATATATACCACGACAGCAGTTGAAGTCACAAGCACTTGTTGATTTCATTAATGACCGGACGGAGTTACAAGCGCCAGAGGAGAAGCCGGATCACACGATCGACTATTCATTTCGACGGATCCAGCAGTTGAAGGCTCGGGGCTGGAGTCGCTTTTAACTTCCCCACGAGGTGATAAGTTTTGTTACGCTCTCCATTTAATGTTCCTTGTACTAATAATGCAGCTGAGTACGAAGCCTTGCTCCATGGTCTCCGGATGGCTAAGGAGATGAACTTAAGCCGGTTAAGTGCTTTGGTGACTCGGACCGTGGCTCGGCAAGTATCCGCACTTGGGACTCTAAGGACCCGCCATGGCGCGATATCGTCGAGAAGTGGATAATATCGCAGGTTGCTTCAAGGGCTATCAAGTGGATCATGTGGATCGCGGAAGAACGGGGCGGCGACGCTTTAAGCCGCTTGGGTTCTCGGCAGAACCAGTCCCGCCTAATGTCTTTTCGGACGCCTTGCACAACCCGTCACCCAGCTCCCCGGTGAAGCGGATTTGGCTATTCCCGATCCGGAGGCTCGGTTGGTGGCAGCATTACATGCTATTCCGGATTGTACGATTCCTTTCCTTGCGATATGACTCGAGGAGTTGCCGAAGATGAGGTTTCGCCGCATGATAATCCGCGCCCAAATCTATGACGATTCTTAATGGTGAGTTGCATCATTGCAAGGTATCGAGGCGTTTCAACGCTGTGTTTCCGAGGAAGGCTGTGAAATTTTAAGAGAAATCCATGAAGGATTGTGGACATCACGCCGGTTCAAAGTCCCCGGTATGGCGTTGCCCGCCACGGATTTTATCTGGTTAATCGCCCACGCCGATGCGGAGGACTTGGTCAAACGGTGTGATGGATGTCGAAATTTTCCAGCGTGCTCATGTACCGCACAAGAATTGAGGATGATCCCAATAACGTGGCCGTTATGCACTTGGGGCTGGATATGGTTGGACCCTTTAAACGATCCAAGGATAAGAAGACCCACCTGTTGGTAGCAAGTGGACAAATTCACCAAGTGGGTTGAAGCGAACACCGTCGCAAGTGTGATGCGCAACAGCGGTGCAGTTCATCAAAAGGTGATTTTCCGGTTTGGCTTTCACACAAGATCATTATCGATAATGGTACTAATTTATCCAAGGGTGCTATGAAAGAATTTTGTGAACGTGAGCACATCCGCTTGACGTGTCATCGATGGCTCACCCCAATCCAACGGGCAGGCGTAACGTGCTAATCAAGAGATCTTACGAGGCATCAAACCCGACTTCGGTTCCGTACTGAGAGAACACCAGGGTGCTGGGTTGAAGAGCTACCATCGGTGCTATGGAGTATCAATACTACGCCAAACCGGTCCACCGGGTATACACCGTTTTTCATGGTCTACGGAGCGGAGGCCGTTCTCCCCAGTGATATGCGGCACGATTCACCCCGTGTAGCGGCTTATGTTGAAGCGGACAACGAGACGGCACGGCAGGACTCTTTGGACCTATTGGATGAGGAGCGTGATATGGCAGCCGCTCGTTCGGTGATTTACCAGCAAGATCTTCGTCGTTATCACAGTCGCTGGGTTAAAACCAGAGCCTTTCAAGAAGGAGATTTGGTGCTTCGTCTCATACAAGACCAGACAGATATGCACAAGTTATCCCCACCTTGGGAAGGACCTTTTGTGGTCAGCAAGAATCTACACAACGGATCATACTATCTGATTGATATTCGAGAGCGTCAAGACTCACGTACATCAGAGGAGGAGACCAATAGACCGTGGAATATAGCTCATCTTCGGCCTTACTACACTTGAGTCATCGGCTCAGTTTATGTACATAGCATGACAATGTATATATTATCTTCGATATAATAAAAACCGGAGCCTCAGCTAAAGCGGGGTCTCTGTCTTTCTTATCATGCGTGGTTACATGGAGTGTTTCATTTTTTAAAGCGCCTCCGTTTACCCCTTGACATTTATATTTATCACTTGGGGGCTTGGTCGTGTCCGAACCAATGCAACACCTCTTGATAGGCGAAAGCCACCAGATCATTTGGGGACACGGTCACGTCTGAACCGGTCACACCTCTTGGTCGGCCAATAGGGCCAGAGTCATTTGCGGGCTTGGTCGAACCCGAACCAATGTCATGCCACTTGGCCGGCGTACTCGCCAAGAGTCTTTTGGGGACCTGGCCGACTAGCACCATCGCTACGCCTTCGGGGGGCTTGGTTGCGTTTGACCATGGTAATGCCATCTGACCAGCTCCATGAAGCTTTTCTTTTGCAAAGAGTTATTGCCTTTGTTGCCATATTTTCACATAATTGGTATTCGATTTTTTGTTGTTGCATTTTTTAACCCGACAAATATTTTTATCCGGTTCAACTGTCAGTCATAAACTGACAGGACACGGTTTGGTATTGCACCAAAGTTTTATCTGCCCGGTTTACCCTCTTCCTGTTCATCATCATGGAATAACAAGGGGGCTTGTGCTGAATCGGCACGGTTTATATGGGAGTTATTATCTCCCCAGACGGTCATGGTTTTTAAGACCTCCGCTTCAAGTTTGGCTACGCCAGCTTCATGCCCAGATACGGCAGGTATTTGTATCACATACTTATTGATTTTCGATATATATATATATATATTGAATACCGTAAACCGGCTGGCGGTATCACCGCCACCGAGGTTCAACTTTTCTGGTTGCAGGGAGTATGAATCAAACAAAAGTTTCACTTATGCACGAAGGCATATTCAGTGCATAGTTTTAACTAAAGTTATTACAAGGCAACACGGTGCCCAAGTGAGATCATTGTTCTTTGGGCAAACCGCCCATAACAGATGTTTGAACCGCCACCGTTCAAGCCTCGCTCTTCATCCTCCGCCGCTTCAGCCTCTTCATCTCTACCCATTGGCTAGAAATCCACAAAGGGTCCATCGATTCCCATTAGCGCTTGGAAAACAGCCTCTTCGTGGATCGAGAAGACGGTTCAATATCGGAGCGTAAGTATGCTTACGGATTGAGGGATCAGGTTTTCCGGTTCAAAGGTTGGGGCAGACACTCGCTTGTTTTGATCATTATATTGTGCTTGGTAATGCTCCAAGTCGGCTTCTTCGCCAACCGACAAGCCAGCGAGCGCATCGCACAGTTTATTGCCCAGAATCCTCTTCACCAAGTCGAGCTATCTTCTTTCACACCGATATCCTTGAGCTGCTTCCACGGGATCAAAGTCTGGTACCCATGCCTTGGCTCGGATCAAGGCATTGATAGCTCCGGTTCGCGCAGCAGATTTCTTCACCTCTTCAATCCGGGCAGGAAGCATTGACACCGGCTCGAGTATCTTGAATCGGGGAAGGTGCTGGATTGTTATGTGACATTGTGGTGATGATGCGCTGGGCTCCGGTATATAACTGTTCGACTAAAGTGTAGACAGCCTTCAGTTTCTTCCGCACATCATTTCCTAAGTGCCCAACGCGTGTGCCTACAAACAGTAAATGGTTAGTTCTAAACTGGGCTAATAATGCAGCAGGTGCAATATATCACAATTGTTCACAGGAAGCTTACCAAAGATTGCTGCAGTCATAGAATGTACTTGCCGCTTCACGGCTGTCAGATCATCCACCACCGGTTTAAGGGCAGCTTCAGCATTTTCTGCCCGTTTGATCAAATTGGACTTTTCAGTGGCCCAGACCGCCTGCTCTTTCTTCATGCTTTCCTTCGCTTGTTCAGCGGCGGTCAAGGCACTGGTTAACTCTTTCTTGGCCTTCTCTGTTTCGACCTGCTGGGTTTTCAAAGTCACTTGTAAATCGGCAATCCGATCATCTTTGATTTTCACCTCAGCCTGCGCATTGACAGTACGTTCAGCCAGCAATTCAAGTCAAAGTCCCAACCACACAACATAGTTATATGCTTGACACTTGGGGCTAATGTACCTTCAATTTTTCTATCACATTACATGGCAAAGTCCAAAGCTCAATACAAGTATTCAACTTGGCACTTGGGGGCTAATGACTATTTGATTCTACCAATGTTTCGTCAGGCAGTTTTTATTAAAATACCGGTTTAAGTATGCAGAGTTAAACCGGCCCTTGTGGTTATGCGGGTAGATTTCAAAATGGATCAAGAAAGTAATCAAGACTCGGTTTGATCAAGATTACAAACCGGCCCTTGGGGGCTACAAGGACTAATATACAGGTGATAAGGAAAGGAGTGAGTTACCTCAAACTTGTCCCTCATTAATTTGACCAGGCCAGCTTCATAGTCACGGCTGCTGTAAAGCCGGTTCAAATATCCGTAATGAAGGTCTTGGGCGCTTAAAGCGGCATATGTTTCCAGCTCGACATCCCACTTTCCTTTATTCAAAGTGGAAGAATCCTCTTTCACAGTATGCCGGGTTAAGGTTGCAGGATTCCCCGGCTCAGAGCGGCCCATACATGTAATCACAACGTCGTCATCTTTTGACTCAACGGATTGTGTGGGCATGGCAGTTTTAGTAGGGCTACGAGGCTTCTCAAACCGGACGGTGCTGGCAGGTGGATCAGCAGAAGTTGAAGTATTGACAGGCCTCTCTTCAGGAATAACCTCCTCTTGAACCGGAGGGTCATTGGGGATATCTTCAGAAGCAAAATTTTCAAGATCCGGCGCTCTCTCATGATCTGAAGCGGCAGCCTCTTCAACTGTTTTGTCCAAGCGGGCCTTCTTGCTGGGTTTCGGTTTGGTTCTGAAGAGATAAAGAGTCAGGAAAAAGTCATGTCCATTACAGAAGATATCAGAAAGCATATGGCCGGTTTGACTTACCCGGCGGCTATTTTCAACGGTGGTAGCTGAGTGGCCGAGGATTCGCCAGAGGATGAATGGGAAGTAACCTGATAATCGGAGTCGGACGGATTTAGAGGTTGTCGGAAGAAACCCGCTTTGGAATTTAAAGCAATAAAAAGGTCGGAAACCTCGGTGCGGCGCTTTCGAACCGGGCTGTTTGGTAAACCGGCAGAGGTAACTACCTGGCCACTATGCAGGGTTGTGCGGCGAGCTTCATGTTGCTGTGTCTTCATAGGAAATTTGGGATCCAAGTAAGCAAGAGGGTGAGAAAAATTAACTTTCCGGTTTTCTGGCGTAAATTTTGGTAAAGGCAAATTTGTTGAATCGAAGAAAGAATAGTTACCTCAAGAAATCCTGCGTTGTTGGCTTCAAAGATCATCATCGACAAGCATCACATCAATAAGGCGTGTAAAAAGCAAGCCAAGAGAATCAAGTTCCGGATTACCCACATCATCGTCAATAGCCGGGTCATATGAAGCAGTGGTCTTTCTCTTGTGGGCTGATTTCTTGACAACTTTTGTTTTGGGCCGGTTTGGCCGTCCAGCTTTATCCGCTTTGTCTTGGGAAAGTTTCTTGCTCCAAAACGGATTATCACCCTGGATCAGAAATAATTAAACATTGGATACAGGAAGCAATAACAGGTTTAATGATGAAGCAGTCAGAGACTTACCGCAGGTGGTTTGTTGGTGGTGCAGTAAGGAGCCAAACCGGTTTGAGCACAGAGATGCTCCGGTTCATTCAGCATTCTTCTTTCTGAGTCCGTAACTTCATCATCAGAAAGTTCAAGTTTTGTGTGCCGGAGTGGGTCGTCGACGCTGCCAGTATACTGACACATCAAACCGGAACGCCGGCTCAAAGGCAGATGCCCCAAGATAACCAGCAGCGCAAGATCAATTCCAGCCAAACCGTTGGCCATAAAGGCTCGGAGCTTGGACAATTAAGGGCATATTTGCTTTTTCTTTGGCGCTTAATCTTTGAGGAAAGGGATGAGTATTGCTTAGCCGCCCGACGAAAGCCAGGTAAGGGATTTTCACCCTCAGGAGAAGTATCCTTGCAGTAAAACCAAGTCGCATTCCATTCTTTGGGGTGAGTATGGAGTTTGACGTGGGGATACGTGATTTCCTTCCTTTTCTGAATAGCCATACCGCCCAATTCTGTTTTGGGGCCGTCGGTGAATTCAGTGCGACGGTTTAGATGGAAGAGATCTCTAAATAGTTCAATAGAAGGTTCCTCTTGCAGATATGCTTCAGATAGCACTTGAAAGTGGCATAAGTTGGTGACGGAGTTGGGGCCAATGTCTTGGGGACGGAGCTGAAAATTGGCCAACACGTCCCGGTAAAATTTTGAACCGGGCAGTTTGAAGCCCTGGGCCAGGTGATCCGCAAAAACCACAACTTCCCATTCCTGAGGTGTGGGAGGACATTCCTCTCCAGGAACCCTCCAGTGGACTGTATCTTTGTCATCTAAAGCGCCAATCGATACCAGTTCATCCAGCTGTGACTCGGAGACGCGGGAAGGAACCCAGTTGCATTCGTACACTTGTTTGGCCATGTTAAGATCTACAAAAGTAACGGATCCGGTTCAAGAGCATGATTGTTACAAAGTGATTGATCTAAGTTATGATAAACCGGAGTCAGTGTCTATAAATCGGTTCGTTGTGATATGATGTCAGATGAGCTCTGGCGGTTCAACAAGGGGACTAATGGTGTGCCTGTGCCGGTTTAGCAGCTTTTTCTTATGGTGAGTTAAACTGCCTAATCTAGGCCTTGGAGATAATTGAAGCTATGGGCAGTTTACAGAAACAAGTTTCACAAGATCCCATGATTACTACGGATCAAACGCGGGTTTTCAAAAAACAGGAAATATTTCGCGGAGGTAAAGAAGAAAACAGAAGCGGACCATGAGGCAGATATATATATGCAGAAGGTCCATGGGATTAAAATAAGAAAGTACAGCGGATGCGCAGGAGTCACTATTAGTACAGAACAGATTCACAGCGTGGTTCAAAGTTAAAAGGATGAATAGGAACGCACGAAGAACACGGTATGAAGCTGGAACCCTAAAAACAGATCTAAGTACAGAACAGATTTAAGAAGGAGAAGAAGCTTACCGGGAATGGAGAAGATGCGGAAAGAGGCCGCAGTGTTCTGGTATGTTCAGGTTGATGCAGCGGAGTAGGACGAAGCAGAGGTCGATGACAATGGCGGAGCTCCAAGAGCAGCGGCGCGAGGAAGACGAAGAGGAAGCGAAGGGAGGAAAGAAATGACCCTTCGGTCCTATTTATAAGGCAGCAAAGCTAGGTCAAGCGCGAGGATCCAGGGACTGCTATTAAAGAAGGCGTTACAAAGGATCAAATTTCAGGATGACATCATGCCGGTTTACAGTAACCAGAAGCAACGACGTCATGCCGGTTTACAGTGACTAGAAGCAACGATGACATGGCGATTTACCAAACAAAAGAAGATGTCCAAGATGCAAGCTTTGGGAAGGATTGACATGAACCAGTTCAAATCAATCTGGGGCCTAATGTTGGGGATACTACCACTAGGTGTAAACCGGCCAGCTTGGGCCGGATTAACTCTGTTAGTGGTATAAGCAGAGAAAGGCCCAAGGCCTATAGTCGGTTTAGAGCTTGTAGCCGTAAACCGGCCTGATGTATAACTTGTATTGTAAGTTAGGAGTAGAGAGATACCAACCGGGATAAGATTATGAACCGAATGGGACTCTATGAACCGACGGGCTTCACTCGTGTATATAAGGGGACGACCCGGCGACGGTTCAAGGACAGACAACCTCAACTCGAGCCTAGGCGAAGCTTGTTTGCTCCCTAGCCATCGAGACTACATCAATTCCATCACAACTAGACGTAGGCTTTTACCTTCATCGAAGGGGCCGAACTAGTATAAACCCTTGTGTCTTTGCATCCGCTTTAACCCCCGCAAGTAAACTCAGAAGCGATGGCTCCACGACTAAGTCCTTACGCTAGGACATCCGCCGTGACAAATCCATTTACGTGTACACCTTCTATCACAGATCTCAAGGCAAGACTTCTGTTGCTAAATTCGGATCCTTTCTAGAAAAGGAGTTTCTCTCGAAAGAAGTGAGTGGGAGGAAAGTAGAACTTGATGAGGTAACTATACCTGCTCCCTTATTGGAAAATAGTTCATCACAGAAACCGGTTCTTGTGACGACTACACCAATCAGTGAGGAAGCTAATGATATTGATCATGAAACTTCAGATCAAGTTACTACAGAACCTCGTAGGTCAACCAGAGTAAGATCCGCTCCAGAGTGGTACCGTAATCCTATTTTGGAAGTCATGTTACTTGACCATGGCGAACCTACGAACTATGAGGAAGCGATGATGAGCCCAGATTCCACAAAATGGCTTGAGGCCATGAAATCTGACATGGGATCCATCTATGAGAACAAAGTATGGACTTTGGTTGACTTGCCTGATGATCGGCAAGCCATCGAGAATAAATGGATCTTCAAGAAAAAGACTGACGCTGATGGTAATGTAACTGTCTACAAAGCTCGACTTGTTGCGAAAAGTTTTCGTCAAGTTCAAGGAGTTGACTATGATGAGACTTTCTCACCCGTAGCGATGCTTAAGTCTGTCCGAATCATGTTAGCAATTGCGCATTTTATGATTATGAAATATGGCAAATGGATGTCAAAACTGCATTCTGAATGGATTTCGGAAGAAGAGTTGTATATGATGCAACCGTAAGGTTTTGCCGATCCAAAAGGTGCTAACAAAGTGTGCAAGCTCCAAATGATCCATTTATGGACTGGTTCAAGCCTCTCGAGTTGGAATAAACGCTTTGATAGTGTGATCAAAGATATGGTTTTATATGAGACTTTTGGAGAAGCCTCAGATTTACAAGAAAGTGAGTGGGAGCTCAGAGCATTTCGATATTATATGTAGATAACATATTATTAATTGGAAATGATACATAATTTCTAGATAGCATAAAAGGATACTTGAATAAAACTTTTTCAATGAAAGACCTCGGTGAAGCTGCTTACATATTAGGCATCAAGATCTATAGAGATAGATCAAGACACTTAATTGGACTTTCACAAAGCACATACCTTGATAAAGTTTTGAAAAAGTTCAAAATGGATCAAGCAAAGAAAGGGTTCTTGCTCATTACAAGGTGTGAAGTTGAGTCGACTCAATGCCCGACCACAGCAGAAGATAGAGAGAAAATGAAAGATGTTCCTATCCTTCGCCATAGGCTCTATCATGTATGCAATGCTGTGTACCAGACCTGATGTATGCTTAGCAATAAGTTTAGCAGGGAGGTACCAAAGTAATCCAGGAGTGGGTCACTAGGCAGCGGTGAAGAATATCCTGAAATACCTGAAAAGGACTAAGGATATGTTTCTCATTTATGGAGGTGACAAAGAGCTAGTCGTAAATGGTTACGTCGATGCAAGCTTTGACACTGATCCGGACGATTCTAAATCACAAACCGGATACGTGTTTATATTAAACGGTGGAGCTGTCAGTTGGTGCAGTTCTAACCAAAGCGTCGTGGCGGGATCTACATGCGAAGCGAAGTACATAGCTGCTTCGGAAGAAGCAAATTAAGGAGTCTGGATGAAGGAGTTCATATCCGATCTAGGTGTCATACCTAGTGCATCGGGACCAGTGAAGATCTTCTGTGACAATACTGGTGCAATTGCCTTGGCAAAGGAATCCAGATTTCACAAGAGGACCAAGCACATCAAGAGACGCTTCAATTCCATCCGGGACCAAGTCCAGGTGGGGGACATAGAGATTTGCAAGATACAGATGGATCTGAATGTTGCAGACGCGTTGACTAAGCCTCTTCCATGCAAAACATGATCAACACCAAGGCTCCATGGGTGTTGGAATCATTACTATGTAATCTAGATTATTGACTCCAGTGCAAGTGGGAGACTAAAGGAAATATGCCCTAGAGGCAATAATAAAGTTATTATTTATTTCCTTATATCATGATAAATGTTTATTATTCATGCTATAATTGTATTAACCGGAAACGTAATACATGTGTGAATACATAGACAAACATAATGTCACTAGTATGCCTCTACTTGACTAGCTCATTAATCAAAGATGGTTGTGTTTCCTAACCATAGACATGAGTTGTCATTTGATTAACGAGATCACATCATTAGGAGAATGATGTGATTGACTTGACCCATTCCGTTAAGCTTAGCACTTGATCGTTTAGTATGTTGCTCTTGCTTTCTTCATGACTTATACATGTTCCTACAACTATGAGATTATGCAACTCCTGTTTACCGGAGGAACACTTTGTGTGCTACCAAACGTCACAACGTAACTAGGTGATTATAAAGGAGCTCTACAGGTGTCTCCAAAGGTACATGTTGAGTTGGTGTATTTCGAGATTAAGATTTGTCACTCCGATTGTCAGAGAGGTATCTCTGGGCCCTCTCGGTAATGCACATCACTATAAGCCTTGCAAGCAATGTAGCTAATGTGTTAGTTACGGAATGATGCATTACATAACGATTAAAGAGACTTGCCGGTAACGAGAATGAACTAGGTATTGAGATACCGACAATCGAATCTCGGGCAAGTAACATACCGATGACAAAGGGAACATCGTATGTTGTTATGCGGTTTGACCAATAAAGATCTTCGTAAAATATGTAGGAGCTAATATGAGCATCTAGGTTCCGCTATTGGTTATTGACCGGAGACGTGTCTCGGTCATGTCTACATAGTTCTCGAACCCGTAGGGTCCGCACGCTTAAAGTTTCAATGACGATTATATTATGAGTTTATGAGTTTTGATGTACCGAAGGTTGTTCAGAGTCCCAGATGTGATCACGGACATGACGAGGAGTCTCGAAATGGTCGAGACATGAAGATTGATATATTGGAAGCATACATTTGGATGTCGAAAGTGTTCCGGGTGAAATTGGGATTTTACCGGAGTACCGAGGGGTTACCGGAACCTCCCGGGGGCTTAATGGGCCATAGTGGGCCTTAGTGGAGAAGAGGAGAGGAGGCCAGGGCAGGGCCGCGCACCCCTCCCCCTAGTCCGAATAAGACAAGGAGAGGGGGCGGCGCCCCCCCCCCTTCCGTCCTCTCTCTCCCTCCTCTTTCCCCCCTTCTCCTAATCCAACAAGGAAGGGAGGGAGTCCTACTCCCGGTGTGAGTAGGACTCCCCTTGGCGCGCCTCCTCCCTGGCCGGCCACCCCCTCCCCCTTGCTCCTTTATATACAAGGGCAGGGGGGCACCTCTAGACACAACAACAACAAAAGATCATTGATCTCTTAGCCGTGTGTGGTGCCCCCCTCCACCATAGTCCACCTCGATAATATTCTAGTGGTGCTTAGGTGAAGCCCTGCGACGGTAGAACATCATCATCGTCACCATGCCGTCGTGCTGACGGAACTCTCCCTCGACACTTGGCTTGATCGGAGTTTGAGGGACGTCATCGAACTCAACGCATGCTAGAACTCGGAGCTGTCGTGCTTTCGGTGCTTGATCGGTCAGGCCCTGAAGATGTACGACTACATCAACCGCGTTGTTCTAACGCTTCCGCTTTCGGTCTACGAGGGTACGTGGATGACACTCTCCCTTCTCGTTGCTATGCATCACCATGATCTTGCGTATGCGTAGGAATTTTTTTGAAATTACTACGTTCCCCAACAGCTGCTATGGCCGAAGAATCTTATTCGTTTGGAGCCGGCCGAGAGCACACGAATAACCACACATCAACAAGCATGTGTGGAGACCACCACTCCTCCTACGCAATTACCAGCTCCTGTAGTGCCGGGTGAGAGCGGCGGACGACGTGGTGAAGGGGGTGCAATAGTACTGGCTGATGTAATCGGTCTTGTAGAACAGAGAATGGATGATGAGACGGAGGTCGACCCTATGGGTTTCCTCAATACAAACACGTATGACTATGACATAGATATGATGAGTCAACCATATGATGAATCGGGCTATCAGCATGCTAATGAGGATATGGATGATATGCCCGTGCAGGAAGGTCGTTGGAAGGATTGCAAAAAGTCTCTCTTCATGAATTCCTCACAGGACACGCCTGAAGATGCCGCCTCAACAAAGGCTCAACTAGCCGGGGGTCGTACAGTGCTTAGCCACGGGAACCCTCGGGGAGGGATTAAGGAAGGGTCTGGAAGGTGTGCCCAAGAAAAAGGAGAGGAAGAGATCGGGGAAGATAACTGCCTCCAAACAAGCCAGAGCACATAATATCCAAACGATGGATTTTGAAGAGCGTGTCCCCGTGAAAGGTGCTGCCATGTTCCATCTCGTGGGCGAGCCGATGCTACCGTCGAAACCGCTGGAGGCACTATCAGGGGATCTCAGGAGACTGCATGACCATGTGTTGTCGACTGAGAAAAGCCTACTAGCCTCAAAGGATCTAGGATATCCGGAATACGCGGCTCGTGTGCCTGAGGGGAAGTGCTACGTAAACACACGGCCCGCGGAGGTGTTCTTCCTGCGGTTTGACCATATATTTGAGATGTTTCTGACAAGGCGGCTCGATTTTGCAATCGTCCGCCTTTTTGCGCAACATATGAGCTCCGTCATGAAGAGTGAAGAAGTCTCGCAAATCTGTGTGGCGGATCGGTACTACATGTACGAGTCTTTCTTGACTCTCGGCGAATTTGAGCGTGAAGCTGCTAGGGACTACCTCTAAAACTTCATGGTACAAAATAAGGACCACGAAATTGTCCTCATGCCTTATCATCCAAAGTAAGTCAGTTCCGGACAAACCTTTCTTACATTTCAATCAGTCCTTCTCGCTCATATGGACAATAATTTGAGGTGTCTCTTCCCCGCAACAACGGGCGCACCGTCCTTATCGTTCTTTACCCGCAAGTCTCCCACGCCGTGTATTTTGACCCTTCCAGAGACTACGAAAAAAGGACTACACCCACAAAATGAATATTCTAGATGATGCTCTCCAAGGCTTCAGCATTAGAGGTGGCCACATGCAGATCAGGAAACAAAGGAACAAGAAGATGGGTTTCGCGCATAAAACTAACTTCTCCTGCATCCATGTCCCAAAACCAAGCAAGAAGGATGGATTCTACATCGTCCATCTCATGATTCAGTTCAACATGGATCACCAAAAGCTTCGCATGACAAGAAGAAATGATGATCATATCTACAAGTGGCTAGAATCTCATGGAGAAGCGGATTATAAACTTAGAGATGACTTCTTTCGCATCCAAAGGGACATTGCGACGATCATCATGAAAGAAGTCATCAATGAGAAGGGGATGTTCCACCACGGCCCTATATCGCGAGCTGACGTTCGAACTCCCATAGGCATGCAACGTCTAGACCTCACTCCGTTCAAGAAGCTAGGGTCCATCCTCGATGATATGGAAGGATGGAACTTCTAGTGATTTATGATGCCGATGATGATGATATGTGTCGGTCAAATTGTATACTTTTTGTAGCGATAAAACTTTGTGATGTCCACGGTCCCTGCCGAACTTGCGTAACGCTACTTTGTTAGTTTGCGTACGATGACCTGCGTACCTCTAGTTAATTAGTTTGCGTACTGTATGTTGCATCTAGTTGCTAACCCTTTCTTTTTTGTGTTTCTCTTGTATATTTTGCTGCATATGATTGTACATCCTCTTCATGAAGATGCATCTCTAGCACGAGAGAGGACTTGTAACCGCCACCTCATGTACTGCAGACAAGAAGGCTTCAAAAGCAGACAAGAAGGAGAAGCTAGTTACTTGAGGTTCATGCTAGCACGAGAGAGGACTCGTACCACCTCATGTACTGCATAGTTCCGCTCTCACTCATAGTGATAGCTCTTCTCGCGTATACCTTTGTTTAAATGGATGACGTTGTAGTTGCAAGTATTCGAGACTTGCATGTATCGCTATTTTCGAGATGATGACAAGATACCACTTTGTGTTGGATGATGATTATGATGAGTCTATTTGCATGTATATGCTACAATTACATTTGTGGTCTCGCAGGCATTTGTATGTGTATCATGATGACATTTGTATGTGATAAAGATTCTTCTATAAAGCCTGTTCAAATACAAAAAAATATGCAGAAAAAACTACTAAAATTAGCAGTAGCGAGTGGAGAAAAGTTAGCAGCAGCGCGATAGTAGTAGTAGCGCGCACAGGAGAAGCGTGCTATAGCTATTAGTAGTATCGAGCTCCCTGTAAGAATGCAGCTGCTACACTTTTATATCAGTAGCGCGGGCATGCATGCGCTGTTGCTACGAGTTAGCTGTAGCGCCTTATTAGTACCGCCGCCTCCCGCGCTACTGATATACCTAGAACCCGCGCTGCTGCTAGGCCTTTCCCTAGTAGTGTATGCATGATATTATAGTATATGATACTCCCCACTATATAAGTCTGGCCATAGTGGTGGTATCATAGCCGCGATATCATACACTCAGAAATAGCAAGTATGTTGATGTGGCAAAGAATTGAATATAGAGAGGGTTAGAGTAACATATAGGTAGATACCATATCATGTTAAATGCGATGCTAATTTGTGTCATGCATGGCAATAAATATGATCAATGATACTATAGTATATGTATTATACTATGCGCTATAATTAAAGGTAGTATCACACACTACTATCATATATATATGCATGATACTAGTATATGACACTCTCCACTATGAGTAGCCTAAGTATGGCCTAAGTAAAACACCTACATGTAGTTATAGTAGGGTTTTCGACTTTAATTACATGCACTAAAATGCAAGGTAAGTGCAAAGAATGACTTAAACATAGCAGACGACCTGAAATGGCCCGGAATGATGTAGCTAGTAACGGACGATTTGTAGTCTGTCGCGTCTCCTTTTGGAAACTATGATCCTTCTTGTGAGATGCTTCGGTATGGAAGGTGCGAGCACCAAAACTATTGCCAAACTTTACCAAAAATTTTCCATGAGATCATGAGAGCACGCCACAGTGACACAATGATTTTCATTCTTTTCTGTATTCTATATGCATTTGCTGAAATTAAAATACCAACAAGGCCTACGCCTCTGGCCACACCCTGCGGCCGAACTGTTTGAAGTTTTTTCCCGTTTCTCGCACAATGAATGAAAACTCCCAAAGCAACACATAAATGATCTTGCTAACACGCACATGTAGCTGCGAATATATATATATATACACATACAAACAAGATCTCTTTTTTGCATATTCAAAGTTTGAGATTGCTAGTGAGGCCTGTCGCCTGGTAATATGTACCGGAAAATCGAACCATAGGGTACAATCATGATTTTTCTGTGGAAAAACATTGGAGGCAAAACGATGAACTCATGTTTTCATTCGAACCAAAATTATGCTGTTAGGTAATGTAAATGTTTTCAAATAGCACACGGTTCACTCACGAAAGCCATGTGTCGACTAAACCGTAGCCAATGCCTCCCCTCTGCCACACGCGCGATCTGAGTTTTGTGTTCTGACTGGCCAGAACCCAAACCCCATGGATCATAAGTCTGCACCGTTGAATTCTCCTTGATCAAACGATGATCCTCATCCCTTTCAACAGCACATGCAGTTCCGGTTATGATTTATTTATATCCACAAATTGCAAGTAAAATTAAAAAATGCCTTAAATATAGCAAATGATTCCTGAAATGCATTAGAAAATCAAACCCGTGGTATAATGGTGGCCAACCGCGAAGCCACCGACCATTGGAGTTTGAATTGACACATCTCCTTTTGGAAAGCATGGTCCTTCATGTGAGATTCTCCGGTTTGGAAGGAGAAATCATCAAAACCTGTGCCAAAATTTATAAAAAAAATTCCCCAGGGTCGTGAGAGCACGCCACGGGCACATACCTATTTTGATGAAGTCAGGACTCCATCTGAATTCCCAGTATTTAAAATAACAACTAGGCCTACACGAGTGGCCGCACCTCACAGCCGAAATGTTTGAAACTTGCCCCCGTTTCTCAGACAATGGATGAAAACTCCCAAAGCGGCACACAAATGATTTGTACACCTTCTTTGCTAACTAACACCCCAGATGTAGTTGTAGAACAGTTTTGAACTTAATTATATGCACTAAATGCAAGGTTAGTGCAAAAAAGGACTTCAATATAGCAACGAGACCAGAAATGGGCTAGAAAATCAAACCTAGGGTATATACGTGATTGTTTAGCATGAAAATAATTCAAAGCGGAACGATATAGTCACTGACGATTGGAGTCCGAAGTGCCGCATCTCCTTTCGGAAACTATGATCCTTCTTGTGAGATGCTCCCATTTGAAAGGTGTGAGCATCAAAACTCGTGCCATCTTTACCAAAAAATTTCCATGTGATCCTGAGAAGACGGCAGAGTGACACACCGATTTTTGTTATTTTCTGACTTTGTATGCATTTCGTGTAATTAGAATACCAACAAGGCATATGCCTCTGGCCGCACCCTGCAGCCAAACTATTTGAAAATTTTCCCTTTTCTCGAATAATTAATGAACCCCAAAGCCACAGACAAATGATCTTGCTAGCTAGCTAACACCCATGTGTAGTTGCGACTATAGCAAAACGACTCAAATATAGCAAACGATACCTCAAATGCATGAGAAGGATCATAGTTTGAGATTGCTAGCAAGGCCTGACGCCTGGTAAAATGTACCAAAAAATCGAACCATAGGGTACAATCGTGATTTCTTACCATGGAAAAAAATTGGAGGCGAAACGATGAACTCATGTTTTCATTCAAACAAAAATATGTTGTTAGGTAATGTAAATGTTTTCAAACAACACACGGTTCACTCACGAAAGCCGTGTGCCCACTAAGCCATGGCCGATGCCCCCCTCTGCCACGTGCGCAATCTGAGTCGTGCGTTCTAATTGGCCAAAACCCAAACCCCACGGATCGTACGTCTGCATCGTTGGATTCTCCTTGGTCGAACAACGATCCTCATCCCTTTCGACAGCACATGCAGTTCCGGTTATGATTCTATTTATATCCACAAATTGTACGTTAAATTCAGAAAATGCCTTAAATATAGCAACTGAATCCTGAAATGCATTAGAAAATCAACCCCGTGGTATAATGGTGAATGCGTACCGTGGAAATTTTTATGAGGGCAAAGGATGAAGTCACCAACCACTAGAGTTTGAATTAACATCTCCTTTTGGAAACTGTCGTGGAATTGTCACGGCAGATGTCCTAGTGTCAGGACTTAGTCGCGAGGCCAACGCATCTATGTGGTAGCTTGAGAGGGGTTGAGCGGAATCGAGAGACGGAACACAAGACAAGGGTTTAGACAGCTTCGGGCCCCGGGAAACATCATCCGGTAAAAACCCTACATGCTGTTTGAGGCTAGATCTCATTATCATCACGAGGGAGTCGCCGTAAACCGGCTCTCCTCTTTGTGTCTAACCCTAGAGATTATTGCTTGTCGCTTGTCGCTTCTAACTTGTCCCTCTTTGGGGAGCCCTGCCCCTCCTTATATATGTTGAAGGGGCGGTTTACATGTGGAGTCCTATTAGGATTAGGACTAGTCTATCTCTAATACAAACCGGATACAAGTCCTAGTCTTAACTCCTTGTAAGGCAAATATTCCTTTCCTCTTAAACCGCCCACAATGGTAGAACTGCCTTCATGAACCGCCAGACAGGCCACCGGTCTTGTTGCTCCTCCGCTCGCCACCGGATTACCGATGAACTATAAATCGTCAGTCATGCAGGTCACCGGTGATCGCCAAGTCCGCCGGTTTATCCTTCCGCCGGTTTACACCAAGGCATATCCTCAACATTAGCCCCAAGTTTAGCTTGGATTTATCCATGGTAAACTTATGCTGCAAATAAACACCAGAACAAATTTGACAGGTTGTGCTCCGGGTTAAGAATTCTTGTAGACCGGCACCTGATCGTCCTTAAGTTCTTGTCATTTCCTCCTTCTAGAAAATCCAGGTCAATAAACCAGCGTCATACTCAATTTTCTGATATTGGTTTCTCACATAACAATATTGTGAAGAATAATCCACTTGAGTTGGCTTCCAAAGCACCGGTTTAAGAAATATTGGTCCTGAAATATTCATCTGATATTCAGCCGGTTTGAAGATGCAGAACTTGCCGGTTTATGATTACCACCTTTGTCGGGTTATAAAAACTGATACTTCCAAGTCATGATTGTTGCAGACTCCGGTTCATGATTGTTGCCAACGCCGGTTTAGAATTTGAAAATATTTCTTCGATAATAATATAATACCTGTAGCCCCAAGTCTTGAGCAGAACAAAGTGATGGCTTAAGACTTGCTTCAATATAAATATTGCCACTTAAGAAGAAATCCATGTTGTTCATCCCAGTCACTTAGTAAAAACTGAATACTCCATATTATGTAGCCCCCAAGTGCGGGTTGTCACGCTTGCAAAGAACACAGGACTTGTAATTCTCGATGCTCATAAAACTTCAACCATTGTAACCCCTAAGGGCCGGGTCATTATGCAATAATGAGCAGGGACTTTGTAAATATAATCATGTAATCTTTGAACAGCAACGGTGTAGCCCCCAAGGGCCGGCTCAGTAAGATAATATTGGGCTAGGACTTTGATACATACTTCAATGAAAATAACATCATATGATGTAACCCCCATCATGGGGCTTGAATTCACGTCCACAAGGTTAAGAGCCTTGTGCTTTACCAACTGAGCAGTGGACCCTTCAATGATAAATGAAAATTTGTGTACCTTGAATTATTGACAGGAGCAATTGGTAGCTTCCAAGGGCCGTCTCATTACAATGTGATGAGTCAGGTCTTCAATAAGATGAGCAAAAAATGACTTTGCATTAGCCCCCAAGTATCATGGTGCATGCTTGCAGCGACATGAGACTTGCATATAACCTCAATTTGAATAATGTAGCCCCCAAGTGCTGGGTTGTAAGCCTGCAGTAACTCGGGACTATTCCTTCAATTGTAGAATAAAAGCCATATTCATCGATAAAATAATATCCATTGCGCTAAAGCGACTTTGAAAACCTCAATCATAATATTAATAACCATAATAAAAATCCAGCCATGTTGGCTATTCAAGATAATATAATCCGGTATGAAAACCTTATTCATCCAATATCATAATGAAATTTCAGCCAAGTTTGGCTATTTGAATAATATAACCCAATCATTTATAAGCGCATGATTCCAATGGCGCAATCCAAATATATGCTGGCGACTTATAGTCGAAACCAGACCGGGCCGATAGTCCCCGGATTATAACTTGATCGTGTACTGACCACTTGTAGTTGAAAGCTGAGCCGGGTTGATATACACCGGGTTAATTTGATGACTGATAGTCATGCCGGGTCGAGAGACGCCGGTTCAACATAAAATTTATCAAAAGAGAAAAATCTTGACAAAGGCAAATAAAACCGTGTAGTCGAGGCTTTTCATGGGCTGCCAGGCCCAAATTCGAGGCTTTTCATGGGCTGCCAGGCCGCTGAGTTGAACCATTTAGCAAAGCCTTTTAAGATGGACCTCCAACTAACTAATCACCGCTTTAACTTTGACAAGTTCGTGGTCTCAATGAGAGTAATCACAAACGCTCAGAGGGTCATGCCAGATTACCGGATAGGAGTGTCTTACTTGATGAAGGCAGAGTTAACCCGGATTTTAGGTAAATATACCAGGCTTCCAAGCCGTGGGTCGATACCAGCTACAAGGGTCCTTTCAAACTCCTTGGTATTTGACACAAGGAGCCCCAAATAACGTGATGAGCTGTGCTCATTGGGTGCCTATGTTTGAGCCGTGCATAGCATCCAGACTCTCTTTGGCCCCTTGGTGTGAAGCTCCCAAGCTATGTTGTGGCGTGATAGCCGGATTAATGGACGTAACTCCGCTTTGTCATTTGAAGCCCCATGTAACCAATAATATGATAAGCCAATAAGGCGGTATACCCATGTTTGAACCGCGCATCATGGCAGCAGGTCCTCTTTGGCAACTTTTAACTTTTTGCAAGAAATAAATTCTTCTTGAACCGGGATTTTGAACCAGATATTGACATCTTCAGAGATTTGTGGGAGATAGATTTCCCCTTAAATCAAATTTTGAACCGGATTTGAGAGCTTCAAAGCTTCATGATAGATAAATTTCCCTTGAACCGGATTGTAATCCGATTTTTGGAGAGCTTCAATGATACTGGCCTCCCTTGAGCCGTATTTTTAAACCGGATATTTGAGAGCTTCAACGCTTTATGAGAAAAAGATGTTTCCTTAACCGGAATCCTTTCTGATGATCCGGAACTTCTTCATTGAGCCGGGATTTGTAACTGTCATATAACGGTAGCCTCCAGGACCGGGTTATCTTTCAACATTTCTAGGGCACTTGAATTGGCTGAGACTGGCAAGACTTGTTGCGTCATATCATCGTAGCCCCCCGAGTCTTAAGATGACTCGAAGAGTTGGCTTGAGATTCTCCATATTTGATCGTCATATAAACTGACATAACTTGTATATCATTGGTGTTGATAGCACGATGTAAATCCACAGAAGGTTGAGGTGACTGCGGCGGGTTATAAATGATCCGGTATGAACCGTGTCAAGAACTTCTCGCCAATGGTTCCTTCCAACTGGCGATTTGAAGTTAACCAAACTGTAGTGGCGGCGACTTGTGCGCCTGCACATTGAGCCATCCAGTGCAAACGGCGGCGGATAGTATATGATAATTTGCCTCCTTTTTGTTGAAAGAAAACCGGGCTGCCCAAGCTGTGACTTGCTTATACTCAATAAACAGCTCATGCAGACAGGTGCGGCCCGGTATGTTGATGTAGATCAGGCCGCGAGCGACGGACAATAAAAATGCCCTCTACGTCATAAGTGGCTCAAATAGATGAACCGGCCGCGGCGTTGTAAACCGGTGCGGACGGGCGATTTAACCACGTCGTTTTGATGTAGTGAACAATTGTCCTGCATCAACAGTATTGCAGACCAAGACAAAGATAAACTGCTCTTACAAAAAATAATATGTACCAAGAAAATATATTTTAGATGGATATCACCTGATGTGCCAAGCTGAAAATAATCCGTCATGAAATTGATCATCGCTCGGTGGAATTGAAGTCGCTCACGGATGAACCGGTCGTGGCGTGGTAAACCGGTGCAGACGGGTGAGTCGGCCGTGACGTTTGTAAGCCGGCGCGGACAGCGAGTCGACCGCGGCGTTATAAACCGGTGCGGGCGGGAGAATCGGCCGCACGGGCGACCAATAAGTCAATCACATGTGTTGATGTAGCGGGGGTAGCAACCTGCGCAGGATGAGCGCCAGTGCAAAAAATAATATCTGCTCACACCCCTTTTGCAACACCTTTTTGTGTGGAATAATGGTCCTGCGAAGAAATAACATAGACCAAATATTTGTCCTTTGATAAAAACAATGTGTTAAGAAAAATAAACTTAGATGGATATCACCTGATTTGTTCGGATGACGGATGATCGCAGAGGTAGAGTAGCGACTCAAGAAACGGGCGTGCGCTTCGGCCGGTCGCAGCAATCTCGGGCATGGTCCCCATGAGTTGATGTAAGCCGGGCCATAGGGATCGTAATATAACACCTCGTTTAGTTATAAATAAATATTCTGCATCAAAAGGTATCGCAAGACAGTAATTGCTCACACAAAAATTAATATGTGCTCAAATAAACCGCATTTAATATCACCTGGTCGCTTTTTTTTTCTTGCGGCACTTTGACCGCCAGCGGCGACTTGGGCTGCAGCGAGATCGCTCCGCGAAGTAGAGCAAGTGCAACTTGAGCCGAAAGACTGCATCTTTGACCCGCCACCACTGCGCTTGCCCGTGAGCGCTGCCGCCCGGTCAGTGGACCGCCTGCTGGTTTAGACAGGTCATGATGTCAGTAACATCCCAATTTTCCTAAATTAGGATGTTAATAGATCATTCATATGCATATCATATTTTTATTGCATTATTTGCTTTTTCGAATATTCAAATCATTATGCAACAAAAGGCAATTTATTTGGAGTGGAGATAACATGACTTCTCCCTATTTTAAAAATGTTCATAATGTGCGAGAATACTATTTCCAGTTCATATGATATGTTCCGTAATTTTGTGATCTTCAAAATATTTTATTTGTTTGTTTTATTGCTGTTTGAGTGTCCTATTGCATCAAAATGATTTTCCAAAATTGCATTAGGTGAGGAACTAGTGTTCCTGTAGTTTATATTGGTAGTATATATTTTCTTGTGTGTATCGTATTTTGTTTAGTTTTTATTATGTTGTTTTTATTTTATTTATTTTTGTTTCAGTAGTTGTGTTTAAAAAATAAAAAAACGCAGCAAGATCAAGGCTGCCCAAAGAATCCATGCCCAGCCCTGCCCAAAGAATAGCCAAGACCACACCATTGTGGCCCAAAGACCCCAGCGCCCACCTCCCGCTGCCCACCTGGCCACCCAAGCGGTACGCCGCCGCCCACGCCCGATCCACCTCGCCCCACCATCGACCAGCGGGCCTCGCACCCATCTTCCACCCCGAGCCGGACGCAGCGCAGGCCACAAGACGCCGAGGCCGCCCGGATCGATCTGGCGCCTGCTCGATCCGTGCCCTCCAAGGACGCCAGACGCGAGGAGAACCCTCGAGGAACCCTACGTGCACTCTTTTCCCACCTTTCCTCGTCTGCGACGAGCAGCTGGGCAAAACGATCTCGCCGGAGCTCCGCCGCCGCCGTTTCTTCGGTCGATTCCGTCGTCGTAAGGACACCGCAGCCGCGCCAGTTGCCCCCCCTCGACCCTCCACTCATCACCGAAACCTTCTGACACTCTTACCTGGGCAGAGAGCCACCGGAGCCGCCGCCCGACGCCGAGCAGAAGCGCTGGAGCACGCCGGGTTCACCTCGTCGCTGCCGCCCGCAGAGGACGCCCCGCTGCCATCCGACACCACCACCACCTCCGCAACTTGTCGCTGAACCCGTCCGTCACCTCACCTTCGCCGGAGACCCGCCGGAGAGCCGCCGCCGCCGACGCCCGAGACCGCCGCCGCCGTCCTCTGTTTCTGGTGAGCACGCACGCGCACAGGAGCCTTTGGCCAATCACGAACTGACACGTGGCAAGCAGCTACAGTACACGCACGGCTGTGCAGGAGTTTTCTGTTTTCCCTTTTGTTTTATTTTTAGTTTTTCACCTAAACTTCAAATAGCTATAGCTTTTATTCAGTATACCCAAATTAGGTAATTCTTTTTCCTATGATCTCACAAAAATCAGCACAATATCACAGTACCAACTTTGCACATGTTTGCACGGTTTAAATTTGAATTCGTTTGAATTTGAATTAAACCTTCTGGAGACCGTATCTCTCAAACCGTTCATCGGAATCAATTGATTCTTTTTGCATTATGACCGTAGTGCAATTTAGGTGCTGTTAAGTTTCTGTTGTTGTGTTTTTGAAATGATTTTCTTGCTGTTGGTTTTTGTTTTGGTTCTTTTCGTGTTCCGGTGATTGATTTGTTGAATTGTGTGAAACGTGTAGATTGTCCGAGGCGAGGCAAACTATTGTCGAGTGTGACTTTCGAACCGTAACCAAGGTAAGTTACATGTTGATCATCCTTTACCTATTGTTTTCTATGCATGTAGTTATATCACACTATGAATATATGCATGTATATGATTACTATATTATTTTGCTATATCTTTGTTGAGCTATCTTCCGTCTTTGCAAATCGTGGTAGTTGTAGGTTGCTATGCTTTGTAGACGGGTGGTTCGTGTATTCATTGAGTTTATGTGAGGATTATATATATTTTAACAAATTGAGTAGTAACTCAGACTTAACTCACCTCTCGGGCGGAAGTGGTATTGCTTGGTGTTGAGGGAAGGCATCATGGGGTCTTGCACCTTTTCTAAGGCCATGCGCCATGAGAGTGCACCCTAAGTGGAATGCCGCCTGTGTTCAAAAAGATCGATGACTTAGTGACTAGTAGCTTCCATGTGCGGCCACTTGGCTATATGGGCTCGCTTAGTTGATCGCTTGTTGGAACCCTTGCCTGCATCAGGTCGACAGATGTAGCATATGTAGGTGGGATGTGGCCGTCAGGTGGTTAAGGGAACCTCTTCTGAAAGACTTTGTCTCAATCTTCGGATTGGGTCCAGTGGGTAAAGCGTACAAAACTCTGCAGAGTATTAAAACTAATCATGATTAGCCGTGCCCTTGTTATGGGTAAATTTGAGCCACTATGCCATTACAGTTGTTGGATGATCTTGACAGATGTGACACTTAATAATATTTGTGGGCAACTTAATAAAGGGTAGGTTGGAGTTGATTTTGCCAACTCAACCTTGTGTATTTAATTGTGGTAATAAAAGAACTAAATAAAAACTTGACTATTAGGTAGTTATTAGGATAAAATCAGCTTTATGCAAAAATAAACCCTCAAGCCTTCCTTTGTTGTACTATGCATATACATGTAGGTCTGCTATATTATTACTCCTGTGTAACTTGCCAATACATTCAAAGTATTGACCTATATGGCTGCAACGCCTCATGTTGCAGGATATTGATTTAAGAGTAAGGTACCGTTAGGGTCGCGAGTCTGCACTCAAAGATCGCCATGGGCTATGATGGGACTCATTGTTATTTTTCGCTACTTTCCGCTGTTTGATTGAATAAAGCTAGCCAAGTGCTATGCGATTGTTTTATTTTATATATTCGGACCATACGATGTAATAAATGATGCACTTGCTATTCGGTATTCATCTATCTTGTGTGTGCTAGCGAGTTCGATCCAGGGACTAGCACGGTAAGCACAGAGACTCAAATCCTTCGAGATTTGGTCGTTACAGATGGTATCAGAGCAGTGTGTTGACTGTAGGACGTGACCCTAGAAAATGGATTAGAAAAGCCATAGGAGTGAAAATTATTTTATCAACTAGCTATACTTCTTACTGTTTATTAGTTAAGCCCCTCAAGTATGTTGCCAGTTAAGTAGGAACTAGTGCTGAGACCACCATTCATGCTTGTTTTATATTGCAACGTTATCGTGTTAGCGTATCTGATTATGCCCACTTTTGTGGTATGAAGATACTAGATTGTTTGCTTGATTGGTAGTTTGTTTGTTAATTTATATCTTGTCGAAATTATTCGACTATATATATATATATAATATTATCATATTATTGTTTGTTGTTTGTTGCTTGTTGTTTGTGTGTTGGTGTTATTCGTTGTTGTGTTTTGTTGGCTTGATCATATTATGCATATGGGTAGAATATATTTATACATACATAGCTTTTGGCCCTATTATATCTATAACTCATCTATGCTTGCCCACCAGATGCCGCCGAGGCGTGACACTAGACGCACTGCTGCAGGAGGAGACAACAATGGCAATGACGTACCGCCATACATGCAGCAGTTGCTTCAGGGACAGGCTCAGTTGATCCAGTTGCTTGCTCAGAACATGGGAAACAACAACAATAACAACAACAATCCGCCACCACCGCCACCTGTGGATATGCTTACCAGGTTCTTGAGGTTGAATCCTCAGAGGTTCTCCAGTTCCCCTGAACCTATTGTGGCTGATGATTGGCTCCGTGCAGTCAATAAGAACCTGGATACGGTTGGATGCACAGATGCAGAGAGGGTGAGGTTTGCCTCACATTTGTTGGAGGGTCCTGCCGCAGCTTGGTGGGACAACTTTTTGGTCACTTATCCCATTGCTACTGTCACTTGGGTGCAGTTTCAGACAGCTTTCCGTGCTGCACATGTGTCTGCTGGTGCTATGAGTCTGAAAAAGAAGGAGTTTCGCATTTGCGCTGTGGTGGTTTACACGCTTAATGCTTATGTGGATGAATTTCATAATCTTGCACGTTATGCTCCTAATGATGTTAACACTGATGCAGCTAGGCAGGAGAAATTCTTGGAGGGCCTAAATGATGAGTTGAGCCTTCAGTTGACAGTGGCCACTTTTAACAATTGCCAGGAGCTGATTGATAAGGCTATTGTGCTGGAGGGAAAGCAACAGGCCATAGAGAATCGCAAGAGGAAGTACAACAATAATAACAGGTATAATTCAGGACCACAGCAGAAGCCACGCACTTCATATCATGGTAATGGAGGTAATGGACATAATCATCATGGAGGTAATGGGCATCATAATCATCATGGAGGTAATGATCATAATCATCATGGAGGGAATGGCCACAACCATAATGGCCACCATCATCATAATGGGCACAAGAGTAACAATGGCAATGGCAGAGGTAATGGTAATGGTAATGGTAATGGTAATGGCAATGGAGGGAACAATAACCAGAACCACCAAAGTTACACGGCGCCAAGGATTTGAGTCGGTGCAAAAGGCTTGGTGTAAGGCTATGGGGCACTATGCCACAGATTGCCCAGGGGCGAAGAACTCAGGATCCAGCAAGCCAAACCCCTTCCAAAAGGGTCATGTAAATCATGTTAATGTGGAGGAGGTTTACAATGAACCTGATGCAGTGATTGGTAAGTTCTTGATTAATTCAGTACCTGCGCTTGTTCTTTTTGATACTGGTGCATCGCATTCATTTATTTCGAGGGTATTTGTTGATAAACATGGGTTGCCAACCAAAACACTTAGCATGCCTATTAGAGTGAGTTCCCCAGGAGCTGAGATGATAGCAGGTGTTGGTTGTCATCAGTTGACTTTGTCGATTGGGAAGCATGAGTTTCCTACAGATTTGATTATATTGAAGTCACAAGGTCTGGATATTATTTTGGGTATGGATTGGTTGCAGTTATATAAATGTCGTATTGATTGTGCCAGTCGATCTATTACTCTCAATGCACCAGGAGGGAAGAGGATCAAATATGTGTGTAAGTATAAGCGTAATCAGTGCGGTGAACTCTCTTAAGGGGGTAGCCCGAAGAGGTGCCGCCAGAGGGATTATCCAGATGTGTTTCAGAGGAGTTGCCAGGTATGCCACCAGATAGAGATATTGAGTTTCTTATTGATTTAATACCAGGCACTGGACCTATTGCAAAGAGACCGTATAGAATGCCTCCTCAAGAGTTGGAGGAATTGAAGAAGCAGATAAGAGAATTGCAGGCACAAGGATTTATTCGCCCAAGTTCATCACCTTGGGGAGCTCCAGTTTTGTTTGTGGAGAAGAAGGATGGGACCTTGAGGATGTGTGTTGATTATCGTTCTCTGAATGAGGTAACCATTAAGAATAAGTATCCTTTGCCTATGATAAATGATCTGTTTGACCAGTTGGAGGGAGCTACTGTGTTTTCTAAGATTGATCTTCGCTCTGGTTATCATCAATTGAAGATTCGTGAGCAAGATATTCCAAAGACTGCTTTTACGACAAGGTATGGGTTGTATGAATATACTGTTATGTCATTTGGATTGACTAACGCTCCTGCATACTTCATGAATATGATGAACAAGGTGTTTATGGAGTTCTTGGATAAATTTGTGGTTGTTTTCATTGATGATATATTGGTGTTCTCCAAGAATAAGCAAGAGCATGAGGTGCATCTGCGTTTGGTATTGGAGAAATTGAGGGAACATCAGTTGTATGCCAAGTTCAGCAAATGTGAGTTTTGGCTGGATGAGGTAGCATTCCTTGGACATGTTGTGTCAGGTAATGGAGTTGCAGTTGATCCATCTAAGGTTGCTGCAGTTACAGAGTGGGAGACACCCACGACAGTTGGAGAGATTCGCAGCTTTTTGGGCCTTGCAGGTTATTACAGGAGGTTTATTGAGAACTTTTCCAAGATTGCAAAGCCTATGACTGAATTGTTGAAGAAGGAGAAGAAATTTGTTTGGACTGATGAATGTGAAGCCAGCTTTCAGGAATTGAAGCAGCGTTTGGTTACAGCACCAGTCTTAACTCTGCCGGATATACATAAGGACTTCCAGGTATATTGTGATGCTTCTCGTCAAGGACTTGGGAGTGTTTTGATGCAGGAAGGTAAACTTGTTTCATATGCTTCACGTCAGCTTAAGAATCATGAGCATAATTATCCCACACATGATTTGGAGTTAGCCTCGCCAGTGCATGCATTGAAAACTTGGAGGCCATACCTTATTGGTAATCATTGTGATATATTTCTTGATCATAAGAGCTTGAAGTATATTTTTACTCGAAGGATTTAAACCTCAGCAGAGGAGATGGTTGGAGCTTATTAAGGATTATGATTTGAATGTGCAGATCATCTGGTAAGGCTAATGTTGTTCTTGATGCATTGAGTCGAGGAGCCATGCTAATGCAATTAATATTGATAATATGCCACCCGAGTTATGTGAACAATTCAGAATCTCAGGTTGGAGATGGTTCCTAAGGGATATTTGGCAACACTTGAGGTAAAGCCTACTTTGCTTGACAGGATTAGAGAAGCTCAAAAGGGTGATAAGGAGACTGCTGAGATAAAAGAGAACATGGTTAAAGGTAAGGCAGAAGGTTTCCATGAGGATGAACATGGGGCCATATGGTTTGAGAAGCGATTTGTGTACCTCAGATGCGGATATCGAAGTTGATTCTTCAGAGGCGATGATTCACCTTATTCTATTCACCCAGGTAATACTAAGATGTATTTGGATTTGAGGGAAAGATTTTGGTGGCCTAGCCTGAAGAGGGAAATTGCTGGATATATTGCAACATGTGATGTGTGCCAGAGGGTTAAAGCAGAACATCAACGACCAGCAGGTCTGTTACAGCCATTGCCTATACCTGATTGGAAGTGGGATGAGATTGGTATGGATTTCATTACAGGTCTACCCAGGACTCGGTCAGGTTATGATTCTATTTGGGTAGTTGTTGATCGTTTGACTAAAGTTGCTCATTTCATCCCGGTAAAGACTACTTATACCAAAGGCTCACTAGCAAAGATTTATATGTCTAAAATTGTTTGTCTGCATGGAGTTCCAAGGAAGGTAGTGTCGATAGAGGTACTCAGTTCACATCTAAATTTTGGCGCCAGATTGCATGAATCCTTGGGCACGTGTGGAGTTCAAGACTGACTTTCCATCCACGCACAGATGGGGCGCAGAGAGGGTAAATCAGATTTTGGAGGATATGTTGAGAGCTTGTGTTTTGGACTATGGGTCCAGTTGGGATGATAATTTACCTTATGCAGAGTTCTCATATAATAACAGTTATCAGGCTAGTCTGAAGATGGCCCCATTTGAGGTATTGTATGGTAGAAAGTGCAGGACACCGTTGATGTGGGATGAGGTTGGAGAGCATCAGTTCTTTGGGCCAGACTTGATCAGAGATGCTGAGGAGAAGGTCAAGTTGATTCGTGACAGGCTGAAGATAGCACAGTCCAGACAGAAGAGTTATGCAGATGCAAAACGTAAGGAGGTGACATATGAAGTAGGAGACCGTGCATATCTTAGAGTTTCACCACTTCGTGGAATTAAGAGGTTTGGAATCAAAGGTGTTAGCACCACGCTTTGTGGGGCCTTACACGATCTTGGAGCGTAGAGGAGAGGTAGCTTATCGCTTGGAGTTGCTGAATCTTTGTCGAGTTCACGATGTGTTTCATGTATCTCGCTTGAAGAAGTGTCATGCAGAGATGATGGATGTTCCATTAGGGACACAAGGCCACTTGAGGCAATTCGGTTGGAGAGTGATTTGACATATGAGGAGAAACCTGTTAAGATTCTCGGAGACAGCAGAGAGAGTTACTCGCACCAAAACAATCAAGTTATGTAAGGTTCAATTGGGATCATCATATGAGGAGGAAGCTACCGGGAACGAGAGGAAGATCTCAAGCGGGATCACCCACACCTATTCCTAGCAGCCCGAATCTCGAGGGCTAGATTCATCTTAAGGGGTAGGTTTGTAACATCCCAATTTTCCTAAATTAGGATGTTAATAGATCATTCATATGCATATCATATTTTTATTGCATTATTTGCTTTTTCGAATATTCAAATCATTATGCAACAAAAGGCAATTTATTTGGAGTGGAGATAACATGACTTCTCCCTATTTTAAAAATGTTCATAATGTGCGAATACTATTTCCAGTTCATATGATATGTTACGTAATTTTGTGATCTTCAAAATATTTTATTTGTTTGTTTTATTGCTGTTTGAGTGTCCTATTGCATCAAAATGATTTTCCAAAATTGCATTAGGTGAGGAACTAGTGTTCCTGTAGTTTATATTGGTAGTATATATTTTACTGTGTGTATACGTATTTTTGTTTAGTTTTTATTATGTTGTTTTTATTTTATTTATTTTTGTTTCTGTAGTTGTGTTTAAAAAATAAAAAAAAGCGCCTTCTGCTGCCCAAAGAATCATGCCCAGCCAACTGCCCAAAGAATACAAGACCACACCGCTGTGGCTCAAAGACCCAGCGCCTCACCTCCTGCCTGCCCAGCCACCAAGCGGTACGCTCGCTCGCCCACGCCCGATCCACCTCGCCCCAGCCACTGACCAGCGGGCCCCGCACCCATCTTCCACCCCGAGCCGGACGCAGCCGCGCCGCGCGCACGCCGAGGCCGGCCCGGATCGATCTGGCGCCCTGTTCGATCCCGTGCCCTCCAAGGACGCCGCACGCGAGGACAACCCCTCGAGGAACCCTACCGTGCACTCTTTCCCACCTTTCTCGTCCGCGACGAGCGGCTGGGCAAACGAATCTCGCCGGAGCTCCGCCGCCGCCGCTTTTCTTGGTCGATTCCGTCGTCAGAAGGACACCGCAGCCGCCGCCAGCTTGCCCCCTCGACCCTCCACTCATCATCAAACCTTCGACACTCTTACCGGGCGAGAGCCACCGAGCCGCCGCCCGACGCCGAAGCGAAGCGCTGAGCACGCTGGTTCACCTCGTCGCTGCCGCCGCAGAGGACGCCCGCCGCCATCCGACACCACCACCACCTCCGAACTTGTCGCTGAACCCGTCCGTCACCTCACCTTCGCCGGAGACTCGCCGGAGAGAGCCGCCGCCGACGCCGAGACCGCCGCCGTCCGCCTTTAGCTGTGAGCACGACGCAAGACAGAGCCTTTGGCCAATCACGAATCGACACGTGGCAAGCAGCTATGAGACACGCACGGCTGTGTGCAGGAGTTTTCTGTTTTTCCTTTTGTTTTATTTTTAGTTTTTCACCTAAACTTCAAATAGCTATAGCTTTTATTCAGTATACCCAAATTAGGTAATTCTTTTTCCTATGATCTCACAAAAATCAGCACAATATCACAGTACCAACTTTGCACATGTTTGCACGGTTTAAATTTGAATTCGTTTGAATTTGAATTAAACCTTCCGGAGACCGTATCTCTCAAACCGTTCATCGGAATCAATTGATTCTTTTTGCATTATGACCGTAGTGCAATTTAGGTGCTGTTAAGTTTCTATTGTTGTGTTTTTGAAATGATTTTCTTGCTGTTGGTTTTTGTTTTGGTTCTTTTCGTGTTCCGGTGATTGATTTGTTGAATTGTGTGAAACGTGTAGATTGTCCGGAGTGCGAGGCAAACTATTGTCAGGAGTGTGACTTTCTGAACCAGAACCAAGGCAAGTTACATGTTGATCATCCTTTACCTATTGTTTTCTATGCATGTAGTTATATCACACTATGAATATATGCATGTATATGATTACTATATTATTTTGCTATATGCTGTTGAGCTATCTTCCCGTCTTTGCAAATCGTGGTAGTTGTAGGTTGCTATGCTTTGTAGACGGGTGGTTCGTGTATTCATTGAGTTTATGTGAGGATTATATATATTTTAACAAATTGAGTAGTAACTCAGACTTAACTCACCTCGGGCGGAAGTGGTATTGCTTGGTGTCGAGGGAAGGCATCATGGGGTCTTGCACCTTTTCTAAGGCCATGCGCCATGAGAGTGCACCCTAAGTGGAATGCCGCCTGTGTTCAAAAAGATCGACAGACTTAGTGACTAGTAGCTTCCATGTGCGGCCACCGCTATATGGGCTCGCTTAGTTGATCGCTTGTTGGAACCCTTGCCTGCATCAGGTCGACAGATGTAGCATATGTAGGTGGGATGTGGCCGTCGGTGGTTAAGGAACCTCTTCAAAGACTTTGTCTCAATCTTGGATTGGGTCCAGTGGGTAAAGCGTACAAAACTCAGAGAGTATTAAAACTAATCATGATTAGCCGTGCCCCGGTTATGGGTAAATTTGAGCCACTATGCCATTACAGTTGTTGGATGATCTTGACAGATGTGACACTTAATAATATTTGTGGGCAACTTAATAAAGGGTAGGTTGGAGTTGATTTTGCCAACTCAACCTTGTGTATTTAATTGTGGTAATAAAAGAACTAAATAAAAACTTGACTATTAGGTAGTTATTAGGATAAAATCAGCTTTATGCAAAAATAAACCCTCAAGCCTTCCTTTGTTGTACTATGCATATACATGTAGGTCTGCTATATTATTACTCCTGTGTAACTTGCCAATACATTCAAAGTATTGACCTATATGGCTGCAACGTCTCATGTTGCAGGATATTCAGACGAAGAGTAAGGTACCGTTAGGGTCACGAGTCTGCACTCAAAGATCGCCGATGGGCTATGATGGGACTCATTGTTATTTTCTGCTACTTTCCGCTGTTTGATTGAATAAAGCTAGCCAAGTGCTATGCAGATTGTTTTATTTTATATATTCTGGACCATACGATGTAATAAATGATGCACTTGCTATTCTGGTATTCATCTATACTGTGTGTGCTAGCGAGTTCGATCCAGGGACTAGCACGGTAAGCACAGAGACTCAAATCCTTCGAGATTTGGTCGTTACATGGTCAAACCTGTTGCAGCTTGGCGACGGCGAAACCGGGTCGTGGCTTCCCTGTTTTTCCTCATGCGTGTCCTCATGACAGCTGTACGTAGACTCGGGGAGAGCACTTTCGGGCCAACCGCAGTAAAGAAGCGGAGGCGCGACAGACCACACACGGCCGGTTCAAAGCGGGCGCCTCAGCAAAAAAAACGGCGGGCCGGCCATTAGGTCCATGAAGAGGACTCGGTGCGCGGCGGTTCATAGAGCAAGCGAGGCCGGTTTGAAGTTCAGCGGTGGCTCGTGGCAGTTCCCAAATCGGGACGAGATCACGGCAGCTCACGACAGTGAAGCGCCCAAAAAGTGCGGACGCCTGAGGCGCGGGCGGCGACTTGAGGTGTTGCGTGGGAGGCAATCCGTCAGTGGCTCGGAGATGACTCGGCGGCGACTTAATCCGGCGGCGGTTCGCAAAGGCGGTAGCTCGGTGCCACTCACGGCGGCGGCGGGTCGTCGTGCGGTCGTGGCCGGAGCAGCCTTGGCCGGGGCCGGTCGAAACAGAGCGGCGGGGCGCGCACTTGGGCGTGGAGAACCCGTCGTGGGCGAGGAGGAGAAGCTCGAGACGAGGCCGGGCGTGGCTCGGTGTTGACCCCGAGCGAGGGACGGCCTGAGGCGACAGGGCCGGCTCAACCAGGCGGCGGAGGCGCCTGCGAAGCGAGGTCGCCACGGAGGTTGCTTCCAAGTCGTAATCGGCTGAACAGACCGGGTCGTGACCTGTTTCTCTCTCCCCTTTTTATTAATAGTAATTTTCCCTTGAAGATCTGAGTACTCGCACTTGCATCTAATACTCTGGCGATTTGATGTGATGGCTTGTCTTCACCTTGGCTTCCTTCCAACACGTGAGAAGTACTAGTTGAATTAGTACTTTGACTTCAAGCGGTGATTTGGGTCTTCCCGTGAGGACGTAAATAACTTGTCAGATTGTTTGCTTCCCAAACCTTGAGGTTTGAAGCGAACCTGCATTTATCAGCTGCTCGGATGCAATCTGCTTGATGCGTAGTTTTATTTTTCTTCATCCTGTCCTAAAACGGAGATAGGGTTTGTATTAATCCGGCGGCGGCGGCGTATGAGGTGTTGCCGCCGAAAAATTCTTCTGTTCCAGCTTCTAACGACAGTATAGCGAAAATATATCCGGTTCAACGGATTGCGTGGTCGCAGCCGCACGCAGCACGCAACCCTCGTCATCTTTATCCCAGGTAGCGATCATCAAAAGCTCGGTGGACTAGTATGCTGACTCCAGAGGAAAAGCTCACTCCATCTCGGCGGATCAAAAGCGATCAGATAACCCGCGGTGCAGTAGCTACGAAGAGACCGGAACCCTTACTGCTTTTGACTTTGGACCAATCTTGTATTTTGTTGCTCTGACTGCTTGATATTGAGACAATGTAACTCCTTCATCGAAGACTCTTCTTCACCTTGAAAAATTGCCAACTTCTCGAACCCTAAAAAAAAATCCCTCCAAGAACTTAACACCACCGTGCGCATGCCCCACGGTGGGCGCCAACTGTCGTGGAATTGTCACGGCAGATGTCCTAGTGTCAGGACTTAGTCGCGAGGCCAACGCATCTATGTGGTAGCTTGAGAGGGGTTGAGCGGAATCGAGAGACGGAACACAAGACAAGGGTTTAGACAGCTTCGGGCCCCGGGAAACATCATCCGGTAAAAACCCTACATGCTGTTTGAGGCTAGATCTCATTATCATCACGAGGGAGTCGCCGTAAACCGGCTCTCCTCTTTGTGTCTAACCCTAGAGATTATTGCTTGTCGCTTGTCGCTTCTAACTTGTCCCTCTTTGGGGAGCCCTGCCCCTCCTTATATATGTTGAAGGGGCGGTTTACATGTGGAGTCCTATTAGGATTAGGACTAGTCTATCTCTAATACAAACCGGATACAAGTCCTAGTCTTAACTCCTTGTAAGGCAAATATTCCTTTCCTCTTAAACCGGCCCACAATGGTAGAACCGGCCTTCATGAACCGCCAGACAGGCCACCGGGTCTTGTTGCTCCTCTGGCTCGCCTGCCGGATTACCGATGAACTATAAATCGTCTGGTCTGTGCAGGTCACCGGTGAATCGCCAAGTCCGGCCGGTTTATCCTTCCGGCCGGTTTACACCGCGGGGCATATCCCCGACAGAAACGGTGCCAAACATTACAAAGAAATTTCCCCGGGGTCATGAGAGCACGGCACGGGCACACACCCATTTTTATGAAGTCTGGACTCCATCTGAATTACCAGTAATTAAAATACCAACTAGGCCTAGGCTAGTGGCCGCACCTCGCAGCCATAATGTTTGAAACTTCTCCCCATTCTCAGACAATGGATGAAAACTGACAAAGCGACACACAAATGGTTTGTACACCTTCTTTGCTAACTAACGCCTAAAATGTAGTTGTAGAACGGTTTTGAATTTAATTATATGCACTAAATGCAAGGTAAGTGCAAAAAAATAACTTGAATATAGCAACAAGACCAGAAATGGGCCAGAAAATCAAACCTAGGGTATATACGTGATTGTTTACCATGAAAATAATTCAAAGCAGAACGATGTAGTCACTGACGATTGGAGTCCGAAGTTCCGCGTCTCCTTTTGGAAGCTATGATCATTCTTGTGAGATGCTTTGATTTGGAAGGTGTGAGCATCAAAACTCGTGCCATCTTTACCAAAAAAATTCCATGCGATCCTGAGAACGTGGCATGGTGACACACCAATTTTCGTTATTTTGGGACTCTATATGCATTTCCTGTAATTAGAATACCAACAAGGCATACGCCTCTAGCCGCATCTTGCGGCCGAACTGTTTGAATTTTTTCCCGTTTCACGAACAATGAATGAAAATCCCCAAAGGAACACACAAATGATCTTGCTAGCTAGCTAGCACCCAAGTGTAGTTGCGACTATAGCAAACAATTCAATATAACAAACGATACCTGAAATGCACGAGAAAATTGAACCATAGGGTACAATGGTGATTTCTTACCGTGGAAAACAATTTGGAGGTGAAACGATGACCTCTTTGTTTTCATTCAAATGAAAATGTGCAGTTAGTTCATGTAAATGTTTTCAAATTGCCCCTCGTAAAAAAAGTTTTCAAATAGCACACGATTCACTCACGAAAGCCACGTGCCTAGCAAACCGTGGTCGATGCCCCACCTTTTCTGTGCGCGCGATCTAAGTCATGTGTTCTGATTGGCCAGAACACAAACCCCATGGATCATACGTCTGCACCATTGGATGCTCCCAGATCGAACGACAATCCTCATCCCTTTCGACAGGAAATGTAGTCCGGCTAGGAATTGATTTATATGCCAAAATGTACTTTAAATGCCAAAAAATGTTTTATATATAGCACACGAGACCTGAAATGCGCCAGCAAATCAAACCCGTGGTATAATGGTGATTGCTTAACGTGGGAAAAATTTAGAGGCGAAACGATGAACTCACGTCTTTAGGCAACCGTTTGCATAGGCCTTTCCATGCGGCGACCGGGGATATTTTTCACCCTTTTCACCTAGGCCGCCAACACCCCCACCACCCACCCACGTTTCACTCAACTAGTCCACCCAATCTCCATCGCCAACTCCCCCCTCCCCTAGATCCACAGCAGAACCCTCTCCGGCGCCGCCGTGCTCACCCCGGCCGTGTGCCTGCTCTTCGGTGTCAAGCCTACCTCCACTGCCATTCCCAACACATGGCTGCCCACGCCTCACCGTCTTCGTTTGCTCACAAGCCACCCTCAAGCATATCGATGCTGTAACCCTCGCCTATCCTGTGGTCTGGCAGGGTTTGCATTAGGAAGCATGTTAGTTACTGCTCTCCATCATGGTGAGTAATATTTCCTGGCGACCCCTCTTCCTACTTCATTCCGTATGTTCCCAAATTGGCTATAAAATAACAGAGAGCGTATATATGTTCATTATCTACCTTCCTAACTAGTACATATAATCTGTATTTGTTCCAATAAGTTACTGCCTATTTATAGATCGTGGGCGCCCGGGTCACACAAACTTAACATATTAGCCGTACATTTTCTAAATTATTGCATGACATGTTTAGAAAGCTTGATACCAAGTGGTTAGTTTTATGCTTATCGTCCTTTCCTAAGTTTCGCATGTGTTCTCTGTTGATGCCGAGTAGCAGCGACAGCACTCATGCTTCACGCGATTTATCTTCATCTGATTCCGACAACCCTAAGTCTTCAGCAGATTGTCAGGGATCAAGTAATCTTGAACGAGATAGAGCTACAACAATTACCCTTCCAGTCAGGAAACAGAGGAATGCTCCAAGGAAGCCCACACACCAGCCTAAAGGTGTATGTGAAGTAACCGAGATTGATTTAAAGTCTTCGGCTCCAACTAAACCAGATAAAGCACGCACGGGGTGTAGGAGTGTGTGTGGATTTGTTGGCAGGGCAAGGCTCAGCATTAATTTGCCGTGGTTTCGGAAGGCTCGCACAGAAACACGGCGAAGGATAGTCCGGGAGATCATGGATCACTTCAACATTCCATAGCAGTGGAGAATGCAGGTGGAACACGCTACACTGAAGAAGGCTAGGGATGCTTGGAGAAACTGGAAGCACGTGTTGTACAGGAAGTACTTGAGTGAAGACAAGGAACCAATCCCTGCATACCCCCAAATTACATAGGCAAACTGGGCAGAATTCAAAAGGGTTAGGGAAACTAAAGAGTTTGCTGAGAAGAGTTTCAAGCAATCGGAACTTCAGAAGAAGAACATACATCCCCACCGAAGTGGTGTGGCAGGATACTACGACATGAAACTGATATGGGACCAAGAGGACAAAGAAGCAGTAGCGGCGGGTAGGAATCCAGCCTTTAGTGAAATCAGGGGCCAACATGCCAGAGACTACTTGCGGGCACGTGCAAGGATGCGTGATGACGGAACTTATTACTTTAAAAACTCACATGACGAAGAATTGTATCATGTGATGTTAGAGGCTTCCAAAATCCCTGGAAGGTTCTACAGGAACTCAGGGCCATGTGACATTCTGACCGTTTCTCTGGAAACAAGGGAGCCCCCTGGCCGTGCAAGGGGTATAGGTGTTAATGTCCCGCACTAGAAGGCTTTCACACTCAGCAAAGAAGAGAGGCTCGGCATGAAAAAGGCAAGGAGTGAAATGAACCAGAATGGATTGTATGGAAGGTTGAGGAAGGAGATGTATCCGGCTGTTCGAAAGGATGAGGTGTCAATGATGATGCAGAAGACTCTAACACTGACAGATAGCCAACGGATGGGAGGGGAGGTGGGCATGGATGATATTGCTTATTCCGCGCGACAACACTGCACAAGAGTCGCTATGCATCAGCTGACCCCAGTGACACTGAGACTGCAGCTGATCATGATGATGCTATATCTGATCTACCTGAAATGAAATAGATACTAAAGGGCATGGTTACACATTATGAAGGTACATTAAAATGTGCGACAGCCTAGGTTTGCCCACCCTTCTTGGAAGATGCCCTCCTATTGGACAATGTGCCATTGAAGCCGGGCTGTGTGAAGTGCTACATGACTGAAGTAAAGCCTGGATTCAATGAAATTGCCCTGAAGAATGTCCTAGGAGACTTCTATGAGGAAAGGACCTTGGGAGAAAGACTGTTACGTCACATCCAGTGGCCACGAAAGGAAATAGAGTTCATTGATGAGATCCCTAAAGCCCGGCCAAGAGCAACCAATGTCGTCCCTCAACCGGGGACGCTCTCCTTGCCACAGCAGCTCTCGCATGCTTCCCCCAAAGAACCTAATACTTGTAATCCGATGGCTGTTGCATCAACCTATGATCAGTTGGCCCGATTTTGTGGCATATAGGCCAAGTCATCCTCCGCCCCAAAGCAGCCAGTGGCATGGCCTACAACTGCTGAAGACGCACCACCGGTTCAGATGCCAGTGGCGGGGGGAGTCCCAGCTACAGCACATGCTTAGCACAACCTGGTGGAACGGACTGCTAAGTAGTCTGATTCTTCAGAACTACCTGCTAAGCAGTCTATAGGTCCAGAACCGTCTGCTCATCAGTCTGTCGGTCCGCACTCATCTGATCAGCATACAAATGTCTCAGCACTTCCTGCTCAGCAAACCAACGCTTTGGCATGGCCTCCTCAGCACACCGACAAGTTGGCACCACCTGCGCAGAAACCTGACATAGCTTCAATGCATTGTCAGGGATCCGATGCCTCTGCTCCTACAACCCAGCAGTCCATCACAGCAACACTGCTAGCTCAGCGGTCCGACATAGATAAACCGTCTGCTAAGCAGTATGTTGAAGCTTCACTGTCTTCTTGGCAGTCTTCCTTGCAGCCAACCAGACGTTCTACCAGAAATTCTTCAACTACCAAGAAGGAAGTGGCCAAAAAGGCTACACCCACGAGGAAGCGCAGCGGGAGAGTGAAGAGGAAAGAGAACGATTGCCTCTTACTTAAAGCACTCATCGCCCAGAACCAAATTAACAACAGGTTGTTCGAATCAGGGAGTAATATTATTTCTGAAGGCATGGATGATGAAGAAATAGCTTTGCAACTTGCTAAAAATAAAGCGGGCGTACTTGAAGCATGCAATTACATCCATTGCCAGCCATTTCTTCTTGGCGAATACTTTGATGAGTGCAGCTCCAGTTGCCGTGAGTTAAATTAATATTGCATGGATAAAATGTCAGCAAGTCATCATGGTTTGGTAGTCTACTACTACAGAGATCATTTCCGACACAATGCTGGCTCCATCAATGTGAGTTTCAAGGACATACATCTCTTCTTCAACTTCAACGACCTCGATGCCACTCTTGTTAGATGCCTGATTTTGTAAGTACTTGACAAACTCTGATCAACTTCTACATACAAGGTTGTAAATGATACACATCTAACTACATTTTATTCCTCTCTGGGGATTGAACGCAGAGAGAATAAAAAGGGAGAGTGTGTATTTCATAGATCCTGACTTAGAAAATGGCACAACAATACATGGTAAGGACCTATAGGACTGGGCCGTTAACACGGTCGCCCGTCTCTTCGAAAACACGTCTGATGCAGACATTTCTCTGGCCATATCATGAATGGTAAGTGTTGGGGATATTACCACTAGTGTAAACCGGCCAGCTTGGGCCGGATTAGCTCCGTTAGTGGTATAAGCAGAGAAAGGCCCAAGGCCTATAGTCGGTTTAGAGCTTGTAGCCGTGAACCGGCCTGATGTATAACTTGTATTGTAAGTTAGGAATAGAGAGATACCAACCGGGATATGAGTATGAACCGGTTGGGACTCTACGAACCGACGGGCGTCACTCGTGTATATAAGGGGATGACCCGGCGACGGTTCAAGGACAGACAACCACAACTCGAGCCTAGGCGAAGCTTGTTTGCTCCTCGCCATCGAGACTACATCAATTCCATCACAACTAGACGAGGCTTTTACCTTCATCGAAAGGGCGAACTAGTATAAAACCCTTGTGTCTTTGTGTCCGCTTTAACCCCGCAAGTAAACTCCGTAGCGATGGCTCCACGACTAAGTCCTTACGCTAGGACATCCGCCGTGACAAATCCACGACGCTTGGCGCCACCGTGGGGCTATCGCACGATGGTTTGACGATCTTGGAGGGCAAGCTCAAAGGACTCGAAGGCTACGTCGTGGGCCGGATGACCAAGAGTCGTCGCGGCCGGATCTACATCGACGACGCCGGATGGGGTCCCGAGGCCGATTCAATCGAGTATGGATACCGGGTCCCCTTCGGCGGCATACACGTTTTCATCGGCAAGATCGGGGAGCCTGGGCCTGAGCCGGACATCTGCACCGACCTCATCGAGACGGCTCAGCGTGCGCGACCTGCCCATGTTAAACCGGCCGTGAAGCATGTCTTCGTTGGAGTCACCCATGGAGGAGAGTACGACGCCGGTTCAGAATACGGTAGTGAGACTGTTGTTTATTCTGGCGATGAATCTTCAACAGGAGAGACCGAGTCATTGTACCAGCTGCAGGGCGATATGATCAGGGGCTGTTCCGACGGTGACGAGATTCCGGACCCCCAAGCCGCTTAAACCGGTTGGAGTATTCATGGCCGGACGCAGCAGCGAACCACTCTTCAACCATGGCGGCAATGCTTTCCGGTTCAGCAGCGGCAGCAGAGGGAGGAGGCCGGTGCGCCCGCAGTTCAAGTTCTGTCGATCTGTTTGATGCACTAGCAGCGCTTATGGCGGAGGACAAACCGGTCAGATCAGAGGCTCATAATGCAGAAATTGCAAAGGTGAAAGAGCAGATCACGCAAGCCAAAGCGGATCTAGCGGCAGAGAAGGAGCGTATGGCTGCAGAGCGGGCCGCTTTAGACGCACAAGCTTACAAACTCATGCTTGACCAGAGTGCGTCGCAAGAGGTGTTGAAGCGGAAGTATAGATCGCGCCTGCCATCAGGATTTGATCCTAGAAATCTTTTCCAGACCCCGGGAGCCGGACCCAGTAACCCGCCCCAGCACCGGGAGGTAAACCGGATTGAGGCGCCAGGAGCAGGAGCGACGGTCCAGCCGCGCCTAATGGAGCCTCCACAGCAGAACATGGTGGTTCCTCCGCCGGTGCAAACACCCCCAGGTCATTATTCTAACCCTATGGACAACCTTGTTGCGGCCGCCGCACGATTGGAGGCGATCCCAGTCGAAGGAGATTCCCCACAAGCAGTTGAGACACGCCGGGTTAAGGAGCTTCTCCGGACTGCACTGATCCAGCAGGAAGCGTATTCATACAGCCGTGATCGGATTCACTCGCCCGCCCAAGCCGGAGCTACATCAGGCGTATGGATGAACCGGCCCTATCAAGCAACGCGCGGGACCGTGAAGCGGCCCGAGGCAATCACCAGATAGGCGGCATTCGTGATGCTCAGGAGGTAGTGGATCGGGCCCGGGCACGCAGGGAGGCCGAGTTAGCAGCACAGGAAGATGCGGATCAACACACACCGGTTCGCCCTACCACCTTCGCCGGGCCAGGAGTCGCATCCGCTTTGGGGGTGCCCTGTTTAATCCCCGCTTTACGCAATGTGCGTCTGCCTAAGGATTTTAAGGGCCCACGCAAGGTGCCGAATTACACCGCGGATCTGTCCCCTGAAGCGTGGGTTGAAAGTTATGAGATGGCCATGGAGATGCTAGATGTGGATGAGACCGCGTGTGCAAAGTACTTCACCATGATGTTGGAAGGCACAGCCCGTACTTGGTTGAAGAGCTTACCGCCCAATTCTATCAGTTCATGGGCCCAGTTACGGGCCCGGTTTATCCAGAACTTCAAGGATACGTGTAAGCAGCCCAAGTCCATAGTAGACCTGGCGGCTTGCGCCCGTGAAGAAGGAGTCAACAACCCGTTGGGTACGCCGTGTGTGCGAGATTACGCACTCTTCGACCGGATCAACGCCGACTCGGCGATCTTAACATTAGAAGGCAGCCGCCGGTTTGAGCCTTTGAAGTTAAAATTGGGACGTATGAAGCGGTTACGCAATGATATGGGAACCCTCATGGCGCTTTGGTAAAGTATGCCGATTCGACAGTACCAAGGATCCCGTCGATGATGATGAAGCAGGGAAGGGAAAGAAGAACGGCAACTCCAAGGGGCAGCAGTACAAACCGGCGGGTCATGGAAACGGGGGCAAGCGCAAGGCCGATGGCAACCCGGATTTTGTAGCCAACACTAATGCGCAGGACAGAGGCCCGCGGCGCAGAGGCAAGGCGAATCGGGGTCCAAATCCTAATACAAGCCGTTTGAATTACTTGTTGAATCAGCCTTGCCCCAAGCACGGGACGAAGGAGTCCCCATCGAACCATCTCTGGAAAGACTGTTATATTATGCAGGAGTTCAAAACTCCAATGCTTTCCGGTATGACCAGGGGTCAGGTGGCGGTTCAGGATCCGGTTTCCATGGGCCGGGTCAGGATGGAGCTTCTGGTTCAGGGCCTAATCAAGGCAATCACAATAATCAGAATAATCAGGGTGGCCAGCAGCAGCAACAACAGTCAGGCTATCAGAGCCAACCAAAGCAGTTGAATAGTGGGCAGTATCATGTTTTCACAACCAGTTTGGACAAGCGGGATCGGAAGCTTCACAAACGGGCAGTAAACTCTGTTGAACCGGCCTTACCGCGGTATTTACGCTGGTCCGAGCAGCCTATCGTGTGGAGCAGAGAGGACCATCCCCCCCGGGTTGATAATCCGGGTCAGCTGGCATTAGTGGTGGACCCTCAGGTGGGGGGCTATAAGTTCACTAAGGTGCTTATGGACGGAGGAAGCAGTATTAATATATTATAGTATGAAACTTTCCGTCGCATGGGTCTCACAGACAAGGATCTCAGACCGTCCAATACGGTGTTCCATGGCGTAGTACCAGGCAAATCTGCTTATCCTGTTGGTAAGATAGCCCTGGATGTGGCTTTTGGAGACGAGCACGATTCCCGGTCTGAAAAGCTAACTTTTGAAGTGGTGAAAATCCGGAGTCCGTATCATGCCTTGTTTGGACGGCCGGCTTATGCTAAATTCATGGCACGACCTTGTTATATTTACTTGCAGCTCAAAATGTCGGGTTACAAAGGAACGATAACGGTGCATGGAAGCCGCTGAGTTGCTTTGGAATGCGAGGAAGGCGACGCAGCTTATGCAGAGGTGGTCTGTGCCACGGAGGAGTTGAAGTTCTAGAAAGACAATGTCGATCCGGCAAATATGACCCCTTTGAAGAAGCCAACTACGGAGCATGAATCGGATCTGAAGTTTAAATCGGCAGCTGAGACCAAGCTTGTTGACTTCGTGCCAGGCGATTCGTCTAAGCAGTTCACTGTCAGTGCCAACCTAGATCCCAAATAGGAAAGCGCGCTCATCAAGTTCATCCGTGAGAACCGGGATATCTTTGCATGGAAGCCATCTGACATGCCAGGTGTCCCGAGGGAACTCGCTGAGCACACACTTAATGTGGATCCCAAGTATAAACCGGTGAAACAGTTCCTCCGCCGGTTTAACGAAGAAATGCGCAAAGCCATTGGAGAGGAAGTAGCCAGGCTTTTGGCGGCTGGTTTTATCATTGAGGTGTTTCATCCAGAGTGGCTTGCTAATCCGGTGCTGGTCCTTAAGAAAAATGGCACCTGGCGTATGTGTGTGGACTACACAGATCTCAACAAAGCTTGTCCGACAGATCCTTTTGCCCTCCCCCGCATTGATCAGATTATTGATGCCACGGCAGGATGTGAGCGTTTAAGTTTTTTGGATGCGTACTCTGGATATCATCAGATCAAAATGGCGGTTAAGGACCAGGAGAAGACAGCGTTTATAACTCCCTTTGGAGCCTTCTGCTATGTATCTATGCCTTTTGGGCTCAAAAGTGCCTGTGCTACTTATCGGCCGTGTGTCTGAATTGCTCGCATACACAGATCGGCCGCAATGTGCATGCTTATGTAGATGATATTGTGGTGAAATCAAGACAAAAGGAGACACTGGTGGAAGATTTGAAGGAAACCTTCGACAACTTGCGCATTTATAAGATGATGCTTAATCCGGCCAAGTGTGTTTTTGGTGTTCCGGCAGGCAAGTTATTGGGGTTTCTGGTGTCTAACAGAGGAATTGAGGCTAATCCGGAGAAAATTAAAGCTATCACTTCCTTGGCTAAACCGAAGTGTATCAATGATGTTCAGCGTCTGGCGGGCAGGATCGCTGCGTTGAGCCGGTTTATCAGCCGCCTCGGAGAGAAGGCCATCCCTTATACCGATGAGGAAAGATGATAATTTAAATCGAGTCCGTGCCGACGAAGCATTTGAGGATCTAAAGCGGCAATTGGCCAACCCGCCTGTTCTTGCGGCTCCGGTTGACAAGGAACCGCTGTTGTTATATGTCGCAGCCAATGCTCGGCGAGAAGCGTGGCCATTGTGGTAGAGCGCAAGGAGGCGAGCAAGGAGTATCCGGTTCAACGGCCAGTTTATTATATCAGTGATGTGCTCATTGAGTCCAAACAAAGGTATCCGCATTGGCAGAAGCTCGTCTATGGTGTTTTTATGGCCAGTCGGAAGCTGAAGCAATATTTCCAAGGGCACCCTATCACAGTGGTTAGTTCAGCTCCTTTGGGTGATATCATACAAAACCGGAGGCGATCGGCGGATTGCAAAATGGGCCATCGAGCTTGGGCGCATGGACTAAAGTATATACCACGCATACCGTGAAGTCACAAGCACTTGTTGATTTCATTAATGACTGGACGGAGTTACAAGCGCCAGAGGAGAAGCCGGATCACACGTACTGGACTATTCATTTCGACGGATCCAGGCAGTTGGAAGGCTCGGGGGCTAGAGTCGTTTTAACTTCCCCACGAGGTGATAAGTTTTATTCGTTCTCCGTTTAATGTTCCTTGTACTAATAATGCAGCTGAGTACGAAGCTTTGCTCCATGGTCTCCGGATGGCTAAGGAGATGAACTTAAGCCGGGTTAAGTGCTTTGGTGACTCGGACCTGGTGGCTCAGCAAGTATCTGGCACTTGGGATTCTAAGGACCCGCTCATGGCCGCATATCGTCGAGAAGTGGATAATATCGCAGGTTGCTTCAAGGGCTATCAAGTGGATCATGTGGATCGCCGGAAGAACGAAGCGGCCGACGCTTTAAGCCGGTTGGGTTCTCAGCGTAAACCGGTCCCGCCTAATGTCTTTTTGGACGTCTTGCACAGCCCGTCAGTCCATCTCCCTGGTGAAGCGGATTTGGCTATTCCTGATCCGGAGGCTCAGTTGGTGGCAGCATTACATGCTATTCCGGATTGGACGATTCCTTTCCTTGCGTATATGACTCGAGGGGAGTTGCCAGAAGATGAGGTTCTGGCCAGACAGATAATCCGGCGCTCCAAATCTATGACGATTCTTAATGGTGAGTTGCATCATTGCAGTGTATCAGGGGCGTTTCAACGCTGTGTTTCCCCTGAGGAAGGCTGTGAAATTTTAAGAGAAATCCATGAAGGGGATTGCGGACATCACGCCGGTTGAAAGTCCCTGGTGGCGAAGGCATTCCGTCACGGATTTTACTGGTTAACTGCCCATGCTGATGCGGAGGACTTGGTCAAACGGTGTGATGGATGTCAGAAATTCTCCAGCGTGCTCATGTACCGCACAAGAATTGAGGATGATCCCAATAACGTGGCCGTTTGCGACTTGGGGCTGGATATGGTTGGACCCTTTAAGCGATCCAAGGATAAGAAGACCCACTGTTGGTGGAAGTGGACAAATTTACCAAGTGGGTGAAGCGAGCACAGTCGGCAAGTGTGATGCAGCAACAGCGGTGCAGTTCATCAAAAAGGTGATTTTCCGGTTTGGCTTTCACACAGTATCATTATCGACAATGGCACTAACCTATCCAAGGGGCTATGAAAGAGTTACGTGAGCGTGAGCACATCCGCTTGACGTGTCGTCGATGGCGCATCCTCGATCCAACGGGCGGCGAGCGCGCTAATCAAGAAATCTTACGAGGCATCAAACCCCGACTTCTGGTTCCATTACAGAGAACACCAGGGTGCTGGGTTGTAGAGCTCCCATCGGTGCTATGGAGTATCAATACTATGCCAAACCGGACCACCGGGTATACACCATTTTTCATGGTATATGGAGCGGAGGCCGTTCTCCCCAGTGATATCCGGCACGATTTGCCCCGTGTAGCGGCTTATGTTGAAGCGGACAACGAGACGGCGCGACAGGACGCTTTGGACCTGTTGGATGAGGAGCGTGATATGGCAGCCGCTCGTTCGGCGATTTACCAGCAAGATCTTCGTCGTTATCACAGTCGCCGGGTTAGAACTAGAACTTTTCAAGAAGGAGATTTAGTGCTTCGTCTCATCCAAGACCAGACAGATATGCACAAGTTATCCCCACCTTGGGAAGGACCTTTTATGGTCAGCAAGAATCTACACAACGGATCATAATATCTGATTGATATTCGAGAGCGTCAAGACTCACGTACGTCAGAGGAGGAGACCAACAGGCCGTGGAATATAGCTCATCTTCGGCCTTACTACACTTGAGTCATCGACTCAGTTTATGTACATATCATGACAATGTATATATTATCTTCGATATAATAAAAACCGGACCCTCAGCTAAAGCGGGGTCTCTGTCTTTCTTATCATGCGTGGTTACATGGAGTGTTTCTGTTTTTAAAGCGGCCTCCGGTTTACCCCTTGACATTTATATTTATCACTTGGGGGCTTGGTCGTGTCCGAACCAATGCAACACCTCTTGATAGGCGAAAGCCACCAGATCATTTGGGGACACGGTCACGTCTGAACCGGTCACGCCTCTTGGTCGGCCAATAGGGCGAGTCATTTGGGGCTTGGTGAACCGAACCAATGTCATGCCACTTGGCGGCGTACTCGCCAAGAGTCTTTTGGGGACTGGCCGACTAGCACCATCGCTTCGCCTTCGGGGCTTGGTTGCGTCGACCATGGTAATGCCATCGACCAGCTCCATGAAGCTTTTCTTTTGCAAAGAGTTATTGCCTTTGTTGCCATATTTTCACATAATTGGTATTCGATTTTTTGTTGTTGCGTTTTTTAACCCGACAAATATTTTTATCCGGTTCAACGGTCAGTTACAAACTGACAGGACACGGTTTTACGCCGGAGTTTTCTCTGCCCGGTTTACCTTCTTCCTGTTCATCGTCATGGAATAACAAGGGGGCTTGTGCTGATTCAGCACGGTTATATGGGAGTTATTATCTCCCCAGACGGTCATGGTTTTTAAAAGGCCTCCGCTTCAAGCTTGGCTACGCCAGCTTCATGTCCAGATACGGCAGGTATTTGTATCACATTTTCATTGGAATTCTTATATATCTATTTGAATACCATAAACCGGCTGGTGGTATCACTGCCGCCAAGGTTCGACTTTTTCTGGTTGCAGGATATACGAATCACGCAAAAGTTTTACTACTTATGCACGAAGGCATAGTCAAGCACAAAAGTTTTAACTAAAGTTATTACAAGGCAACACAGTGCCTAAATGAGATTATTGTTCTCTGGGCAAACCGCCCGCAGCAGATGTTTAACCCGGCTACCGGTTCAAGCCTACTCTTCATCTTCCGCCGCTTCCGCCTCTTCATCCCTACCCATTGGCTGGAAATCCACAGTGGTCCAATCGATTCCCATTAGCGCTTGGAAAACAGCCTCTTCGTGGATCAAAGAAGACGGTTCAATATCGAGTGCGTAAGTATGCTTACGGATTGGAGGGATCAGGTTTTCCGGTTCAAAGGTTGGGGCAGACACTCGCTTGTTTTGATCATTATATTGTGCTTGGTAATGCTCCAAGTCGGCTTCTTGACCAATTGACAAGCCAGCAGCGTCTTCGCACGGTTTATCGCCAGTAAATCCTCTTCATCAAGTCGAGCCATCTTCTTTCACTTTGGGATAGCCTTGAGCTGCTTCCATGGGATCAAAGTCCGTACCCATGCCTTGGCTCGGATCAAGGCGTTGATGGCTCCGGTTCATGCAGATTTCTTCACCTCTTCAATCCGGGCAGGAAGCATTAACAGACCGGTTGAGTATCTTGAATCGAGGAAGGCGCTGGATTGTTATGTGACATTGTGGTGATGATCTGCTGGGCTCCGTATATAACTGTTCGACTAAAGTGTAGACAACCTTGATTTCTTCCGTACATCATTTCCCAAGTGCCCAACGTGTGCCTACAAGCGGTAAATGTTTAGTTCTAAACCGACTAATGATGCAAAGGCGCAACATATCACAATTATTCACGTGGAGCTTACCAAAGATTGCTGCAGTCATAGAATGTACTTGCCGCTTTACGGCTGTCAGATCATCCACCACCGGTTTAAGGGCAGCTTCAGCATTTTCTGCCCGTTTGATCAAATTGGCCTTTTCAGTGGCCCAGACTGCCTGCTCTTTCTTCATACCTTCCTTCACTTGTTCAGCAGCGGTCAAGGCGCTGGTTAATTCTTTCTTGGCATTCTCTGTTTCGGCTTGCTGGGTTTTCAAAGCCGCTTGTAAATCGGCAATCCGGTCATCTTTGATTTTCACCTCAGCCTGTGCATTGACAGTACGTTCAGCCAGAAATTCAAGTCAAAGTCCCAACCACACAACACAGTTATATGCTTGACACTTGGGGGCTAATGTACCTTCAATTTTTATACTGCTACTACATGGCAAAGTCCCAAGCTCAATACAAGTATTCAACTTGGCACTTGGGGGCTAATGACTAGTTGATTCTACCAATGTTTCGTCAGGCAGTTTTTATTGAAGTACCGGTTTAAGTATGCAGAGTTAAACCGGCCCTGGTGGTTATCTTGGGAAGATTCCAAAATGGATCAAGAAAATAATCAAGTCGGTTTGATCAAGATTACAAACCGCCCTTGGGGGCTACAAGGACTAATATCTTGGTGATAAGGAAAGGAGTGTTACCTCAAACTTGTCCCTCATTAATTTGACCAAGCCCGACTTCATAGTCACGGCTCATTGTAAAGCGGTTCAAATATCGAGTGAAGGTCTTGGGCGCTTAAAGCAGCATATGTTTCAGCTCCACATCCCATTTTCCTTTATTAAAAGTGGAAGAATCCTCTTCACAAGATGTCGGGTTAAAGTTGCAAGATTCCCGGCTCGAGCGCCCATACCAATAATCACAACGTCATCATCTTCGACTCGACGGATTGTGTGGGCACGGCTGTTTGATGGGGATCGCGAGGCTTCTCAAACCGGGACAGTCTTGGCAGGTGGATCAGCAGAGATTGAAGTATTTGAGGCCTCTCTTCAGAATAACCTCCTCTTGAACCGGAGGGTCATTGGGAATATCTTGAGAGGCAACGTTTTGAGATCCGGCGCTCGCTCATGATCTGAAGCGGCAGCCTCTTCAACTATTTTGTCCAAGCGGGCCTTCTTCTTTGGGTTTCGTTTGGTTACGAAGAGACAAAAGTCAGGAAAAAGCATATCCATTCTGAAGGTATCAAAAAGCATATGGCTGTATTGACTTACCCGCGGCTATTTTCAATGGCGGTAGCTGAGTGGTGAGGATTCGCAGAGGATGAATGGGAAGTAACCCGATAATCGAGTCGGACGGTTTAAGAGGTTGTGGAAGAAACCCGCTTTGGAATTTAAAGCAATAAAAGGGTCGGAAACCTCGGTGCGGCGCTTTCGAACCGGCTGTTTGGTAAACCGCAGAGGTAACTACGACGATCACTGTGCGGGTTGTGCGGCGAGCTTCATGTTCTTTGTGTCTTCATAAGAAGTTTGGGATCCAAGTAAGCAAGAGGGTGAGAAAAGTTAACTTTCCGGTTTGCTGGCGAAATTTTGGTGAAGGCAAATTTGTTGAATCGGAAGAAAGAATGGTTACCTCGGCAAATCCTGCGTTGTCGGCTTCAGGCCGTCATCGACAAGCATCATCATCAATAAGGCGTGTAAAAAGCAAGCCAAGAGAATCAAGTTCCGGATTACCCACATCATCGTCAATGGCCGGGTCAGATGAAGCAGTGGTCTTTCTCTTGTGGGTTGATTTCTTGACAACTTTTGTTTTGGGCGGTTTGGCGCCCGACTTTATCCGCTTTGTCTTGGGAAAGTTTCTTGCTCCAAAACGGATTATCACCCTGGATCAGAAATAATTAAAAGTTGGATACATGAAAGTAATAACAGGTTTAAATGATGACGCAGTCAGAGACTTACCGCAGGTGGTGTGTTGGTGGTGCAGTAAGGAGCCAAGCCGGTTTGAGCACAGAGATGCTCCGGTTCATTCAGCATTCTTCTTACTGAGTCCGTAACTTCATCATCAGAAAGTTCAAGTTTTGTGTGTCGAGTGGGTCGTCGGCGCTGCGGTATCTTGACACATCAAACCGAACGCCGCTCAAAGGCAATATGCCCCAAGATAACCAACAGCGTGCAAGATCAATTCCAGTCAAACCGTTGGCCATAAAGGCTCGGAGCTTGGACAGTTGTGGGGCATATTTGCTTCTCTCTTTGGCACTTAATCTTTGAGGAAAGGGATGAGTGTTGCTTAGCCGCTCTGGACGAAAGCCAGGTAAAGGATTTTCACCTTCAGGAGAAGTAGCCTTGTAGTAAAACCAAGTCGCATTCCACTCTTTGGGGTGAGTATGGAGTTTGACGTGGGGATAGGTGATCTCCTTCCTTTTTTGGATAACCATACCGCCCAATTCGGTATTGGGGCCGTCGGTGAATTCAGTACGACGGTTTAGATGGAAGAGATCTCTAAACAGTTCAACAGAAGGTTCCTCTTGCAGATATGCTTCAGATAGCACTTGAAAGTGGCATAGGTTGGTGACGGAGTTGGGGCCAATGTCTTGGGGACGGAGCTGAAAATTGGCCAACACGTCCCGATAAAATTTTGAACAGGCGGTTTGAAGCCCCGGGCAGTGATCATGAAAACCACAACTTCTCCTTCCTGAGGTGTGGGAGGACATTCCTCTCCAGGAACCCTCCAGTGGACTGTATTTTTGTCATCTAAAGCGCCAATCGATACCAGTTCATTCAGCTATGTTTCAGAGACGCGGGAAGGAACCCAGTTGCATTCAAACACCTGCTTGGCCATGATAAGACCTACAAAAGTAACAGATCCGGTTCAAGAGCGTGCTTGTTACAAAGTGATTGATCTAAGTTATGATAAACCGGAGGCAGTTTCTGTAAATTAGTTCATTGTGATGTCAGATGCGCTCTGGCGGTTCAACAAGGGGACTAATGGTGTACCTATGCCAGTTTAGCAGTTTTTTATTATGGTGAGTTAAACCGCCTAATCTAGGCCTTGGAGATAATTGAAGCTATGGACAGTTTACAGAAACAAGTTTCACAAGATCTCATGATTACTACGGATCAAACGCGGGTTTTCAGAAAACAGGAAATATTTCGCGGAAGTAAAGAAGAAACAGAAGTGGACCATAAGGCAGATATATATGCAGAAGATCCATGGGATTAAAATGAGAAAGTACAGCGGATACGCAGGAGTCACCATTGGCACAGAACAAGATTCACAGCGTGGTTCAAAGTTAAAAGGATAAAAACGCATGAAGAACATGGTATGAAGCTAGAACCCTAAAAACAGATCTAAGTACAGAAACAGATTTAAGAAGGGGAAGAAGCTTACGGGAATGGAGAAGACGCGGAAAGAGGCCGCAGTGTTACTGCACGTTCAGTCGATGCAGCGCCTAGGATGAAGCGAAGTCGATGGCGATGGCGGAGCTCCAAGGGCGTGGCGCGAGGAAGACGAAGAAGAGGAAGCGAAGGAGGAAAAGAATGACCCTTCGGTCCTATTTATAAGGCAGTAAAGCTAGGTCAAGCGCGTGGATCCAGGGACTGCTATTAAAGAAGGCGTTACAAAGGAATAAATTTCAAGATGATGTCATGCCGGTTTACAGTGACCAGAAGCAACGACGTCATGCCGGTTTACAGTGATCAGAAGCGACGACGACATGGCGGTTTATCAAACAAAAGAAGATGTCCAAGATACAGGCTTTGTGAAGGATTGACATGAACCAGTTCAAATCAATCTGGGGCCTAATGTTGGGGATATTACCACTAGTGTAAACCGGCCAGCTTGGGCCGGATTAGCTCCGTTAGTGGTATAAGCAGAGAAAGGCCCAAGGCCTATAGTCGGTTTAGAGCTTGTAGCCGTGAACCGGCCTGATGTATAACTTGTATTGTAAGTTAGGAATAGAGAGATACCAACGGGATACAGTATGAACGGTTGGGACTCTCTGAACCGACAGGCGTCACTCGTGTATATAAGGGACTACCCGACGGTTCAAGGACGACAACCACAACTCGAGCCTAGGCAAAGCTTGTTTGCTCCCTGGCCATCGAGACTACATCAATTCCATCACAACTAGACGTAGGCTTTTACCTTCATCGAAAGGGGCCGAACTAGTATAAAACCCTTGTGTCTTTGTGTCCGCTTTAACCCCTGCAAGTAAACCCGTAGCGATGGCTCCATGACTAAGTCCTTACGCAAGGACATCTGCCGTGACAAATCCACGACAGTAAGTCAAGTAAACAACCACGCATACACTGATTGTCTTTCAGATTTCGACATAATTCGTAAGTTCATGGCTTTCTTAATATGTAGCAATCACTGGATATTGGTATTCATTGTTCCAAACAAGAACATAGTGTACTACATTGATTCTCTCAGAGAGTCAACAAACGCTCAGGATCTGACGCATCTTCAACAATTCATGGATAGGTATTGAATTATATGATTGAAATTAATTTGCATTCATATATGGTTCAATAATTGATGTTGTCAAAATTCATCTTCATTTGCAGTGTGCTCGCTTTGTGGAAAACTAAACCAGGGAACCTGTTCAAGACGGAACTACATCTGCAGCACGAGATTGTTTTGTCCGGTAACACACCAAAATCCGTTATTTTTGGAAAATTTATCCAACAGTCTATAAATACCTTTTCTTACTCTAGTCAAATGTTCAAGCTTCTAAATAAACCTCTTTCTATTTTGTCCAAAGAAAAAATAATACATCTAACACCGGTTAGGTTGTTCTTAACATGACAAATACATGACTAATTCTTTCAAAAGATTTCAGTGTCCTCAGCAAGAAGCAGGGACCAACCTTTGTGGATACTATGTTTACAGACACGTGATCTCCATCTGCATATCTGCTGATAGTTGTAACGATCCTCGCGAATTAGTACCAGTAAGTCTATCTTTATTAATATCTTCTACTCCACTCATATGGCACATTCTGATCTTAAAAATACTACAGCTCATCTTAGAACCGAGGACTCCTGAACCGCTCCCGGCTGGTGAATTGCTTATGGTTCAGAGATCTATCAGCGACTTGTTCCTGAATCACTACATCATCCCACTGGTGATAATGAACATATTCCACAATGCATTCTACCGAAGCATGGAGTAAGTGTTAGCCGCTAAACATATACGCATGGATCCATTGTTTTCCATCTGATGAGGTCTTCATATTTCGTACACTATGATTAATTATGTAATGCATATATGTGTGGACAAATCATTGGAATTTAGCTACCATATGTTCAATTGCAATTGTTGCGAAATCTGATGAATGTTCTTCCTGTGGACACTATTTGTTCAATTGAATATTTTGGTGAATTTGCTTTTTGTGTGCCAATTCAAAATGGGATATTTTTATTTATTTGTTCAATTGAATATTGTGGCGAATTTGCCTTTTGCATGCAGATTCAAAATGGGATATTTATGTTTATTTGTTCAATTATATTTGTGGTGAATTTGCTATTTGCATGCCAATTCAAAATGGGATATTTTTTGAACCTGGCAATTGCTCCGCACACAGTTCAACTAAATGGGTGTGTGCGATCAACATCGGAAAGCATACGTCAATCGTAGCGGAACCGACGGTGATACACAACAGATTGCAAACAATTTGCAGCGCTACTACATGTGCGTATGGTCTCCGGAACCGTTTGTGATATCGCGTTATCGCACACGAGAACTCGGAGTAAACCGTGCCTAATGTAAAATACAATCCCAGTCGTAATTTTTTCAGGAAACGTGTGGGATCCCAAACAAAAAGCACATGTCACTCTTGCCGCAACCATCGGTGATACATAACAAATCAAAAATGGTCTACAGCACTTGTAAGTGCGTGAAGGGGCTCCTGAACCGTTTGTGATAGAACATTATCACATGCGGTAATTGTTGGGAAACGTGTGCGATGGAGTCTTGCATGGCAGACGGGTTGCGCAGAAAACTCGGGTATGATGGGGCACAAATCGCACACAGTTCACATGTTGGCCCATGTGCCTTACATTCTGTTTCCCGAACGGTTCATTACAACACACCATTTCGTTTCACCGCATTATTAGAAACATTTAATCACTGATCCCACACGTGTGAAAGAATTTAGTGTGTGCTACATCGCACACGGTTACATTTTGGAAGGCCTCTTGATCATTTCTCCATATCCCGGACGGTTTCTGGGTTGTGTGGGAAGGACGCCCCTATCGCAGTCACTCACTAGGTGACGGTTCCGAACGCCTTCGCGGAAAAGGGTTAAAAAATGTTTGTATAGCACCGACATGTACCAGTGAGGGAGCTGTCACTAGAGGATGTCCCCGAGGATCTTCTCCTTGAAGAACTCCTCCCAAAAAGGTTCGTCATGCTCGCGTACAATTTTCCGAAGAAAGGAATTTTTGGGTGACAAAAATTTATCAACAAAACTTTACAAAATCGATAGCAACTACTCATAGGAATACATAGGGGCCATAGGAAGCATTCGAACTACTTAGACACCTAAGAATTCAACATGCAAGCTCATCTACAACATCACCAAGAGTAGCCAATTATTCAAAATATAAACCACTAAAACAAAAATTAATTGGACAAACGGAGGAGTCACGTACCAAGCAAGAATCTCCCGAAACAGTTTCGGAAATGGAGCTTCGAGCAAAGAGATCGAAATCCGCGGATTTGAGAACAAGAACACAAGGGAGAGAGAGGAATGATGATTTTTTTCTGGAGGTAGGTGATGATGTGGTATGAAGGGATAAAAGAGGGGGCCCACGTGGGGACCACAACCCACTTGGGCGTGCCCAGGTGGGTTGTGCCCCCACCTGGTGCACCTCCCTCTGATGTTATTTGGACCAATAATTCTTAAATATTCAGAAAAAATCATACTAAATTTTCAGGGCATTCTGAGAACTTTTATTTTGGGTCATTTTTTATTTCACGGTAAATTTAGAAAACAGACAAAACATGGCATTTTATTTGATTCATCTAATAAAAACAGAAATCAGAAAGTAGGGACAGAAGGTAGTGCTCACTAAATTCATCAACTTCATACCTCTCAAAAATGATCCATTAATAATGTTGATCAGGTCTTATTAACAACCACTTTCGATTAGCATGAAACCGAATAACTTTCCTAAATCACTAAGTTACCTCAACGGGGATATGAATGTCCCCAACAATAAGCATTTCATATTTATTTTTGGCAGTAGGTAGAGTTAGTTGAAAACTTCCAATAGTGATTGTCGGAGATTTTTCAATAACATTAATACCATTCACATGGAATTGTTTCTCATTACCATTGATATGAAAAGTGACCTTGCTTTTATTATAATCAATAACAGCCCCTGCAGTATTCAAGAAGGGTCTAACAAGGATAATAGACTTGTTGTCATCCTCGGGCATCTCAAGTATAACAAAGTCAGTCAATATAGTAACATTAGCAACAACAACGAGGACATCCTCACAAATACCAATAGGTATGGTAGTAGATTTGTCAGCCATTTGCAAAGATATTTCAGTAGGTGGGAGTTTATTAAAATCAAGTCTTTTATATAAAGAGAAAGGCATAACACAAACACTAGCTCCCAAATCACATAAAGCTATTTTCACAAAGTTACTTTTGATGGAGCAAGGTATAGTTGGTATTCCCAGATCTCCAAGTTTCTTAGGTACTCCATCTTTAAAAGTATAATTAGCAAGCATAGTGGAGATTTCAGCTTTCAGTATTTTTCTCTTATTGGTGATGATGTCTTTCATTTAGTTTGCATAAGGAGGCATTTTTAGTATATCAGTCAAGCGAGTACGCAAAAAGACCGGCCTCAGCATTTCAGCAAAGCATTCAAATTATTCATCATCTTTCTTTTTAGTTGATTTTGGTGGAAAGGGCATAGGTTTTTGAACCCATAGTTCTCTCTCCTTACCGTGTTTTCTAGCAACAAAGTCTCTTTTATCATATCTTTTATTCTTGGGTTGTGGGTTATCAAGATCAACCGCAGGTTCTATCTCAACATCATTGTCTGGTTCTTTATTATTTGTTTGAGTGTCTTCATGAACCTCATCATTATCTTTTTCATTATCAGAAGGTAAGTGTTCACTACCAGGTTGAGTTTCAGCATCAGAGATAGAAACTTCATTATCATTATCAGGAGGTTTTTCTAATTCAGGTTCAGAGGTGGCATGCAAAGTCCTATCATTTTTCTTCTTGCTATTCTTTTTAGAAGGACTACATGCATTAGTATTAGCTCTTTGAGAGTCTTGTTCAATACTTTTTGGGTATCCCTTAGGATAATGTGGTTTCTGAGTCATCTTACCTCCTCTAGTTGGTACTCTAACAGCAAAGTCACTTATATTATTATTCATTTCATATGGCAACTCTCTTTGAGATTTAGCAACTTGTTCTAACTGAGTTTCAACCATAGAAGCAAGCTTCCCCACACCTCTAACATCATTTGAGATTCTAAATAACAAGTCACTCAAGCGATTAATCATATCATAATTGCGTTGCAACTGTTTCATAGCATTTGAATTGAAGTGATCTTGCTTTCTAATGTAATTGGCTAGGATGCATATTCTGAGGATTATCATTATCATTGAATTTCATTAGAGAATTTACCTCTACCACCTTAGGAGATAGTGGTGTATCAAGCCCATGTATTTCTTCAATAGGAGGTAAGTTTTTGATATCCTGAGCTTTAATGCCTTTTTCCTTCATAGATTTCTTTGCCTCTTGCATATGTTCATGACTGAGATATAATATACCCCTCTTCTTCGGAGTGGGTTTAGGCGGAGAGTCCAATCATCATAATTTTTCAATATGTTATCCAATAATTCTTTGGCTTGCCCATAGTTCATTCCCTAAAAACACAACCAACACAACTATCTCGGAAATCCCTAGAAGCATGGGTTAGTCCATTATAGAAGTTATCAAGTATTTCATTTTTCATAAGAGGACGATCAGGCAATGCATTAAGCAATTGGCAAAGCCTCCCCCAAAGTGACAAGCATTAAGCATGGCAAAGTCATAGCAATGTCAATCTCATAACATAGTGGATACTAGGGATCAAGCTCTAACCGAACTAACTAGATTACATGAAGAATCTCATGCAACTCCTCACTGACTAGCGAGCCAAGTAATTACTCACTCCCGGTGGGGAGCATCATGGAATTGGCGATGGAGAAGGGTTGGTGATGACGAAGATCGAAGTTCCCTTTCTCAAAAGCCCTAAACGGACTCCAGAGCTGGCCCCCTAATGAAGAACAGGAGGTGACGACGGCTCCGTCTCGCGGAATGCGATAATTCTTGATCCCTGATTTTTTCTGGAAATATGTGATTTCATAGCGTCGGTTTCCGGGTCTGCGGGGCAAACAGGTGGGGACAACCCGCGTGGGCGCGCCTGTTGTATAAAAATCGTCGCAAAGTTTCATTCCATTCCGAGAACTTTTATTTTGGCACAAAAATAACACCATGGTAGTTTTGATGAAAACAACGTCAGTCCAGGTTTAGTTTCATTCAGATCATTCAAATTAGAGTCCAAACAAGAGGAAAAACATTAGGAAAAGTAGATATGCCGGAGCCGTATAACCCACCGTTTCTATTTTTCTTGAGAGAAGCCACTAGTGAAATCTATAGCCCCTAGGTCTCTTCTTTATTATATTTGCCTTCGTGATATATTTTTATTTGCTTTTATTTTTAGATCTATTAATCCAAAACTATAAAAATACCTTGCTGTAATTTATTGCTATTTATTTTATCTTGTGTTCCCGCGAGATCTATTTATCCAATCCACTACAATTTTATGTATCATTTTACCCGTGAGGGATTGACAACCCCTCTGTCACGTCGGGTTGTAAGTATTTGTTCTTTGTGTGCAAGAGTTGTTTACGTGGTGTTGCGACGTTCTCCTACTGGTTCAATAACCTTGATCTAATCACTGAGGGAAATACCTACTGTTGTTGTGCTGCATCATCCCTTCCTCTTTGGGGAAATACCGACGTAGTTCAAGCAAACATCAGTGAGCATCATGAAATTCGTGATGGCGGAAGGTTGATGATGAAGATGGCAATGAATTGTAAAATGAGATGAATCATTCTCGCTGATTTTTTTTCTCCATGAATAGGTATATATAGAGTTGGAATTAGGTTCGAAGACAGTCCAGGGGACCCACAAGCCGGTGAGGTGCGCCCATGGTCTTGTGGCCTCTTGGTGGCCCCCTTCTGGTATCTTTTTCCGCTAGTATTTTTATTTATTCCACAAAAATTCTCCATAAGTTTTCAGGTCAATCTAAGAAGTTTGATGTCTGCATAAGAATAACACCATAGCAATTCTGCTGAAAACAACGTCAATCCGGGTTAGTTCCATTCAAATCATGCAAATTAGAGTCCAAAACAATGGCAAAATAGTTCGGAAAAGTATATACGATGGAGACATATCAACTCCCCCAAGCTTAACCCATTGCTTGTCCTCAGGCAATTCAGTTGACAAACTGAAAGTGACAAAGAAGAACTTTTACAAACTCTGTTTGATCTTGTTGCAAATATGTCTAGCTGATACGTCTCCAACGTATCTATAATTTATGAAGCATTCATGCTATATTATTATAAGTTTAGAATGATTACGGGCTTTATTATACACTTTTATATTAATTTTGGGACTAACCTACTAACCAGAGGCCCAGCCCATATTGTTGTTTTATTGCCTGTTTCAGTATTTCGAAGAAAAGGAATATCAAACAGAGTCCAAATGGAATGAAACCTTTGGCAGCGTGATTTTTGGGAAAATTATGACCCAGGAGACTTGGAGTTGAAGTAAAGGTAGCGTCAAGGAAGCCACGAGATAGGGGGGTGCGCCCTCCACTCTCGTGGGCCCCTCGAGGCTCCCCCAACCGACTTCTTTCGCCTATATAAGCCTACGTACCCTAAAAACATCGAAGACGAGGATAGATCAGGAGTTCCGCCACTGCAAGCCTCTATAGCCACCAAAAACCTCTCGGGAGCCCGTTCCGGCACCCTGCCGGAGGGGAATCCATCAGCGGTGGCCATCTCCATCATCCCGGCGTTCTCCATGACGAGGAGGGAGTAGTTCACCCTCGGGGCTGAGGGTATGTACCAGTAGCTATGTGTTTGATCACTCTCTCTCTCTCTTGTGTTCTCTCTATGGCACGATGTTGATGTATCGCGATCTTTGCCACTATAGTTGGATCTTATGATGTTTCTCCCCCTCTACTCTCTTGTGATGAATTGAGTTTTCCCTTTGAAGTTATCTTGTCGGATTGAGTCTTGAAGGATTTGAGAACACTTTATGTATGTCTTGCCGTGCTTATCTGTGGTGACAATGGGATATTCACGTGATCCACTTGATGTATGTTTTGGTGATCAACTTGCGGGTTCTGCCCATGAACCTATGCATAGGGGTTGGCACACGTTTTTGTCTTGACTCTCCGGTGGAAACTTTGGGGCACTCTTTGAAGTACTTTGTGTTGGTTGAATAGATGAATCTGAGATTGCGTGATGCATATCGTATAATCATGCCCACGGATACTTGAGGTGACAATGGAGTATCTAGGTGACATTAGGGTTTTGGTTGATTTGTGTGTTAAGGTGTTATTCTAGTACGAACTCTTGAATAGATCGATCCGAAAGAATAACTTTGAGGTGGTTTCTTACCGTACCATAATCTCTTCGTTTGTTCTCCGCTATTAGTGTCTTTGGAGTGACTCTTTGTTGCATGTTGAGGGGTTGTTATATGATCTATCTATGTTATTATTGTTGAGAGAACTTGCACTAGTCAAAGTATGAACCCTATGCCTTGTTTCCTACCATTGCAATACCGTTTGTGCTCACTTTTATCATTAGTTACCTTGCTGTGTTTATATTTTCAGATTACAAAAACCTTTATCTACTATCCATATTGCACTTGTATCACCATCTCTTCGCCGAACTAGTGCACCTATACAATTTACCATTGTATTGGGTGTGTTGGGGACACAAGAGACTCTTTGTTATTTGGTTGCAGGGTTGTTTGAGAGAGACCATCTTCATCCTACGCCTCCCACGGATTGATAAAACCTTAGGTCATCCACTTGAGGGAAATTTGCTACTGTCCTACAAACCTATGCACTTGCAGGCCCGAGAACGTCTACACGAAGAAGGTTGTGTAGTAGACATCACTAGCCAATATTCATGTTTTCGGCAAAGATTATGAACTAATGATATTCACAATAACACACAGGTCTCACATTTACTCATATCATTAGCATAACAAACTAGCGAGTAATAATGAGATATCTCGGATGACAACACTTGTTTAAAATAATCATGATATAATATGACATAATGGTATCTCGCTAGCCCTTTCTACCTAAATGTAGAGCACCCTTGAAGATCAAGGACTGACTAGACATTGTAATTCATGGCAAAATAGATCCAGTCACAAGCATACTCAATACTGAATAAAAACAAGGCATGTAAATGACAGTGGTGCTCTCGAGTTGGTGCTTTTATAAGAAGATGATGACTCAACAATAAAAGTAAATAGGTAGGCCCTTCGCAGAGGAAAGCAGGGATTTGCAAAGGTGCTAGAGCTTGAAGTTTTTAAAACAGCGATGAATATAATTCTGAGTGGTATGCTTTCATTGTCAACATAACTACCAAGAGATCTCACTATCTTCCATGCTAGACACATTATAGGCGGTTCCCAAACAGAATAGTAAAGTTTTACCCTCCCTCCACCAACAAGCACACTCCAGGCTAGCCGAATCCAAGGGTACCGTCCATACTAACAACAGTCCTGGGGGAGTTTTATTTCATTATTATATTTTGATTGTGATTTTGATCATGTAGCTAGGCATCCCAATTACCAGCCACTTTCTCGTGAATTATAAGTGAATAAACACTCATCGTGAGAATAACCCACCTAGCATGAAGATACCGACAGCACCCAATCGCTATATGAGCGAATCAGGCATACAAAACAGATTATTATTTGAAGGTTTAGAGTTTGGCACATGCAAATTTATTTGGAATGACAGGTAAATGATGTATAAAGTTATGTATGGTGGACTCATATGGAACAACTTTGGGTTTAAGGAAGTGGATGGACAGGCAGTATTCCCGCTTAGTACAGGTGAAGGCTAGAAAAAAGATCGAGGGGCGACCAACTAGAGAGCGACAACGGTCATAAACATGCATGGAGATTAATCAACATTGAATGCAAGCATGAGTACGATATAAATCACCATGAACAATAAATATCTCCGAGGCTATGTTGTTTTTGATTTCAATTACAGGCGTGAACATGTGCCAAGTCAAGCCACTTGAATCATTCAAAGGAGGATACCATCTTATCATACTACATCATAACCATTTTAAACGCATGTTGGCACACAAGATAAAACATTATCCACTCCTATCTAATTAAGCATGGCATGAGTAACTATAATCTCTAATTGTCCTTTCAAACATGTTTAATTCATAATGGGCTGAATCAGGAATAATGAGCTAATCCTTTACAAAAACAAAATAGGTCGAGTTCATACCAGGTTTTCCTCATCCCAACCATTTCATCAAATATCATCATTATTGCCTTTCACTTGCACGACCGAATGATGTGAATAATAATAAGAGTGCTCGTGCATTAGACTAAGCTAGAATCTACAAACATTTATTCAAAGGAGAAGACAAGGTAATGTGGGCTCCTTGCTAGATCAACAATAATGCATATGAGAGCCACTCAACATTTTCATCGTGGTCTTCTCCTCACGACGCAAAGAAAAAGAAAAGAATTTCAAAGAAACACACTAAAATATTTTTGGAGTTTTTGTTTTTATGAAGCAAGTAAAAACGAAAACGAGAAAAACTATGTACACGGGAAAGATTCCAACAAGCAAAAGAAGGACGAGAAATCTTTTTGGGTTTTCATTTAATACTACTACTAAATAAACTAGAAAGAAAAACTAAAAAGAAGCGACAAATATTTTTGGATTTTATCAAAGTTTTTCAAACACACAAGAAGAAAGGAAGAAAAATAAACTAACATGGATTATATAATAAAAAAGGATGGACACCGACAACTTGAAGGAATGTGTGATCATGAATGTAATGCCGGTCAGAAATACATACCGCCCCAAGCTATGTGTGATCATGAAGGCTCTTGGCCTAAGTTGGTGTACGACCACGCCTCGAAATAACCCTCTCCTAGATACCGTGGAGAGTCCTGAGGGTGCCAATGGTTGGCGAGCTCTTGTGGCTCCCATCGATAAACAGGATCCTGATATGGATCAGGAACTAGTGATAGCTCAGGTGCTGGATGTTGCGTTAAGCTCAAGTATGTATAAATGCCAATGGGCTTAATAGTGTACCCGCCTGAATGCATATCGAACAAAGAAGGTGCAGGCATAGTAGTAATCTCACAAGTACCCTAACTGAATACCAAGTTGTACCGGAGTCGCTTATGCTTATCATTGTTAATTAAATCGTGTGCTATCATACTAGCAAAGTATTCATATTTAGTGGGTAACGTAATGTCCTCCATCAAATTATGTCTAATAGGTATCTCAAAATATTTACTGCGGCGGGGGGCATAGATGATGTCGTTTGAAACTACGCCAGTATTTCCACAAAGAGGAAGGGCTGATGCAGTACAACTACGTTAGGTATTTCCCTCAGTTATGAAACCAAGGTATCAATCCAGTAGGAGAACCAAGCAAGACTATGTAAACGGTACCTTCACACAAAGAACAAATACTTGCAACCCGACGCGTATGAGGGGTTGTCAATCCCTGCGTGGTAACGGTGCCAGAAATTCTCAAGTTGACGGGAAAATATTTGTGGTAGATTGGATAAATAGCTCTCGATAAAACATGAAATGAAATAAGTAATAAAAAGTGCAGCAAGGTATTTTTGCGTTTTTGGAATAATAGTTCTGAAAATAATAGCAAATAAAAATAGATCCCAAAAGCAAATATGATAAAGAATAGACCAGGGGCCGTAGATTTCACTAGTGGCTTCTCTCGAGAAAGTAGCATACGATAGGCATGCGGTGGGAAATTGATAGAAGAACGAATAAATATGACGATATCCAAGGCAATGATCAATATATAGGTATCACCTCCAATATTAGTAGACCGACTCCTGCCTCCATCTACTACTATTACGCCACACATCGACCGCTATCCAGCATGCATCTGTATTAAGTTCATGGAAAAACGTAGTAATGCATTAAGAACGATGACATGATGTAGACAAGATCTATTAATGTAGGAATATCCCCCATCTTGTTATCCTTAATAGCAACAATACATGTGTGTCTTGCTTCCCCTTCTGGCACTGGAAGAAAACTGCATGATCGAACCTATCACAAAGCACCTTTCCCATGGCAAGAAATATCAATCTAGTTGGCCTAACTAAACCAAAGATTCGAAGAAGATATACGAGGCTATCAATAATCATGAATATAAGAGATCAAAGAAGACCCAAATAATATTCATGGATGTAGACAAGATCTTAAACTCAAAGTTCATCGGATCCCAACAAATACACCGCAAAAAAGAGTTACATCAAATAGATCTGCAAGAGACCATTGCATTGACATTCAAAAAGAGAGAAGAAGCCATCTAGCTACTGCCTACGGACCCGTAGGTCTATGATGAATCATCGAAGAGGCACCAATGAGGATGATGAATCCCTCCGTGATGGTGTCTAGATTGGATCTCATGATTCTGGAACTTGCGGCGGCCGGAATTGGGTTTTGTTGACTCCCCTAGGGATTCTGGAATATTTGGGTATTTATAGTGCAAAGAGGCGGGGCGGGAGGCCATCGAGATGGGCACAACCCACCAGGGCGCGCCTGGGCTCCTGGGCGCACCCTGGGGGGTTGTGCTCCCCTTGGGCCTCCCCTCTGGTACTTCTTTGGCCCATCTTGTGTCTTCTGGTTCAAAAAAATTCTCCAAAAAGTTTCGGTACATTTGGACTCCCTTTGGTATTTATATTCTGCAAAGTAAAAAAACAAGGAAAAAACAACAACTGGCACTGGGCACTATGTCAATAGGTGAGTCCAGAAAAATGATATAAATGTTCTTCTAAATGATTGTAAAACATCCAAGAATGATAATATAGCAGCATGGAACAAGCAAAAATAATATATACGTTGGAGACGTATTCGAATCCTGATACGTCTCCAACGTATCTACTTTCCAAACACTTTTGCCCTTGTTTTGGACTCTAACTTGCAAGATTTGAATGGAACTAACCCGGACTGACGCTGTTTTCAGCAAAATTGCCATGGTGTTATTTTTGTGCAGAAATAAAAGTTCTCGGAATGACCTGAAACTTCACCGAGAATATTTTTGGAATATATAAAAAATACTGGCGAAAGAATCAAGTCAGGGGGCCCACACCATGTCCACAAGGGTAGGGGGTGCGCCCACCCCCTAGGGAATGCCCCCTTGCGTCGTGGGCCCCCTGATGCTCCACCGACGTCAACTCCAACTCTATATATTCACGTTCGGGGAGAAAAAATAGGAGAGAAGGATTCATCGCGTTTTACGATACGGGGCCGCCGCCAAGCCCTAATCTCTCTCGAGAGGTGAATTCGTCGCCGTCGTCATCAGCAACCTTCGTCCATCACCAATTTCATGATGCTCACCACCGTGCATGAGTAATTCCATAGTAGGCTTGCTGGACAGTGATGGGTTGGTTGAGATTTATCATGTGATCAAGTTAGTTTTGTTAGGGCTTGATCCCTAGTATGCGTTATGTTCTGAGATTGATGTTGCTATGACTTCGCTATGCTTAATGCTTGTCACTAGGGCCCGAGTGCCATGATTTCATATCTGAACCTATTATGTTTTCATGAATATATGTGATTTCTTGATCCTATCTTGCATGTCAATAGTCACCTAATATGTGTTATGATCTGTTAACCCCGAAGTGACAATAATTGGGACAATTACTGGTGATGACCGTAGTTTGAGGAGTTCATGTATTCACTAAGTGTTAAATCTTTGGTCTGGTACTCTATTAAAAGGAGGCCTTAATATCCCTTACTTTCCAATACGACCCCGCTGCCACGGGAGGGTAGGACAAAAGAAGTCATGCAAGTTCTTTTCCATAAGCATGTATGACTATATTCGGAATACATGCCTACATTACATTGATGAACTGGAGGTAGTTCTGTGTCACCCTATGTTATAGTTGTTGCATGGGGAATCGCATCCAACATAATTATCCATCACTCATCCATTGCCTATGAGCTTTTCACATATTGATCTTTGCTCAGTTACTTTACGGTTGCCACTGTTACAATTACTACAAAACTGTTATTGTTACTTTTGCCACCGTTACCGTTACTTCCATACTACTTTGCCACTAAACGCTTTGCTGCAGATATTAAGTTTTCCAGGTGTGGTTGAATTGACAACTCAACTGCTAATACTTGAGAATATTCTTTGGCTCCCCTTGCACCGAATCAATAAATTTGGGTTGAATACTCTACCATCAAAAACTATTGCGATCCCCTATACTTGTGGGTTATCACATCCCCAAGCTTAATTACTACTCGTCCTCGAGTAGGTAAATTATAAAAACAGCATTTTTGATGTGGAATGCTGCCTAACATGTTCATCACATATTTTTTTCTTTTGTAGCATGGACATATGGACTTTTATATAGTTCAAAGGAATAGCCTAGTTTTGACATGGAGATTTCAATACTCAAGCATATCAACAAGAAACCATGTCTTTCAAAATATCAACACTAAATAAAGTTATCCCTAGCCCATCGCGCTCAATCACTATAGGAATCAGACACTTTGCCGTCTGCCATGGCTAACGGCAAAGGCATGCCTGGCGGACGACAAAGGCTTGCCTGGTGGATGGCAAAGGCCTTTGTCGTCAGCCAGCAAACAGGAACAGGTCCAGCTGAATAAGCTAAGGCAAAGGCTCTTTGCCGTCTACTGGCAGACGACAAAGATGAAATGGTCTTTGCTGTCAGCTAGCACACGGCAAAGAGCCTGGACGGCACACGTGGCAGGTTAGGTCCGTTAGGGGGTTAACGGCGTGCTTTGCCGTCTGCTGGGAGATGGCAAAGTCCTTTGCATCTTTGCCATCCGCCAGCGGATGGCAATGTGCCCATATAGGCCAGCCTAGGTTGCTGCCACGTGGTATGCTATGTCGTCTGTTGGTTGATGGCAAAGATGCAAAGGTCTTTGCCGTTGGCCAGCAAACGGCAAAGCAACCATATATGGCCAGCCCAGTGCCCCCAGATTGCACAGGTAGCTACCACGTGGTAGCTTTGCCGTCTGCTGGCAGACGATAAAGAGCCTGTATAGCCCATGGTTTTTTCTTGAATTCATTCAGTTTTACACACACACACACACACACACATATACACACACACACACACACACACACACATACACACACACATTTGAAGATATATATATACACATTTGAAGATATATATACACAAGCATACCAACACATATGAAACAACATGTCCAACACATATCCAACACATCCAACAACAAGTTTGCAACAACAGACATATATATACACTTTTGTTTCACATTTCTGGAAATACCACCTATTTGTTCGTTTACTAGGTTCAACACGAAATCATAAATAAGCTCGACCAAGGATTGCCATTTATTTGGCACTGACTTTCGACCTCCCTTTTTCGTAACAAAAAAAAAAGAAAAATGACCAAAACGCAGTGAGCAGCATATCCAACAACAAGTTTGCAACAAGTTTCGAAGAACATAAAAGAAGCACAAGGAGAAGAGTAGACTCCATGAACGCAAACTCCTCATCTAAAGCAAATCTGCAAATTAGAAAAGATGAAAGTTAGAAGAAGAAGAAGACTAGCTAGAAGAAAAAGAAGATAAAGATGAAGAAAAAGAGGAAGAAGACGAATTTATCTTCTCTTTCTTAGTCTCCTCTCCTCTTCTTTATCTTCTTCTTCTTCTTCTTCTAACTAAGGTAGGAAAAATGCCATTTTTTAGCTAAGCTAGGTAAAAATACGAAGTGTGTAGGTCATTTTAGAGCTAAGCTAGGTAAATAGGTCATTTTGGAGCTAACCTAGGTAAAATGGATCATATTGGAGCTAACCTATGTAAACTTGGTCATTTTTGAGTTAACTAAGCATATTATGCCTTTTTTTGACATAATTAAGCTAATTATAGGTCTTTATTGAGCTAACTCAGGTAACTAAGCATATTAGAGCTAATTTAGCATTTTAGATCTAACTTAGGTAATTTTGGAGCTAATTAGGTTTATTATGTCATTTTCGAGGAAATAAGCTAACTATATGACATATATGATGTTACCAAGATTGTTGTGCCATTTCAAACTTAAGTAAGCTAATTATGCCATTTTTACATATGTAAGCTAAGTGTATGTAATTATTGAGCAAACCTAGCTAACTACACATATCAGAGATAACTTAGCATATTAGAGCTAACTTAGGTCATTTCGGAGGAAATATAGCTAATTATAGATCATTTTGGAGCTAAGTAAGCTAATTATGTCATTTTGGAGGAAGATTACCTAAGTCTAGGTCATTATGGTAAGCATTTTGGAGGAAATAAAGCTAAGTCTAGGCCTTTATGCATTTGGTAAGAAAAACACTAGAGAAAAACTGACCGTCATCATGGAGGTGAAGGACTGGTCGGGTTTACGCCAGTGCCAGACGGAGAAGGACCGGTCGGGGCCAGGGTTGCTCTAGTGCGAGACGGAGAAGGATCTGTCAATGCTTGTCGGGAGGCATGATGCGCCAAAGATCATTTGCAATGTCTCGTTAGAATGATGCAATTGAAATGTGAAAACTAGTAACTAATGACCATTCAAATGAAACTCACCGTGTCCGCTATAGCAATCTGGGGCATCAGCGGAGGGGTCTGACCATTTTTCTCGCACACGGACTGTGCATTTTGTTTTCACGAGTTAGTCATATTAGTTAGTAATGAAACGAACATTACATGCATGATTTGGCTAATATGGAGGAGAAACTTACCACGAGGAGCTCGTATAGGGCTTAGTGAGATGCGTTGTTCCAGTTCCTGTCCGAGTTCAACATACTAGCCGGCCTCTCCTCCAGCTCGATCTCCCTCTGCTTGGCATGCCTGTTTGCATCCACCAGAAGCTCCTGGGCCCTAGCATCGATGGCGAGCTCCACTGGCCGTGGTCGAGGCGGTATCTCAGGAAGACACCTAGCCTGGCGCTTCTTGATCTTTGGGAGACTTCTAGGACAATGTATCAGTCCATCCCCAATGGCTACCGAGCCATGTTTCCTCCCATCACCAGATAGCATCACGAGCTCTGGATTAAAAGGACTCTGGCTCAGGTTGAAGTCATCCCTTTTCTTCGCCTTCCCAAAGTTTCTGTACCTCATGAGCTTGTTGTGGGAGATGTTGGTGAAACTATCTGGATGGTCGAGGTCATCCTTAGAGAATGCATGGGCCTTCTTCAACGGGGAATTATGGGACATGGCATAGAGGTCGTACAGTGATGGCACGTGCTTCTTATTGTGTTTCACCTAAAAGAGAGGAACAACATATTAGTTAAGGGCTGAAGCTAGCATGAAGAATGATATTGCATGAATCCTTAAGGTCTCAAACCACATACCAAGTGATCCCCGTAATCAAACAGGTTGGAGCTCCCTTGATGGTGTGGCACACCTCGCATTTGGGCACGCTTATCTCTGGCCTTGTTGTGTTCGGCTAGCCACTGGGAGAGCACCACTCATCCACCAATGCCTCCCAACAGTCCATCATATTCGCACACCATCTCGGGGGCACCTAAGTTTCGCAAAGAGAAATCTCAGCACTATGCCTATGAATGAAATCAAGGAAACTAAGTACAAGGCCTAAAGAATAGGTAATTACCTTCATGTACTTCTCCTTACTCACATACTTGGCACGACACTTCTTCTTGGCCCTCCTAATGTTAGTCAAGGCGTAGTAGTCTCGAATAGCGTGCACCCTAGCCTTGTGCCGTAAGTTCTAAAGTAGGCTCTTGCACTCGACTTCGAGAACCATAGCCGCCTCCTTCTCGTGTTCCTCAGTAAACCTGTAGAAGGTCTGCAATTAAACAAGACAACACTAATTAGTATAATCACTAGGTAATGTTGATTTTCAATTATGTAAAGGAGAAATTACCCAAAGCCGACGTCACACAATGTTGGCCACCGTCTCGCACAAGACACCATCGAACCTCTCCTCCGAGGGGGACGGGGTAGCCAAGTACAGCTCCCAGCTCAGTGCTAGCTGTGGAACCTGACCCTCACCAGGCAACATGACCCACCGCGGGAAGTGGTGCCGGCAAAGCACATCAAGGACCTGGTTGGGCCTGCGGACACCAATTGGTGCCGGGGGTATCCAACCCCTATAGTATGACAAGGCCAACACATTAGATATTAATTTGAAGAAATATGGCCACTAGTCTCCGAAGTCACGTGGGACAAAGACACTAGAACTAGAGTCTCCTGGGCAGAAGACTCTAGGACCAAAGTCTCGTGGGACGAAGACTCTGGGGCCCGAGTCTCGTGGGATGAAGGCTCACGACCTGAGGCTCTTGGGCCGGAGTCCGAGACGGGTCCACCTGAGACGGAGCACTTCGGTGGTCCTAGAGCAGCTGGGGTGGCGGCTAGGAAGGCACAACAGCCTTCCTACCTCTCCCGCCGCCATGTCCACCTCTAGCTGCACCCCTCTTGGTCTTCCCCCGACCTCTCCTGGGCGAAGAAGAAGCGCCCGTCGGTGTCTGCATGCTATCTACCAGCACTCTCCGAATGTGCTGGGGTGGAATAACAGCACCCCTCCCAGCACGCGCCGAGGAAGGAGGCTCGGAGCACTCTCTAACCGCGGCCACGATCTGTCAACACCTACAATGACAACAGTAAACAAATTAGTACAAAATAAACATAATAAAAAAATTAGTGGGTGAAAACAAAACCTAAAAAAATTAACTAACTAACTAAGTAATTAACCTAAAAATAACTAACTAACTAATTAAAGGCTTTTTCTTAAGGCCAGAAGTGGTCCTTAGTAGGTTAAAATTATTTTAGTGTTTCAAAAATATTTGAGAAAATTTAGGAAGCTCATTGGACATATATTGTCCATATATAAGAGTTTCAACACACGGTCATGTTCAAAATATTGGTCAAATCCATCAAAAACCCTTTTCTGATATTTCAAGCTTTTGGAATATTTAAAAAGGAAATATTCTCTATAAATTCCAAGAAAATTGTAGCATGTCAAAAATGCCATATTTGGTTGTCTTGTCAAGTATCATCTCTTGGAGAACAAGATGACATTACCAAAAGCCCTCAAAACCATTTATGTCTATTGCCAAACATGTCCAAATGCTCTCAAACTAGGTGGTAAACCTTAGATGTATCTACTATTTGATCCTGTTAAATCTCATGGCAAGGAGTTTTCATTTAGTTGCCGAAAACATCATCAAACACCTTCTGTAATTTTACCAAAACCACAGTTTTTACCCCTTCCACTGTTCTCCTTGAGCTCAAATTTTGACCACCTCTGACCCTGGTCATCTTCTACCTCCAGTAATCCTTGCAAGGTCATGGACCAATAATTGGTGGGTGAAAACCCTACTTTCTCTCTCTGGACAACACTGTTCTCTCTCTCTACCGCTCTCTCACTCTAGAGGTGTCCTAGAGTATCCAATACCATTGATCACTTTTTTATAATCCCCTAGAGTTTCTGGACACAAGTGGCCATGCTCATTGCACCCAGGGCACGCCATGGCATGCCAACGGAGCGCTCTGGACCATGCTACAGTGCACCCATGTACTGTCTCCTGAGGTTGCCTGGGCATCCTCTACACACCCAACTGTTGGGCCCTTCCTCCCTCGGCCTCCTTTGCACCCTTTTGAGGTCACCCGTGCGCCGCCCGAGCTCACTAGTCGCTGCACTCATGCAGGACCTCCTCGAGCTTGCTCTATTTCATCTATCACCTACCTGAGCCCTACTCCATCCCCACCAACACCACAGAGGGATCCAGGACCCCTCCCCTAACCATGATGGCGATTTCCGTGGTCACACATGAGCTCGACTCACGGTGAAATATCCTTTTTTACTATGTATAGTAGGGTAAAACACCACCTACTAACTAACTAACTAATTAAGTAATTAACCTAAGAAATAACTAACTAACTAATTAACCTATGTAATTAACCTAAAAACAACAAGAAAAAAGAAAGAAAAAGGGAAGAAACCTCACCTGCAGGGGGCGGAGCGGTTTGGGCGGTGAGGGGCAGAGTGGCGGGCGGGTGGCCTAAGCCGGACGCCAGAGCGCCGAGGCATCGGGGGCGTCTGGGCGGTGGTGGTCGAGGTTGGCAGGGGCGAGCGAGCCAGACGGCGGGCCGCCGGTGGCGGGCGGCTCGAGCAACGGATGCCGGGTCGGTGGGCGCGTCGGGCATGATGGTGGTCGAGGTGGCAGGGCGGTGGGGGTCGGGCGGTGGTGGTCGGGGTGGTGGGGGCGGTGGGCTCGGCCGCGAGGGCGGCGGGCACGTGGACGGCGGGCACGGGGGCGACGCGGGTGATGTGAGGGAGAGAGAGAGGGGTGGGGCGCGGAGCCGACCATTTTTGGTTAGGTTTAATTTCTTTGCCATCTGCTAGCAGGCGGCAAAGAGCGTACCAAGTGGGGTGGGGTCGGGGGGGGGGAACGGCTATTAGGTTGGCTATTCTCTTTGCCGTCATCTAGCAGACTGCAAAAAAGTGGCCGTTAGGTGGTTCTCACTAGTGGGATACCCTCTTTCTTTGTTGTCCGCTAGCAGACGGCAAAGCTTCTATGCCGTCTTCTAGCAGACGGCAAAGAGCTGGCTGATGGCAAACACCCTCTTTGTTGTCTGCTCTTTCTTTGCTGTCATCTTTTGGTATGCTGATGGCAAAGACCTCCTTTGCCATCAGCTAGCAGACGACAAAGAACTGGCTGACGACAGAGATCCTGATTCCAGTAGTGAATCATTGATCCATTGAGGAAACATACTCACATATTAGCTACATCCAACGCTCAAGTACGATCATAGTGCCCCTTAGTTGGTGCTTTGTAAGAGAAGATGGAGACTCAAATAAAAATAAAAATTTCTTAATGTAAATAGATAGGCCGTTCGCAGAGGGAAGTAGGGATTTGTAGAGGTGCCAGAGCTCAAAGCTCAAATTGAGAGATACTTTTTTTGAGAGGCATACTTTTCCCGTCAACAAAAACGACTAAGTAATTCCCAAAACTTTCCATGCTAGATATATCATAGGCGGTTCCCAAACAGAAAATAAATTTTATTCCTTTTCCCACCATTCTTTGACAATCGATGGATAGCCGTATCCACGGGTGCCTTCCATACCAACACTCTCCAAAGAATTTATTATTTGACAACATACAGTAAATTTCTTTTTTCATTCTGGAATTGGGCATCCCTATTACCGCCACACTCTCATGTAATGACAAGTGAATAAACACTCATCTTGAGAATAACACATCTAGCATGGAAAATATTGGCCACCCCCTACCGCTTCATGAGCGGTACGGGCACACAAAAAGGAAATTTATTTTGAAAATCAGAGATGGCACATACAAATTTGCTTAGAACGGCAAGGAATTACCGCATATAGGTAGGTATGGAGGACTCATATGGCAACACTGGGTTTAAATAGTTTGGATGCACACGTAGTATTTCTACTTAGTACAGGTGGAGGCTAGCAAAAAGATTGAGAAGCAATCAACCAAGAAACAAAAAATCACATAAGCGAGCATTAAGCATAACTCACACCGAACCGCAAGTCGGATGTAATTTCATTGCATATCTATTCTTGCATAGGGAATCACAAACCTTAACACCAATATTCTTACTAAAGCAGAATTACTCACCAACATGACTAACATATCACTATCATAATATCTCAAAACTATTATAAAGAATCAAGTTTATTTGTCCAATGATCTGCATGAAAGTTTTTATTATATCCCTCTTGAATATCTATCACTTTGGGACAAGTTTGATATGTTGCAATTTCTTTTGACAAGCTCAAACAAATATTAGTGAAGAACATGAGCATAAAAAATCCGTCTCTCAAAATAATTTAAGTGAAGCATGAGAGAATTTCTTCGAAATTTTAATAACTCTCAAATAAATCTAACTGAAGCATGAGGACATCTCTTCAAAAACATTAAAGCACACCATGCTCAAAAAGATACAAGTGAAGCACTAGAGCAATTCCATAGCTCAAAGAATTTAAAGTGAAGCATAAAGAGCAATTCTAACAAATCATAGCATAATTTTGGCTCCTCAAATAGGTGTGTCCAGTAAGGATACTTATGACAAACTAAAAAGAAAAATAAGCAAAGACTCATATAATACAAGACGCTCCAAGCAAAACTCATGTTATGTGACGAATAAAAATATAGCTCCAAGTAAAATATCGATGGTCGTTAGAAGAAAGAGGGGATGCCTTCCTGGGCATCCCCAAGCATAGTTGCTTGGTTCTCCTTGAATATTAACTTGGGGTTCCATGGGGCATCCCCAAGCTTAGGCTCTTTTCACTCCTTATTCCTTCATCCATCGTGATCTCACCCAAAACTTGAAAACTTCAATGACACAAAACTTAACAAAACCTTCATGAGATCCGTTATTATAAGAAATCAAATCACCACTCTAATTAATGTTGCAAACCCATTCATATTTTATTTTTGCATTATATCTATTTTATTACAACTTTACCATGGTTTATACCCCCCCCCAATATAGTCCATAGATTCATCAAAATTAGCACACAATGCAAAGAAAACAGAATCTGTCAAAAAACAGAACCGTCTATAGTAATCTGAAAACTTCGTATACTTCCGTAACTCCAAAAATTCTGAAAACTGAAGAAAATGTAGGCAATTTGTATATAAGTCTCGTGTAGAAAATGAACTATCACCCAACACGATCCCAAAGGCTTTACTTGGCACAAACACTAACTAGAACATAAAAAGCACAATCATAATAGAGGCATAATTGTGCAAACACTCAAGAACAGAAAGAAAAAGGCAAAAATAAATTTTATTCATTGGGTTGCCTCCCAACAAGGGCTATCATTTTATGCCCCTAGCACTAGTAGAAAAGGGGGCAATGGTCCAGGCCGGACCAGCCCATTAGTCCCGGTTCAATCCAGAACCGGGACCAATGGAGGCATTGGACCCAGTTCGTGAGCCCCGGGGGCCGGCCGGGCCACGTGGGCCATTGGTCCCGGTTCGTCTGGACCTATTGGTCCCGGTTGGTGCGACAAACCGGGACCAATGGGCCTCGCTCCTGGCCCACCACCATTGGTCCCGGTTCATGCCACCAACCGGGACCAATGGTGGTGCCTATATATACCCCCTCGCGCAAGAGCAGAGCACACTGCTCTGGTTTTTCTGGCCGCAGTGGAGAGGGCTTGGTGGTGCTCTAGCTCACCTCCTATGCACACAAGGTGTTCGATGAAATGCCCGAGCCACACTACTTAAGGTTTCTCCTCTCCAAGCTCGACCGCCAAGCTCCATTTTCCTCAATATTTGTCTAGGTTTAGCGGTCCGTCATGCCCCGTCCCCGTCTTCACTCTCGTCGATCACCCGCGCCGATCTCATCGCCGGCAGCACCGTGGTGAGCCTCTTGTTCTTATCTTCTTTCTGAAAGGAAAAATATTCTTACTTGTATGTTTAGATAGATACTTGTATTATTTTCTTACTTTTATTACTGCATCTTATATAGTGCAATGGTTTTGGTATCCGCCCCCGTCGGCCCTCGTCCTGTCTATGATTCAGATGTGGTATATATTATCATTTCATAAATATTGGTTCATTTATTGTTTATGACAATTATGCCGACCAACGGGACATAGATTTTATTTGTCTAGGAGGTTGTTGAACCGGAAATTCCAACCGACCCTATTGTCGAGAGGTTAAATTTAGTTGAAGAAGAAAACAATTTGTTGAACGAAAAAATTAGAAAAATTGAGGAGGAGAAAATGATATTGGAGTTGCATGTTGTGGATGTCGTCGATGATCACAAGATCAGGATGGATGCAATGCGCTTGAAGATTAGAAAGATTAGAAAATATGCCATTCATACCGAGGCTTGGTATCATTATGCCGTTGGCTCAGTTGTTACATTGGTTGCGATTATGATCGCATTTGTTTTCGCATTGAAATGTTTTACATAGTTTTAGTGTATGGTTTAATTAATTTAGATGCTCTGCAGAGCTTTATGTTGTTAGATGAGAACTATGTATGTACTTTGGTTTTAATGTGATGATGAACTTGTATTAATTTGGTCACTTAATTATCTAGTCATGATGTTTTGTAATGATTTTTGACACACTTAATTATATATAATGCACGCAGATGAACCGGCAATGGATGTACGGTTCAAGACACACCTCCGAGTACATTAAGGGCGTGCATGATTTTCTCGAAGTGGCTGAGGCAAACAAGCAGAATGGTTTTATGTGTTGTCCATGCCCTATATGTGGGAATCTGAAGTCTTACTCGACCGAAAATCCTCCACACCCACCTGCTTTACAAGGGTTTCATGGCACACTATAATGTTTGGACGAGGCACGGAGAAATAGGGGTTATGATGGAAGATGGTGAAGAAGAAGAGTACGATGACAACTATGTGCCCCCTGAATACGGTGATGCTACTGAAGATCAAGAGGAACCAGACGATGTGCACGATGATGCTGCAATGGGCGAAGCTGCTGAAGATCAAGAGGAACCAGACGATGTGCCCGATGATGATGATCTCCGTCGGGTCATTGTCGATGCAAGGATGCAATGCGAAAGTCAAAAGGAGAAGCTGAAGTTCGATCGCATGTTGGAGGACCACGAAAAAGGGTTGTACCCCAATTGCGAAGATGGCAACACCAAGCTCGGTACCATTTGGAATTGCTGCGGTGGAAGGCGAGAAATCTGTGCTCGACAAAGGATTTGAGAAGCTCTGAAAATAATGAAGAAGAAGCTTCCAAAGGATAACGAATTGCCCGACAAGTACATACGCAGCAAAGAAGGTCGTATGCCCTCTAGGATTGGAGGTGCGAAGATACATGCATGCCCTAATGATCGTGCATCCTCTACGCGGTGCGTACAAGGATCTGAACGCATGCCGGTATGCGGTGCATTACGGTATAAGATCGGACGAGATGACCACGGTGATGTTGACAGCGAGCCCCCGGGAAGAGGGTTCTGCGATGGTGATGTGGTATGCTCCTATAATACCACGGTTGAAACGTCTATTCAAAGCGGAGAGCATGCCAAGTTGATGCGATGGCACAGTGAGGACCATAAGAAAGACGGAAGTTGAGAGCACCCACGACGGGTCGCATGGAGAAAAATCAAGAGAAAGTATTGGGATGAGTTTGCAAGTGAGCCAAGGAACGTATGGTTTGCTTTAAGCGCGGATGGCATTAATCCTTTCGGGGAGCAGAGCAGCAATCACAGCACCTGGCCCGTGACTCTATGTATGTATAACCTTCCTCCTTGGATGTGCATGAAGTGGAACTTCATTATGATGCCAGTTCTCATCCAAGGCCCTAAGCAACCCGGCAACGACATTGATGTGTACCTAAGTCCATTAGTTGAAGAACTTTTACAGCTGTGGAATGGAAACGGTGTACGTACGTGGGATGAGCACAAACAGGAGGAATTTAACCTAAAGGCGTTGCTGTTCGTGACCATCAATGATTGGCCCACTCTCATTAACCTTTCAGGACAAACAAACAAGGGATACCACTCATGCACACACAATTTACTTGACACCGATAGTATATACCTGGCAAGCTGCAGGAAGAATGTGTACCTGGGCCATCATCGATTTCTTCCAACCAACCATCAATGTCGAAAGAAAGGAAAGCATTTCAAAGGCGAGGCAGATCACCAGAAGAAGCCCGCCATGCGTACCGGTGATCACGTACTTGCTATGGTCAATGATTTACGTAATCTTTGGAAAGGGTCCGCGGACTAGCTATTCCGAGTGACGCTGGGGACACGCACCCATGTGGAAGAAGAAATCTATATTTTGGGACCTACCCTCTTTGGAAAGACCTAGAGGTCCGCTCTCGATCGACGTGATGCACGTGACGAAGAACCTTTGCGTGAACCTGCTAGGCTTCTTGGGCGTGTATGGGAAGACAAAAGTACAGCAATTGAGGCACGGAGGACCTGCAATGTTTGCACGAAAAAGACGGCATGCCTCCAAAGCGGTATGAAGGTCCCGCCACTATGCTCTTACCAAAGAAGAGAAGGAAATCTTGTTTGAATGCCTGCTTAGTATGAAGGTCCCGACCGCTTCTCATCGAATATAAAAGGAATAATAAATATGGCAGAGAAAAAGTTTCGAACCTAAAGTCTCATGATCGCCACGTGATTATCACGCAAGCGCTTCGGTTGCATTGAGGGGCTTCTACCGAAAACGTCCGATTAGCCATTGTGAAGCTATGTGCATTCCTCAATGCAATCTCTCGAAGGTGATCGATCCAGAAATCATACCAAGGCTAAGGAGTGATGTGGTGCAATGTCTTGTCGGTTTTGAGCTGGTGTTCCCACCATCCTTCTTCAATATCATGACGCACGCCCTAGTTCATCTAGTTGACGAGATTGTCATTACGGGCCCGTATTTCTACACAATATGTACCCTTTGAGAGGTTCATGGGAGCCCTAAAGAAATATGTCCGTAACCGCGCTAGGCTAGAAGGAAGCATCTCCATGGGCCATCAAACAGAGGATGTCATCGGGTTTTGTGTTGACTTCATTCCTGGCCTTAAGAAGATAGGCCTCCCTAAATCGCGGTATGAGGGGAGACTGACTGGAAAAGGCACGCTTGGAAGGGACTCAATGATATGCAGGGACGGATATGCTTGGTCTCAAGCACACTACACAGTTCTACAGATCTCTACCTTGGTGACCCCGTATGTCGATGAACACAAGAACAGTCTATGCTCCAAACACCCGGAGCAGTGCGACGATTAGATTACATGTGAACACATCAGGACTTTCAGCAACTGGTTGGAAGCACGTATCAGAGGTGACAACACTGTTTGTGATGAGCTGTACTTGTTGTCCAGGGGACCATCTTTGACTGTATTGATTTGGAAAGGATACGAGATAAATGGGAATACATTTTACACGATTGACCAAGATCAAAAGAGCACCAACCAAAATAGCGGTGTCCACTTTGATGCAACAACCGAGAGGGGAAAGGACACATATTATGGTTACATAGTGGACATATGGGAACTTGACTACGGACATGATTTTAACGTCCCTTTGTTTAAGTGCAAATGGGTCAATCTGTCAGGAGGCGGGGTAAAGGTAGACCCACAGTACGGAATGACAACAATGGATCTGAAAAATCTTGGGTACACTGACGAACCGTTCGTCCTAGCCAATGATGTGGCACAGGTTATCTATGTGAAGGACAAGTCTACCAGACCGAGAAAGAGAAAAGATAAGGAAGCGAATACATCATACGAAGATCCAAAGCGCCACATAGTTCTTTCAGGAAAAAGGGACATCGTGGGAGTGGAGGACAAGACAGACATGTCTGAAGATTGTGAAAAGTTTCATGAAATTCCTCCCTTTAAAGTCAAGGCTGACCCCAGCATCCTGATAAACGATGAAGATTATCCATGGTTACGGCACAATAAGCAAATGACACAAGCGAAGAAAAAGTGAAGACTTTCTCCCGCAACTATTATGATGATACCATGCCATCTTTGTAACTGACGAGTATGATACCATTGTCCGTTTTGTACACGCACATGCTATGTGTGGGTCAATTTATGATACCATGCCAACTTTCAACTTTTTCAGAGTTCATTTGAAATGCTTTAATGTCTTATGGTTCAGCCCTTGTAATAATTAAAAATAGCAACAATAAGTATTTTGTTGCAAGTAGAAACAAAATAAAATAAATAAAGCAAGAAAGAAAACAAAAAAACAAAAAAAGTGTTTTCAAATTTAAAAAGTAATGGCACTAACAGAAAGTTTATAATTTTCCTAAAACTAAAAGCAAAAAGAATTAAAAAATAAAGCAAAAAACAAAATAAAATAAATAATGCAGAAAACAAAAAAACTGAAAAAAAATAAAAATAGCAACAATAAGTAAAGAAAAAAATGCCACCTACTAGGCCCCCACGGCCTGAATACGACTTGAAACCCTACTATGGGCCAGGATTCAGGCCCGCAGTAGGCCCAGAAGGCCCATCAGGCAAAGCAGTAGCAAGTAGGCCCGTAAGCCTGAAGTGGAGAGGAGCTCGAGAGGGGTGCGGCAGTGGGGCTTATAAACCACTGCGCGCCCCTCTCAACTAGCGAGGTGGGACTAAACTTTGGCGCGACGCTGGCAAAGACAGGGCCTTTGGTCCTAGTTGGTGGCACCAACCGACTAAAGGGGTGCATTGGTACGGTTCGTGGCACCAACAGGTACCAATGCCCACCCTTTAGTCCCGGTTGGTGCCACCAACCGGAACCAAAGGCCGCCGCTTCCTGCCCTTTGGGCTGCTGAAAAGAGGCCTTTGGTCCCGGTTGGTGGCACCAACCGGGACTAAAGGGGGGTGAGGGAGTCCTGGACTAGGGGGTGTCCGGATAGCCGGACTATCATCATCGGCCGGACTCCAAGACTATGAAGATACAAGATTGAAGACTTTGTCCCGTGTCCGGATGGGACCTTCCTTGGCGTGGAAGGCAAGCTTGGCGATACGGATATGTAGATCTCCTACCGTTGTAACCGACTCTCTGTAACCCTAGCCCTCTCTGGCGTCTATATAAACCGGAGGGTTTTAGTCTGTAGGACGAACAACCATTACAACAATCATACCATAGGCTAGCTTCTAGGGTTTAGCCTCCTTGATCTCGAGGTAGATCCACTCTTGTACTACCCATATCATCAATATTAATCAAGCAGGAGTAGGGTTTTACTTCCATCGAGAGTGCCCGAACCTGGGTAAAAACATCGTGTCCCTTGTCTCCTGTTACCATCCGCCTAGACGCACAGTTCGGGACCCCCTACCCGAGATCCGCCGATTTTGACACAGACATTGGTGCTTTCATTGAGAGTTCCTCTGTGCCGTCACGATCAGGAAGGATGCCTCTTCCCGTCTTTAAAGACGGTGTCATCATCAAAGGAGCCCTGGCCGCTGGCCAAACTATCTAGCTAGGTGGTTTTCTCATGACCGCCTGTTCGGCCACCGCTTCAACGATGACCTCTCGAGTCATCAAAAGCAATCTTCACGTCAGCTCGGAATTCTCCGAGCAGCTGGATCCAATAGAGCTCTCGTCCGTAAACGAGCTCTTGGATCGCATCGCTGCCCAGGGAGTCGCTACAGACTACAATCAGATTGGGCTTCAAACTGATCTAAGAGAGATTAACTCTCCCCAGGTTACCCACCACGTTCCGGTGGTAGAGGAACAACGCGTCGACTCTTCTTCTGTGTTGAAAACTAGTCATGTCCAGACTCCCGAACCCTCCATGCCGGATTCCCGCAGAGGGACGGACATCGATCAAGCACTGAACCTAAAATCAGACATCGGACCAGACTCGTTGGACAACTTCCAGCAATCCAAGCTTCCAAATCCGGAAACTTTTCGGCCCTTGAGCCTCGAGATGGGTAGGGTTCCGGACTCAATTCCACCCACCCACCCGGACATATGCGATCTATCTCAAATCCGCAAGAGCCCTTGAAACAATACATCATTCTTGGGCGATTCCTCCTGGTTATGGACAGGATAAAGGATCGCCGAGAGGAAAACATAATTTCAATTTTCTGCAATAATTGCACGGACGAGGAATCTTGAACACCGTCGACCGTCGTTGAAATTACGTTTCGCCGATCTGGCATCCATAGTACGAAAGTACTGTGCGATGGAGAGTTTCCGGAAAACCGAAACTAAGTTTTGGGACAATCCGGCCCCGAATACAACCCTAGTCCGAAACAAAAGGGTGCATCACACTCCGACACCAGGTACAAAAACCAAAAAGCAAAAACCCATAAAGGGCACGGAACCGTACTAGAGGGATGGCTCAGCAGACCCTGTAAAATTCATAGTACAGAAGGCGCCACTCACATAGCCTTCGAGCATGTTGGATACTGCGGCAGGTGGCCAAAAGTGGCGAAGAGCTTCTAGCCCCGGAGAACCACTCCAACAGTACCAGTACGGTGTCAATAGTCTTCGAGACTTTCACATCAAATAATACGCAGAAACGAACAATCCGCAGCCTCGCCGAAGTCTACCAAGTAGCAACAACAAATCCATGGAGCAACACGGCCATCACCTTCAACGCCAGCGATGAACCTAAATTCCGAACAGCCCGAGCACCAGCCGCATTGGTCCTCAGTCCAAGAGTGGACGACTTTCTTCTTACCAAGGTACTCATGGATGGTGGCAGCGGATTAAACCTCATCTACGAGGAAACTCTTCAAAAAATGGAAATAGAATGGAGCCGCATTGAGCGAAGCAGCACAAACTTTAGAGGAATAATCCCTAGCCGGGAAGCACGCTGCACAGGAAAAATCACACTTGATGTGGTGTTCGGCTCGCCGGACAATTACAGGTCCGAGGAAGTCACGTTCCATGTGGCCCTATTCAGCAGTGGATACCACGCTATATTAGGACGAGAGGCATTCACAATTTTCCAAGCCATACCCCATTACGGGTACATGAAGCTTAAGATGCCCGGGCCCGGCGGAATAATCACTCTCATTAGTGATCCGGACACAGCACTCCGCGCCGAAAATAAGACAGTCGCATTAGCCCTGGAGGCACTATCCGAAGCCCTAGCGGCGGAGGAACTCACTGCGCTACGCTCTACGGTGAATAGGGATGATGTGATACTCGATAAGAGATCCAAGTCCACCTCCTTTAAACCAGCGGATGAAATAGTCAAATTCCAGGTCCATCCAATGGACCCAACAAAGACGGCCTCCATCGGGGCACAGTTGAACCCTGACGTAGACGCCGCACTATGAGAATTCCTTCGGGAAAATTGGGATATCTTTGCCTGGCACCCTTCAGATATGCCAGGAATCCCACGCAGATTGGCAGAACACAGCCTAAACGTCCTAAAAGGATTCAAGCCAGTCAAACAGGCTCTTCGACGACTTTCCGAACACAAAAGACAGGCAATGGGAGAAGAGCTAGCCAAACTACTGGAGGCTGGATTCATCAGAGACATCACACATCCGGACTGGCTAGCAAACCTTGTAATGGTACCAAAGAAGGACAAATCCTGGCGCCTATGTGTCGATTTTAAAGACCTCAACAAGGCCTGCCTAAAGGATCCCTTCCCCTTCCCCAAGATCGACCAAATAATCGATGCTATTGCAGGCACGATTCATTGTGCTTCCTTGACGATACTCCGGCTACCATCAAATCAAGATGGCGGAGGTGGACCAAGCATAACGGCATTCATTACTCCATATGGACCATTACGCTTCAACACGATGCCCTTCGGACTCAAAACGCCGGCGCAACATATCGGCGCATGATTCGGACATGTCGGCTACCCAGATCGTTAAAACAGTAGAGGCATACGAGACGGCGAGTCGTCAAAACCAAACACGCTGACGAAACTCCGAGAGCGATTTGAGGCTCACATTCGACAACCTCCGAGCATATGACATTGTGAATCCGGAAAAATGCGTTTTGTGTACCAGCCGAAAGTTCTGGGCTTCATTGTATCCGTAAAGGAATTGAAGCAAACCCAGCCAAGATCCGAGCTCATCACAGCTGAATATTCCAAAAGACCTCAAACAAATACAAAATTGATCGATGCGTGGCGGCTCTAAGCCGCTTCATCTCCGTTTGGGAGAAAAGACATTGCCCTCTATCGCCTCCTCGGCGCGAACACTTCAGTGGGCGGATGCCACCACTGCCGGACTCGAAGAAATAAAAGCCATATTGGCAACAAATCCGGTCCTGGCTGCGCCTAACCTGGGCAAACCGATGTTGTTATATATCGCGGCAACACATCAAGTTGTAAGCGCGGTGCTCGTCGTCGAACGAGAAAAAGAAGGGCATAAATTCCCTCTTCAAAAACTAGTGTACTACGTATCCACTCTCTTAACTCCCTGCAAATCCCGGTACCCGCATTATCAAAAGATAGTGTACGCGGTGTTCATGGCATCCCGGAAGCTTCGACACTACTTTCAAGAGTGTTCGATAACAGTGGCCTCCGAAGTGCCCCTCAACGATATTATAAACAACCGCGACGCGACGGGCAGGATTGCAAAATGGTCCATCGAGCTCTTACCATTCGATATTACTTACAAACCTCGACGAGCTATAAAGTCGCAAGTCTTGGCTGACTTTGTCGCTGAATGGACTGAAGCCGAACTCCCTAAAGAGTACGGCGCATACTCCAATTGGATTATGCATTTCGACGGCTCCAAAATGCTGGCCGGCTTGGGGGCTGGCGTCGTATTGACGTCCCCAACCGGAGACACAGTCCAATACGTACACCAGATAATGTACACGGACTCCAACAATGCAGCCGAATATGAGGCCCTCCTACATGGCCTCCGGATGGCAATCTCCATGGGCATTCAACGACTAGAGGTGCGCGTGGATTCAAACCTTGCAATATCCCAAGTAAATGGAGTCTTTGACGCCAAGGATCCGAAAATGGCAGCCTATCATAACGCTGTCCTAAAAATGTCAGCTCGGTTCGAAGGACTCGAATTCCACCCCATAGCCCGAGATAATAACCAAGCAGTCGACGTATTGGCACGCATCGGCGCGAAACGTGACGCTGTCCCTCCAAACATCTTCCTGGAACGGCTCTTTAAGCCATCCGTACTATGGGAAGAGGAGTCCGAAAATAACAACCCGGAAGCAACCGCACCACCCAACACAGAACAGTCTGACATAATTGGCGGTTCAGCCGATGAAATAATGCCTTCAGCCCACGAAATAATGGCAGTAATTGCCCCATGGACAGAACCATTCCTAGCATACTTGATTAGGCAGGAACTTCTCGAAGACCAAAACGAGGCTTGCTGCATAGTTCGGCGATCTAAAGCCTACAAGGTCCATGCGGGAGAACTTTACAAGAAAAGCACAACCAGAGTCCTTCAAAGGTGCATCTCCGAAGAGGAAGGGTGAAATCTTCTGGCTGAAATTCACACCGGACTAGGTGGACACCACACTGCAGCCCGGGCCCTTGTAGGTAAGGCCTTCCGTACAGGATTTTATTGGCCGACGGCCCAGGCAGATGCTCAGGACTTAGTCCAAAGATGCGTCGGTTCTCAGCTCTTTGCTAATCAGAGCCATATGCCACCCACCGCCCTCAAAACTATACCCATTACCCGCCGTTCGCGATGCAGGGGCTTGACATGCTCGGACCCCTCAAAGGGGGAACCCACAAGCAAAGGTACCTATTGGTCATGGTGGACAAATTCACCAAATGGATAGAGGCCAAGCCAGTTAAAACGGCAGAGTCCGGACCGGTGATAGACTTCATATCCGGGGTAGTACACCGTTATGGCGTCCCCCATAGCATCATCACCGATAACGGCATGAACTTCACGACCGACGAGGGCAAACTCTGGTGCAAAATATGGACATCAAGCTCGATTACGCTTCAGTCTATCACCCTCAAACCAACGGTCAAGTTGAGCGAGCAAATGGTCTCATAATGAGAGGCATCAAGCCCAGACTAGTGCCGTCCCTTACGGAATCTAACACGCACTAGGTAGAGGAGCTTGACTCCGTACGCTGGGGGCTGCGGACCACGCCGAACCGTACTACCGGATTCACACCATTCTTCATGGTATACGGCGCAGAGGCAGTTTTGCCCTACGACATAATTCATGACTCACCTCGAGTGCGCATGTACGAAGAAAGAGAAGCCGAGATGGATCGGCAGGACAGCTTGGACACATTGGAGGAAGAACGCGACCTGGCAAAGGCTCTTTCCGCATTCTATCAGCAGCAGGCTCAAAGATATCAAAGTAGAGAAGTACGGGCTAAAACTTACAATGTTGGCGAACTAGTTCTACGCCTGCCGGACAAGAAAAAGGACAAGCTCAAGCCCAAATGGGAAGGTCCCTTCATTATCGATCAAGTCCTGACCGGCGGAGCATACCGTCTGCGAAATGCATCGGACAACCGACTCGAGCCGAACCCATGGAACGCAGCCCGCTTCCGAAGATTCTACGCCTAGCACCGGACTAAGAGTTTGTCTCCTTCCTCCGTCCAAATTTTTACACTTCATTTGTCTTTCGTTTCTCTCTTTTCTCTCACCTTTTTCATAAAAGCCCTTAAAGGCCTATTTGTGCATTGTTCGCACACACTTGATGTGCTATCCGCACTCATTATACCTGGGGGCTTCTTTACCAGAAGCTTACTTATACGGGCTTCATGCCCAGCACATGTGTCAAACTTCCACATGTACCTTTTTATTCACTATTATATGCATCGATATGACTTAAGTTTTTGCCAAGCTGGGTTGCCTGGCTCCTATGCTTACCCCTATGTTCCCGATTGTTCGGCTAGGAGGTAAAGGGAGCACCTCTGCGATTGTTACTGCCGGGTCAGCCGGATGTGTACCTCAGACTGGGTGAAGCCGAAAGCTAGCATTCTGAAGGGAATATTAGGTCGGTGACTTGAAAGATGTTTTTTTACATATTTATTTATCTGCCCCCAGATGTTTTCCTGCTCTTTTCGCAGTCCGGGCATGCACTTTAGGGCATGCCTCCCAGGGAAAGGAACCCTTAACGGAACTATTCTCCCTGGAAGATGTTTCTTACTAACCATGTAATATAACATAACTAGTTGGGCACTTGTCCGATAAAGCACTAATGACCCCTACGCTTTGGTCTCCATGCATGCCCCGGTTTTTTCTTAACCGAGAAGGTATTCGGACACACTCCGGACTCTAGGGTCCCGAGGTTGAAGCGAAAAGGTCGGCAAAGACAAACGATCTACAATCCGGCCAGAAGGCATTTTACATGTCATTTTAAATACATCGTCAAATCGACTGACTGTACTCCTCCTCAATCCCGTCTAACAGGCTGTCTAATTTACAGTCCCGTTGGGAATATTTAGTGGCCAACTCTACTTGGCCGTACACCAAGCTCACAGGGATCTCCTTCCCATCAGGCCCCACAGGTCCGACCTCGGCAATGTGGTTTGGATCCGCCATCTTGTACCGCGTCTTCACCATGGCCCAGGCCTCCTTGGAACATTGGTGGCAGGCCGATATCTTCCATAAACGGAAGCGCTGCTGCGCTCCCAAAAGCTTCTCCGCAAGCTCTCCAAGGCCCTCGGGTAGGGAGAGGGATGGCCATAAGGCATGGACGACGCCGCTCATCGCCTGCCGAACACGTTCCAGCAGTTGCACCAGCTCGGGAAGTTGATCACCCGTTGAGACGGGCATCTCCTCCGCAGGGCGACCTGTGAGCACACCTACAGACATATTTCTGTCAATTGACTTCCTCGCCGAACTCTTCTTTTCAAAGGAGTTCGCTCAAGCACTTACTATATATGCCGCGACGAAGCCGCTGATTCTCCTTCACGGAGACAGACAGCTCGGCCCGAACACCTTTCAGCTCTTCTCCAAGCTAGGCGTGGGCATCCTGGAGTTTGTTCCTTTCCTGCTGCACCTTCATAAGCACCCTATCGCCGGCCTTCAGCTGGCGCAGTAGTTGTTGCTTGTCCGGATCAAGTCCGGCAACATCTGCAATACCATTGTCAGATTAATACGCACGCCGCACACCGCTTATCTTTCTGAAATAATGTGTTACTGGAGGGGGTTTCTGTGCCTCCTTCTGCGGCAGCTAGTGCGGCCTCAAGTTGGGCCTTGCACCCTTGCAGCTCCTGAGACAATCGGGTATTCTGCTCTGTAAGATCCTACAAATTATATGATCCTTAAATCAGTTACTTTAACTACTTTAAGTCTCTAGGGCTACTGGCATATACAACCATTAAAATCTCTTACCCGTATGTCTTTTACATATTGCTTCATGGCTCTGGTTAAACCATCTTGAGCAGCACGGAGGTGCGCGTCTCCCGCGTTAAAGGCATTCAACGCCTCTGGGGAGAAACACGCGTCACGCAGAACTGTACGGCGATGCCTATGATTCATGGCGCTCTCCACCTCAGACCTGGTGGCGGACAGCCGGTTGGCATCCTCCGCTGGAGGAGAATCCGGCTCACGCCTTGTACTCGCCTCCTGCTCCGGACCAGGTGTTGGAGCCTGACGGGCGGAGGCTTGGTTGGCAACCTCTCCGGACACAGTCTGGCGAGTGTTCTTTCTCCTGGAAAGGTCATGAGCGTTAATACACCTCCTGGGAATCCTTTTCCTAAATAATAGTCACGAGCTATACCGTTGCGGTGACGTTTCGATCCCGCCTCCTCTTCTTTTCCGCTGGGCCGGACTGACCCTTGTTGGTCAGCCGCCGTGGGCTCGGCTTCCTGCCTTGAAGGCACCTCCTGAGAGACACCATTGTATACAGTGGTCAGAAATGCGCAAGGACGAAATAATGGTGTCAGGACTTTGGTCGCAATCACCTGGGGAGCCGGAGATAGGCCGGGGTAGTCAGCCGTAATGGCGACTAGAGCATTGTCCATGCTGAGTTGGTGGAACACCCCGTCGATTAGCTCCACCTTTATGTCTGGATCCTCTTCGGAGGCCGGATCAAGGGATCTTCCTGGATCCCCGGGTTGTGGAGCCAGACTATGTATGCCCTCCACATCCCGAGGCAACTCCTGCATCGAAATCGTAAAGTAAGGTACTTAACTTTGAAAGCATGGGTCGGATAAATAAAATGTCCGCTTACCCAGTGTCGAGGGTTATTCATGGAGAACCCATTCAATGGGCTCGTCTGGAGGAAGTCCTCCTTCTCCCCCTTGTACAGACTGGACAGAATCTTCACCAGATCTTCGGCCGATCCCGGCCCTTTGCGGCCATGACGAGTGGCATCATTTTCCCCGTTGAAATCCCGCATGGGGTATCCCCTGTATTGCAGCGGCTGCACCCCCCGCATTATGCACGTGGCCATGACTCCAATCATGGTCAATCCGGAATGGGCCAGCAACCTTATCCGGCCCATCAAATAATGGACGCCCTTGTCTTCCTCCAGTTGAGGGCTCCGCGGGCGCCAACTTAGGCGTTTCTTCAGAGGAGCCTTGCTGAACTCCGGGAGGCCGATCCGAACTGGGTCCGGCAGTGGAGCGTCTTCTATGTAAAACCATTCCGAAGGCCAGTCTTCGGACGCCTTCTTTGGGGTTTCGGATGGATATCCGGTCCCGGCGATGCTCCATATTTCGGCACCGCCCACTTGATATATTGACCCCTCGTGAGAACGGGGTACGAGGCAGAATAGCCTCTTCCACAGCGCAAAATGGGGCTCGATTCCCAACAATAGCTCGCAAAGAGCTACGAAACCCGCGATGTGCAGAACAGAGGCGGGCGTAAGGTGATGGAGCTGGAGTCCATAGAACTCTAGAAGCCCGCGGAGGAACGGATGCACGGGAAATCCGAGCCCCCTTATTAGATAGGGGACGAAGCACACCCGCTCTCCTTTAGAGGGACTAGGGGTGGCCTCCGCTTGCTTCCCACCTTTGTAGGTGGCCAGCCCGGCTCGAACTGGGACCATAAAGGCCGGAGGAAGATATCCCTCCGCGATGTGCGAACTGAGCATCTCCCCCAATCTCCTGGTGGAGGGCTAGGAGCGCGAGAGGAGGAGCCGCGTCGATGGTCCATGATGGAATGGGTCTTCGGTCAGAAGCGCTCTGATGAGTACTCGCGGAAGGAGGATGGTGTGATTTGGATCTGGATTCTTATCTCTCTTATAGGCGTGTTATTTGCGCAGCTAGGGGGTAAAACATAAAAGATACCCTGGTTTTCGCATTCGTGCGATGCGTGGAAGAGGGCCATTATTGTGCGTGGAAGCCAAGGAGCGCACCATTTGTAAGGGAGCCGGACACTATTCGGCCAGCACATGGAATTTGGAGAAGAACCCGCCTTGCAACGCCGAAGACAATATACGCGCTGGACTCGTCGTCATTGAAGCCTGGTTCGGGGGCTACTGAGGGAGTCCTGGACTAGGGGGTGTCCGGATAGCCGGACTATCATCATTGGCCGGACTCCAAGACTATGAAGATACAAGATTGAAGACTTCGTCCCGTCTCCGGATGGGACCTTCCTTGGCGTGGAAGGCAAGATGGCGATACGGATATGTAGATCTCCTACCGTTGTAACCGACTCTGTGTAACCCAAGCCCTCTCCGGTGTCTATATAAACTGGAGGGTTTTAGTCCGTAGGACGAACAACCATTACAACAATCATACCATAGGCTAGCTTCTAGGGTTTAGCCTCCTTGATCTCGTGGTAGATCCACTCTTGTACTACCCATATCATCAATATTAATCAAGCAGGAGTAGGGTTTTACCTCCATCGAGAGGGCCCGAACTTGGGTAAAAACATCGTGTCCCTTGTCTCCTGTTACCATCCGCCTAGACGCACAGTTCAGGACCCCCTACCCGTGATCCGCCGGTTTTGACACCGACAGGGGGCATTGGTCCCGGTTGGTGCCATGAACCGGTACCAATGCCTTGGGTATATAAAAAACACTTAGCAGTTTCTGCAGAAATCACTTCTTCTCCGCCCCGACGCCCACACGCTGTTCCTCGTCGCCGTCGCCGACGAGCCCTGCCCGACGCCGTCGCCGCACCCTCGCGCCGACGCTGCCGCTGAACCTTGCCCTCGACGCTGCCCGCGCCTCGCCCGACACACGTCGCCGCTCGCCGCCCTGACGCTGTCACTGCGCCCTCGCCGGCGCGCCGTCATCGCTCGCCACCCTGCCCGACGCTGCCTCCGTCGCTGCTCGACGCCTCGCCTCGACGCCTTGCTGCCCTGCCCTGCCTCGACTGCGTCACCGTCGCCGATCGCCGCCCTGCCCCGACCTCGTGCCCCTGCCCCTCCTCACCTTGGTCCGGCGGCGCCATCCCCTGTTTTGTTAATATATGTGATAATTGTTTTTGTTCAGATGTATGATGATTTTTTTATAGAATATGATGTTTTTTTCAGATAATATGTATATGATTTTTTTATAGAATATGATGTTTTTTCTTTTTTATAAAAATGTATATATGTTTGTATGTTCTTTGTGTATATATGTTCATATATGCAAAAGTTAGAATTAGTACATTTTAAAAAAATTGTTAAAAATGTTTTTTTGTTCATAGAAAGTGTTTTGTTCATATATAGAAAGTTACAAATTTAGAAAAGCTTTATATATGCAAAAGTTACAGTCTTAGAAAAAGAAGGATAGGAAAGAAGAAAATAAGAAGAGGAAGAAAGAAGAAGAGGAGAGGAAAAGAAGAGGAGAAATAAATAAGAAGAAGAAAAAAGAAGAAAAAGAGAGGAGGAGAAGAAGAAAGGAATAGAGAAGAAGAAAAAATAGAAAAAAATTCTATTTTTTCTTCTGCTCCTCTATTCCTTTCTTCTTCTCCTCTTTTTTTCTTTTTTTCTTCTTCTTCCTCCTTCCTTCTTCCTCTTTTCTTCCTTTTCCTTAATTATTTTCCTTTCTCGAGGGAGAAGAAGAAAAAGAAGAGGAGAAGAAGAAAGAAAGGAATAGAGGAGAAAGAAGAAACTTCAAGACGAGGGGGTGGTACCGATACCCCCTCCCCGATAACATTATTTTCCCATGTATATGTATGTCGCGTCATTGTCGATATAACCCCTCGAGATAACTTCGACATGAGGGGCGGTCAATATATATACCCCCTCTCGACCGTGATAACTTATACAACGGCAGCACCCCCCTCGGCCCTCTCGCTCGACCAAAACTCTCGAGGACAGCCAAACCCTAGAGAGAAAACGATGTTGGTCTTCTACCCCCTCCAGCCGCGCCCCTACCCGACAAGTTAACTCTCTCGAGGCCACCCAAATTTATCGAGGTAAAAGAGCGTTGTCGTCGAGGCCACCCCAAACCCTTGAAGCATTGTGTCGAGGCGACCCGAAACCCTAGAGAAGCAGCGTCGAGGCCACTAACATGATTCCTTATTGTGATTAGCTAGCTAGTTCTACGTTTGCCACTAATATATATATATATATATATATATATATATATCCATCTGTACCATGTTTGAATAATAATTGACATGTTGTAAATATTTGCAGAAACTATGGAGCACTCCCGAGACGAAGAAACAGAAGCGATGTTGGGGGACATAATCGCACAAGGAAGTGATGAAGTTGCGTCATTTATCAACGAGACCGATGGTCAGGAAGGACTGGGTGAAGAAGAGGGCTATGTTCATGATGGCTTCGACCCATTAATGTCGGTACAAGAAGAGGACTATATTCATGATGGCTCCGGTGACACAATGGAGGTACAAGAAGGAGACCGTCGATCGCTCCGGTGACCGAACCGAGGCCGCCGGTATATATATATTAGTTAAGCCCGTCTTGACTAGTTAATTGATGCATCCATTGTTTTGGTATATGTACACATATTAATTACTCTCGTCTTTCTTCCTTATAATTTCTATCCTCCGGATCGAGCACAACTTCGTAAGGAGACGAGGCCCAAGAAAAGTTGAGCTCGGATGAAAAGTTTGAGATCATAGAAATCGCGCCCGACGGCGAACCGATTGAACCCATCCGGACAAGGAAAGCATTTTCTGCTCAGTGCGGGGTTCTTGTTAGGGACAAGATCCCAATCAACATCCAGCAATGGTATAAGCCTAAGGAGGAAGACCCTGAGGTGTCTTATGTCAATGATATGTAGAAAGAAGATCTTTGGACTGAGCTGAAGGCAAATTTCACCCTACCGCCAGAGGAGGATCAGGAGAAGCCAGTTAAAGAGCAATTAATCAAGTCTTGTGCTCTTAAGAAGATGGCAACCCTAATGAGGAGGTGGAGGATAGAGGTGAACCAGTTTGTCGAGAAAAAAAAGACACCAGAATTCATCGGCAAATATGAGAAGATCAAAGATCACTGGCCCACATTTGTGGCCCACAATACATCGGAAAAGAGTAAGAAGATGTCGGCGACAAACAAGCAAAATGCTGCAAAGAAGAAGCTTCACCATCGCACGGGGTCGGTGGCTACCTCAAAGCCCGCCTAAGTGGTCCAAGGCTGAGCATGATCTCGCTTGAAAAGGGATCGAACCAGAGACAATGTATCGCTGCACCGCTGCTGACTTGGTTCTTTGGGGCTGGCGGAACCTTGGACCTCAGAATAGGAAGTGTCGATGGGACGGACGAGCAACTGCAAACACCACCAAGAACCTTCGACACTATATCGATGCGGCGCAGCGAGGGACGTTCCTTCCAAACAGGGAGAAGGACGAGCTCACAATGGCCCTTGGGAATCCCGAGCACCACGGACGGACACGAGGCACGCCAGCTCCATTCCGTGGAAGGTTGGTTTTCGGACGCAGGGGTTACAAAACCCACGAGAGGAGGAACAAACTCGAGCAGGACCAACTGCAGGCGCTGCACGAAAGGGTAATGGGGCTAGAGGAACGAGAAGAGGTACGAGAAGCAGCAGATCGCAACAAACGACCTGACGAAACTTCCCCGGAAGCTACCCCGCCATCTCAGCGGAGAAGCAGCGTGGCTACCACCGAGCTGCTTCAGCCGGAGCATGTCTTGACGGCTCCTACCAGCTATCCTGTGGATGGTATGACGGAGTCTCAAAATTGCCACATTATGGCGCGACGGATGAATTTGAAGGTCAAGGCGGCTGTTGGCCAAGTTTATTCTAGTGGACCTGGCACAACTTATCACTACCAGCCGATTGCAGAAGGATATGCTAAGGTGATGGTGGATCAAATAACGGAGGCATTTGAGGACCTCGTGCTTGAGCACCCTACCGGTGAAGGGGGACTAGGCTGGGTTCTGCTCTGAAGACTCCATGCCTATGGCGGAAGGAGCTCATCAACCTTCTGAACTGGACGCCTCCGCCGCCTCCTCCTCCGACGACGAGTCAGGGCACTCCGCCTCCTCCACCGCCGCCTCCTCCAGCGAGTGACGATCAAGGCACGCGTGGCGGCACTCCGCCTCCTCCACCGCCTCCTCCTCCGGCAAGTGACGATCAGGGCACCCGTGGCGGCACTCCGCCTCCTTCTCCAGCGCGTGGCGGCACTCCGCCTCCTCCTTCTCCGCCTCGCCAGCAAGGGCGGAAGAGACCCGCCGCCGCCCCGGCTGCTCCTACGCGTCGTAGTCCTTCTCCTCCGCCTCGTAAGCAAGCACGAAAGAAGACAGACACCGCAGCCGCTCCGTCTGCTCCGGCGTCTAGCAGCACAAGAAGAGGAGAGAGGCAATATAGATACGGTCCACCTCTAAAGCCTCTAGAGAAGTTACCGTACGAGAGGTCCGAGGAGGAAAACAATACGATCGTGCAGGCCCACGTGAAGGAGTTCTTTGAAGGGGTGAAAGCAAAGAGACATCCACCTCCGGAGGAAAAGGTAGATCCGGTGAAAGCAAAGCGCACTCTCGATGCCCTGAGGAAACCGACAAAGTCTCCGCCGAGAACCAACTATGAGCGCATTACTGAACAGACATATCTCCAAGCGAAGCGGTCGGGAAGTACTATCAGACATCAAAGAGCAAAAGAACGAGCAGCTGCGAAAAAAATTGACCAGCTCGGCGAACAAGCAAACCAATCGTGCCCCCCGCTCAATGTGTCTAGCGGCAACATCGTCGCTAATGTTCCGGGGATGGTGGCCGGTTATGGCAATCTACAAGATTACCTGCCTGACGATGCACTTCCTGATTACATGATGGTGGAAGAACACAGATACGAGTACGGGAAGCCTCTCGTCAAAGATGAAAAATCTCTAACAACGATGATGCGAAGGTTCCATACTTGGTACATGAAAACTTGCAGAGAGTCTGAGGGGGCGAATAGTTTGTATCTGCACATTCAAGAGGAGCACGACCTTGTTGGAACTGATCTGTTGTGTGTTCCATTTGAGGAGTCCTTCGCATTCTTCAATCAAAAGGCCCTCGATAAATTAACGGTCTTTTGCTACTGCCTATAAGTACTATTTCTGTCATTAAGTCTCTATATATAGCTCGGCTCTTTCATTGCATGTATTTATAATTAATTATCCTCAATATATTATGCAGATTGAAGATGGTTGAGTGCAAAAAAAATGAAATCTATGATATTGGGTTCATTAACACAAATATCATAGATGTATTTCTGGTTGAAAAGGACGTCAAAGAGGCCGAGGACAACTTGCTACAATCATTGATCAAAAATCAAAACAAAGATACCATACTCTTTCCTTACAACGGCAAGTGAGTGTTACTGATCCGTTTGCATATTCGGTTTCCCTTATTACTCGAGCGAGGTTATAATAATGTAATTGATGAGTTATGCATGTGTGCGAAGTTTCCACTATATTCTTCTGGAGATTAAGCTTGAGCGTGGACTAGTAACCGTCTTAGACTCGAGACGGAAAGATCCCAGCACCTATGCGGACATAACTGAAATGCTCAGCAAGTAAGTTCAATCGATCATTATCGCACCATATCAGGAACTTTTTGTTCATTTCCTGATATCTCAAGTAATAATAAATATTTTCTTTGTCTTGCGGGGTTTGGAAACAGTTCATCGCACAAGCTCCGGACTGCCAAGGAGCTGCGATATACATACCGAAATTAAGTACTACTTGGCTTGCTAGTTGTGCGATCTCCGCTGATTCTATAGCTATACTTTCATCAATGCCATTTATAATGCTTCATTATCAGTTTGATTGACCTCTATTTCTCGTAAAGTGCTTGTGGCAGGAACAAGGGAATGATTTCTGTGGATACTACGTGTGCGAGTTCATCCACAACGCGACTTTGAAAAACAAGCGGGGCTACTCTCAAAGACAATATGAATTGCGTAAGCAATTAATAATATTCACAATTTCATTTTATTACACCATTATTTCTGTTGAGTTTCATTCATATATATGTATTAATTAACCCCCTTCTTCAAATTAGACGTGGCAGATGCGGAATGAACTCCTAGAACCAGATCGCATGAAAGCAATTCAAGAGGAATTGGCGGGATTTTTTCTTGACCACGTCATCAATAAAGCCGGAGAATACCATGTGGAAGTTGATTTCAAATGCTAGGGGACTGTAATTGAGAGATCTTATTTATTGTACATGTATGTAGCCAGTAGCGTCGGACGTACATGATACAAAAACTTATTGTTCGACCAATCTCTCGGAGAAGGAGAGGTCGATCGATCATTTCTCTCAAGATGCATGACTTAACTTCAGTACTCGATGGTTCCTTCATTTTCTTACTAGCTAGCGTGTCGAGGGCTATATGTATATAGTACGTAGCGTCGACCAAGCACGGACATAAGAGAGAACACTTCTCTCTATTAATTAGCTAGCTAACACAATATATGAAACACCTAAATTAACCCCCAAAACCCCCAACCCCCCTTTAAAAAACAAAACCACAGCCATCGAATGTCGACGCGTGGATGCCTTTTGGTCCCGGTTAGTGCCACCAACCGGGACCAAAGGCCCCCCTGCCTAGGCTCGGTGCACCGGCCACGTGGAGGACCATCTGTCCCGGTTCGTGTTAGAACCGGGACTAAAGGGGGGAGTAATTAGTAACGACCCATTAGTCCCGGTTCATGAACCGGGACTAAAGGCCCTTACGAACCAGGACTAATAGGTGTTTTTCTACTAGTGTAGCTAGGCATAAGAATTTATTGATGCTCACATGAAAGATAATAATTGAAACACAAAGAGAGCATCATAAATCATGTGACAAACACATTTAAGTCTAGCATACTTCCTATGCATATGAATTTTATAAGCAAACAAATTGTCTAGATTAGAAATATATAGCATATGCAAGTAATAAGGAAGGAACAATAGGAACTCAACTTAACTGGTAAATTAGTAACATGAAAATTTCTACAACCAAAAATTTCTCTCTCATAATAATTACATGTAGGATCATAATCCAATTAAACTATATAGCGATCATATAAATTTTTCTCTTCATGATCCACATGCATAAAAGTTTTATAGTCTTCCAAGATAGTGGGATTAATATCAACTAAAGTCATGACCGCTCCAAACCCACTTTTAATATTATTGAAAGCATTATTATAAATATCATATTCATCATGAGGCTTAAATAAGTTTTCAAGATCATAAGAAGAACCACCCCAATCATGATCATTGCAATAAGTAGTGGACATATCAAAATTAGCATCCCCAAGCTTGGGGTTTTGCAAATAATTAGCACAATTGACATTGATAAAATTCATAATAACACCATTGCAATCATGCTTTTCAATCAAGGAACTATCTTGAATCACTTCATAAATTTCTTCTTTTGGCACTTCATCACAATTTTCAGATCACAAATTTCAAGCAAAACTTCATAAAGATAATCTAGTGCATTCAACTCACTAGAGATATGTTCACCATAATTGGATCTTTTAAAAATATTAGCAAGTGGATGAGGATCCATATCAATAGATTTTTAGCAAGCGAAGATGCAAGAAAATAGAAGACACATGGCACACAAGCAAAGGTAGAAAACGAACAAAAAGGCAAACAAAAAGGCAATTTTTTGTGAAGTGGGGGAGATTAAAATAAGAGGCACATGGAAAATAATGTAAATTTCAAGGAGATGAGATTTGTGATTAGGAACCTGATAGATGTTGCTGATGTCCCCCTGGCAACGGCGCCAAAAATTCCTTTTGATGTCGCTTGAAACTGCATTGGTATTTCCCCAAACAGGAAAGGCTGATGTAGTACATCTATGATAGGTATTTCCCTGAGTTATGAAACCAAGGTATCAATCCAGTGGGAGACCCAAGCAACACTATGTAAACGGTACATGCACACAAAGAACAAATACTTTCAACCCGACGTGTACGAGAGGTTGTCAATCTCTATGGGGTAACGGTGCTAGAAGTTGTGAACTTGACGGGAAAATATTTGTAGTAGATTGGATCACTACTAGAAAAAGGCTTGTTAGTGGCGCACCTATTTTTGCCATTAATGGCGCACTATAGGTGCGCCACTATTACCACGCCACTAGTAACAAATAGTAATGGCGCACATTTGGTGCGCCATTACTATGCCTAGAAGTGCGCCATTACTATATGACTTAGTAATGGCGCACCACATAGAAGTGCGCCATTACTAACAATTTTTTTCTGAATTTTTTTTCCAATTTTTTTTAGAATTTTTTTCATTTTTTCTTAATCTTGGGTCACTATGGCTTAATCTTGGGTCAATATGCTTAATCTCAAGTCAAATCGCACTCTGTGGTCAAACTTCCCGGAAGGTCACCCATCCTCACACTACTCCAGCTGGAGCATGCTTAACTTCTCTGTTCTATCCAACCCCAGCACCAGCTCACTTAACATGCACTTGTTGATATATCTATCATATCAATCCTATTAAACCTTGTTGATGTCTAGGACTTTGTTCATGTTCATGAGTGTGATGAAATTTTGAAAAAATATTTGAAACTTCCCGGTCATATTACATATCATATTTTGAAAAAAATCCAAAAAATAATTCGAAACCAATTTTTTTGTTACTAGTGGTGCACCTAGCAAATGGTGCGCCATTAGTAAGTTTGAAATTTTTTTCCATTTCCCCCCTCCAGATCTTAAAAGCCCTGTATATTTTATTCTGTTAGGTTTTTGGAGATTCTAAAAATCTTCAATGGTGTTCCCTTGATTGAATTCGGATGTAACTTTTCGAATAGATGATTTTTCATATAAAAAACTTTTTAATCCGAGTTCGTATGCAAAAGTTATGCCCATTTTACTAAATTCCAGAGAGATTTTGCAAATAAAGTCGAAATTCATATTTGTAAATTTTCCCAACAACTAGACCACATATCACATGGGAAACTTATTTTATTTTATTTTTTTTGACATTTCCATCATTTTATTTTATTTTTTAAACTAAAAAGGCGGTCCACTTGGGGGGTGCATTGGGTGAAATTTTCGGCCACCTAGAAAGTTATGGTCTTTCGGGTCCATCCTGATGTGGTGATCCTCTCAGCTGATGAGGGTTGAAAAGGAGTATGAAATTACTAAGTTTGAAATTTAGTAATGACGCACCTTCACAAAGTGAGACATTACTATGTGTATGACTTGGTCCAACCTTGGTCAAAGTTAGTAATGGCGCACTTTGTATAGGTGCGCCATTACTAAGTTTGACATAGTAATGGCGCACCTATGCTAACTTAGTAATGGCGCACCTATGAAAAGTGTGCCATTACTAAGTTTGACCAAGGTTTGACCTAGTCATACACATAGTTATGGCGCACTTTGTAAAGGTGCGCCATTACTATGTCAACTTAGTAATGGCGCACCTATACAAAGTGCGCCATTACTATGTCTATGACTGGGTCAAACCTTGGTCAAACCTAGTAATGGCGCACCACACACCAGGTGCGCCATTAATGTCCATATTAGCTATAGCCGTTTTTCTAGTAGTGGATAAATAACTCTCTATAAAACACAAAATAAAATAAGTAATAAAAAGTGCAGCATGGTATTTTTGGATTTTTGGAATAATAGATTTGAACATAAAAGCAAATAAAAGTAGATCTCAACGAAAAATTTGATAAAGAATAGACCGGGGGCCGTAGATTTCACTAGTGGCTTCTCTCGAGAAATAGCATACAGTGGGTAAACAAATTACTATTGGGCAATTGATAGAAGATCGAATAATTATGATGATATCCAAGGCAATGATCAATATATAGGCATCACGTCCAAGATTAGTGCACCGACTCCTGCCTGCATTACTCCACACATTCAACACTATCCAGCATGCATCTAGTGTATTAGGTTCATGAAAAAACGGAGTAAGGCAATGAGAACGATGACATGATGTAGACGAGATATATTAATGTAGGAATATCCTGAATCTTGTTATCCTTAATAGCAACGATACATGCGTGTCTTGCTTCCCCTTCTGGCACTGGAAAGGACACTTCAAGATCGAACCTATCACAAAGCACCTCTTGCCATGGCAAGAAATATCGATCTAGTTGGCCTAACTAAACCAAAGATTCGAAGAAAAAATACAAGGATATAAATAATCATGCTTATAAGAGATCAAAGAAGACTCAAATAATATTCATGGATAGATATCTGGTCATAAACTCAATGTTGACCGGATCCCAACAAACACACCGCAAAAAAGAGTTACATCAAATAGATATCCAAGAGACCATTTTCTCTGAGGAACATGTTTCTGATGAGGGCTTGCTGATATGGAAGGAGCATTTTGTAAAATTGCTGCTGAGGCAGAGGATCGGGATAAGGGAAGCTTGGGCAATTCCTCTAATCATGAGGTGATGAACTCTGAATCAGAATTGCTGCTGCCTTTTGGCTCTGCCAACACAAGGAAAATAAGGGGTGGAAAGACAACACATGTTGAGACTGAGGTAAGAAGGAGTGATAGGATAAGAAAGATAATAATGGGTTTAAAAGAAACTTATGCTCCTCTTCCAAATGTTTGCCTTGCAATGCTCATCCACCTGTAATTCAGACAAGCATAGTAAAAAATCTCACATAATATTTTGGCTAGGTGGCTGATGATGAGATTGACGAGAAGCTCTCAAAGAGGCAGTAGAAGAAGGATAAGGAAGACTTGTTGGTGGTGGCCACTGATAAGGAGAAGGATAAGAAATCCAATGTTTCTCCATGAGTCTATGCCTTTGCTCTTTACAAGAGGACCTAGCTATGGATAGGTATAAGATTAGAGTACTTTTGTTCTGTAAAAATGAATTTGCCAGTTGTGTAAACCCCGTGGGTCAGCTTTTGGTATCTATTACGTATGGGACAAGACTATATGATTAAAGTAATTCTAAGACTTATTCACTCTATGTTTATACAAGCAAGATGTGGTTCTTGTTTGACCAGCTTATTACAATCTGTGATTAAATGAGTAGAAACATAAACTGGAATATCCTGAACTAGAACATTAGAGGTATTAATGCTCAGGCAAAGTGGGATACTCTTAAACAAAAAATTGAGGAAAGTTTAGCATCTATTGTGTGTTTACAAGAAACCAAGAGAGACTATTTTGACCAAACCTGCCTGAGAAACTTCTGCCCTACTAGGCTTAACAAGTTTGCTTTCTTACCCTCAGTTGGTGCATCTGGAGGGCTCATTGTTATTTGGAATGGATCACTCTTTGAGGGAGAACTCACCTTTCAAAACTGGTTTTCTTTGTCCATCCAATTTACCAGCAATATTTCTGATCAAAGTTGGGTTTTGACTAATATATATGGCCCATGTATACATGAAGATAAGTTGGAATTCACTCACTGGTTTGCAAACATCATATGCCAGCTGAAGTAGACTGGATTATCATGGGGGATTATAATTTTATTAGAATAACTTCTAGTAGAAACGGAGAAGGGGGTGATGTTAATGGGATGCTTCTTTTCAATGTGGCCATCAACAAAGTTGGATTGGTGGACATTCCACTCAAAGGTAGACAATTTAGCTGGTCTAACATGCAACAGAGCCCCCCTTTTGAAAAGTTAGATTGTTTTTTCACCTCTGCAGCCGGGCTTACTTCCTACCCTAATTATGAGGTTTTAGCTCTTGCCAGACCAGTCTCTGATCACCTTCCATGCATGATAAAAATTGGGATCTCCATACCCAAGTCTACCATTTCCAGGTTTGAAAAGTATTCGCTTCAGCATAGCTCCTTTAAATAGATGGTGGCTAATGCTTGGAACATTCATGTGGGCCATTTTGACTCTGCTAAGAAGATTGCTGCAAAATTTTAAAACTTGAGAATAGCAATTAAGTTGTGGGCTAAACAATTGTCTCACATTAGAAAACAAATTGCTACTTTGAATGATTGGATCGGGATATTTGATATTCTTGAGGAGTTCAACGAATTAAGCCTTTGGGAATGGAAATGCAGATCTCTACTTAAAGAATAATTACTGGTGGTACTTAAAATCAAAGGATTTATTTGAAATGGAAATGGAGAATCAAAGGAGTCAAATTTGGAGAAGAAAACACAAAAAAATTCCACACCAAGGCCACCACTAATCATAGACACAATCACATTGCTATACTTAAGAATGAGGAAGAAGTGGAGATTACTGATCATGATGGAAAGGCTGCAATCTTGTGGACTGCTTTTAAACAGGGACTGGGAATGATAGAACAAACTAGTATGCATTTTGATCTCCAGGACATTCTACATCAACAATATGACCCTTCTCTCTTTGCCAGTTTGGAAACCCATTTTACAGACCAAGAGATTAATGATGTAGTAAAAGAGTTACCCAATGATAAATCCCCTAGTCCTGATGGTTTCAACAATGAAATCTATAAAGCCTTTTGGGACATCATTTATCCAGACATCACACAACTTGTACATGATTTTCATGCAGTAACATCAATTTGGAGAGCAGAAATTCCTCATATATAACTCTCATCCCAAATGTGGATTGCCCTTTTATCTCCCAATGATTTTAGCCTCATCTCCTTGCCCAACAGCTGTTTAAAGATCATCACCAAGCTTCTGGCAAATAGACTACAAAAAATTATTTTGAAGATTGTTCACATTAATCAATATGGATTTCTAAAAGAGAGAGCCATTCAGGACTGTTTGGGATGGGCATATGAATACTTGCACTAGTGTCATGCTTCTAGAGAACAACTGGTTGTGTTAAAGTTCGATTTCTAAAAGGCCTTTGAGAAAATAGAGCACCAAGCAATTTTGGAGATTCTCAAAGCCAAATGTTTTGGCAATAAAGGGATTCAATGGATGGAAATGTTGTTTAAATCTGCTTCATTTTCTGTGCTTCTCAATGGGGTACCAGGAAAGAAATGTTATTGCTTGAGAGGGGTCAGCCAAGGTGATCCCCTGTCCCCCCCTTCTCTTCGTTCTTTCAGCTGATCGACTTCATTCCATACTCAACAAGGACATGAGCAGAAATTTGGTTACTCCACCATTAATGCTGAGAAGCTGTCCCGATTTTCCTATGGTGCAGTATGCTGATGACACTTGGACTATCATGAAAGCAGACCTAGTTCATTTGTTCAGTCTTAAGGCTCTACTCAATAGTTTTGTTACTGCCATAGGACTCAAGGTTAATTGTCTTAAGTCTAATTTGATACCCATCAACTTAACTGTAGAAAGGGCTGAAATCATGATTTATACCTTGGGGTGCAAAAGAGGTTCTTTCCCACTCACATACTTGGGACTTATAGTTGGTTTTGCTAACCCCTCTGTGGAGCAATGCCTTCCTCTGGTACAAAGAATTGCTAATAAATTGTTGGGATTGTCAACATTTATGACTCATGTTGGGAGACTATTACTGGTCAAATCTATATTGGCATCTCTCCCAGTCTTATTGATGTGCTGCTTGGAAATTCCAGAGAGAATCAAAAAACAAATTGCAAAATACCTCAGGCATTGCCTCTGGAGAGGTTCAAATATGGAAGACCATAGACCAACAATGGTGGCTTCGAGTGTGGTTTGTAAACCAAAAAATCAAGGAGGCTTGGGTATTTGTAATTTGAATATGCAAAATAGTGCTCTTCTTTTGATAAGCTTGCACAAATTCTTCAACAGGCACAACATCCCATGGGTTAACTTGATTTAGGAGACATACTACAACAATGGTAGGCTGCCAGGTAAAAATATGGTGGGCTCTTTCTGGTGGAAGTCAAATTTGATGTTTCTTGAGTTATTTGAATCCATGGCTATCTACAACATTGGTGACGGGAGGTCTACCCTTTTTTGGACCGATCAATGGCAACCCACATGTTTATTTCAAAGCATGCCTCACTTATTATCTTTCACAAATAATACACTAATATTAGTCTAGGAGGCTATCAATATGGAGTTTTTGGAAGATCTCTTTCACTTACCACTATCTGCACAAGCTTATGAGGAATTCTAGCAACTTGAGTTCATTTGTGAGGAGGCCAGATCATCTCAATACATAGACTGTAATGGCACAGGGAGTTATATATGGGGATCCACAATTTTTTCTTCCTCAAAAGCATATACTTGCATGATTGCAGTCAAAATTGTTCCGCGCCATTTTCAGTGGGTTTGGAGCACGTCATGCCAACCCAAGCATAAAGTGTTTTTCTGGATGGTGCTTCATTACAGAGTAAACAACAGAAAATTACTTAGAAGGAAGACATTTTATTTGGACACTTATTTCTGTGCTATGATGGTATGTCATTAGGAATAAACATTATTTCATTTATTCTGGGGGTTTCTTTTTGCTGCTAATTGTTGGGACTTTATCTGCCCCAAAATAAATGATGCCCTCTCAGTTCAACAGACCATTGAGGATATGAAATAGTGCCTGGCCTTGCCCTTTGCTATGGAAATTATCTATTTGGCATCTTGGGACAGCTGGATAACTAGAAACAACTGGATTTTCAACAAATATGACCTTCATCCCAAAGAAGAAATACATCACTTTATATCATTCTACTTGGAGCTTAATCTGCTAAAATTTAGGAGGAAGAAGAAATACATCACTTTATATCATTCTTGGCTGGATTCTATCTTTTATAGGCTTGTTTAGCATTGTTTTTATGTCCATTCTTTTCTATTTCATTTATTAGTTTTTAGTTTTCTTAGTTTCTTTTTTGTTTTTGGCTTACCTCAAGCCTATAAGACTCTTTGCCCTTTGGGGCCTTAATTTATAAAAATTGCAGTGGGGCTTTTCCCTACTGTGTATAGTAAAAAAAAGAATCAAAAAAAGAGAAGAAGCCATCTAGCTACTACCTACGGACCCGTAGATCTATGATGAACTACTCACGCATCATCAAAGAGATACTAATGAGGATGATGAACCCCTCCATGATGGTGTCTAGATGGGATCTCATGGTTCTGGAACTTGCGGCGGTTGGATTTTTATGTCATCGACTCCCCTAGGGTTTCTAGAATATCTGGGTATTTATAGGGCGAAGAGGCAGTGCAGGAGGCCACTGAGGTGGGCACAACCCAGCAAGGCGCTCATGGGCTCCTGGGCACACGCTGGGGGTTGTGCTCCCCTCGGGCCTCCCCTATGGTACTTCTTTGGGCCATCTTGTGTCTTCTGGTTCAAGAAAATTCTCCAAAAAGTTTCACTGCGTTTGGACTCCGTTTGGTATTGATATTCTACGATGTAAAAAAACAGCAACTGGCACTAGGCACTATGTCAATAGGTTAGTCCCAGAAAATATTATAAAGTTTCTATAAAATGATTGTAAAACATCCAAGAATGATAATATAACATCATGGAACAAGGAAAAATTATAGATACATTGGAGACTTATCAATAGACACCACTAAAAATACTGCCCTTCGTATGGTTTGTGTGCAACCGCCGAGCAACTATAGCACCCAAACGAAAGGTTCTATCAGCATATAAAGCATGCATGGCGCAAAATAGCAAGGTCAGGTGAGCCGAGAGTTCCACTCTCCCCATGACCTATCAAACATCTCCCGCCAAATTGTGAATAATAATGTAAAACGGGAAAATGTAAACTAGCAACTCTAGCTTCTAACACTCCTCTCTCTTCCCCTATAGTAATGTCAGCGATGAAATCCTCCACGTCTCTAGGACGTGATGCTGCCATCATAACACTACAAAAAAATACACTTCCGTGATGATACGTGTTTGTCGTAGTAGGTCGCGTTTTTTGTCATGCATGTACATCCATGACGATTTTATGACAGAATCAAGATAGTCATACATGTGTTGTCGTAGAAGTGTTCCATGACATTACCAAAATTATCATCATGGAAGTGTTAACTTCCATGACGACAAATCGCACTTCACAGAAGTGCTTTCGTCAAGGGTGACCGACACGTGGCATCCACCGTAACGGAACGCCGTTAAGCTATCGGGTCCGGTTTTGCATCCAATAACCCGTCAACAGCCCCGACCAATGGGGATTTTCCACGTGTAAAATCATCATTAGATAGAGGAAACACGTGTCGGCTCACTGTTGGCACAAATATCATCCACTCATTGGACCCAAGGCGCCTATGATACGCCGACACGTGGCACGGCCCAATAGAGGCCCATTCCTATGAAAAGTCCGGCCCGTTTGACTTGGTCAAAAGGTGGCAGGCCGGACAACGGAAAGCCTGTTAACGGCATGTTCGCATATAGCCCATTTACAACCCGCTAACTCACGGCCCATTACGGCCTAACGGTATTAGGCCCAGTAGCGTCATTTGGGCCGTCCAATATGATTCTAGCCCGTTGTAACTTCCAGCCCATGTATGGCCCATGACTTCTTTCGGCCCACATGAGCCCCTTTGTAACTCTTGGCCCATTAATGGCCCGTGGACAAACCGGCCCGTAATGAACAGTGTACCGCTTTATACCTATTAGCGGCCCATTATTCCATTGGGTCATCTTATTAATTTGCAAATTCTTCCTCAGCTAGTTAAAAAAATGAAATTTCGGCCTTCTCAGGGCCCATTTATTCTTGGCTCATTTCCAGCATTCGTTTACTTACGGCCCGTTACGGGCCTTTTCTGCTTATGGGCCAAATTCAGCCCGTGGATACAGTCGGCCCGTTTGTGGCCCGTTAATCTGTTGGGCCATTTTCATAGCATCATCAAATACGGCCTATATATTAACGGCCCGTTATGGTCAGCCCATGAAACGTATGTTTTGCACTCTAGCCCGTTTACGGCCCATTATACGGCCCGTACAAGGCCCACAGATGAGACGACCCATAGAAGGCCCATGGATCCTACAGGACGTAGAAGGCCCATTGATCCGATGGCCCATTGTAGGCCCAAAGATGAGACGGCTCGTAGAAGGCCCATGGATCCTACGGGACATAGAAGGCCCATTGATCCAACGGCCCATTGAAGGCCCATGGATCCGATGGCCCATTGAAGGCCCATGGATCCGACGGCCCATAGAAGGCCCATGGATCTGACAGCCCATAGAAGGCCATGGATCGTCTGTCCCGTAGATGGCCCATGGAACGTAGGGCCCGTGGAAGGCCATGGTCACAACAACGTTTGGGCGAGTTGGCCCCGTTTGAATGATATAGCATATTCAAAGAATTATCCTACTCTATACTATCACCTCTAAAAAACATACAATATAAAACAAAGAGACCAAGGCATAGAAACGTAGAATAATCCTACACTATACAATAAAGAAATTACAGCCGAATATACCCACTGGGCATTATGGTTGGGCACCGGTGATAATAAATCATACACAAACAGCAAATTACATACACTGGGAAAATACAGCTCATACATCATGGATGTGCATCAACTTAACTCCATTTGAACTATAATCTCTTCAGAAAATAGGATTGGCCAGATTCAGATAGCACAAATTCCAGTCTGCAAAATCTCCAATTCCTTCGTGGTTAACTCAGTGTCTTGTTTCATTTTTTTGACTCCTGCATCTAATAGTTGATTGTACGTTGAGAATCATGTACACGTTGTCTTGCCACCTCTAGTTGATACTCGAGAACATCGGCACATTCCAATTCCAGTCCATAATCATTCGGTAACGGCCATGCCGCACTGCTCGCAGATCTTTGTGTTGATGTCACTTCATCCTGAAATGTTTCTATAAGTACACATGACTAGGGAAAAAATATAGTTACAATAGTGAAGCGAGCAAGACAGACTATTTTGTAGTACATGGCAAAACAGGATTAACAATAATGTTACACGTCATGAAGCATAAGCAGGTGATATTTTAAAAATTTAAAAAATGGTAGTTTGTGCAGCCTGCATACAGAAATCTCTCTTAGCTCACCAGAGGAGCATGATGTTGGGGCACAATCCAGAACACAGACAAGTTACAAATTTAGACAACACATTGCGTATAAGTAAGCAAGCAGTTGGCCATTCTGTAGCTCAATTAAAGTCTTAGGGAGCATAATGAACAACAGAGGGTTTCATACAAACATATTACAGCAAGAAAAACTATGCAATCATTAGCCTATTATAAACTAGATTGTGAGTCTTATGCAATAATAGTTGGTTAATAGACTTCAAAGCTTTAGGCACACTTTAGCAAAGTAATTCAATGGTAAGGCCTTGAATTATGTCAACTAATAGTTATGCAAGTACCCAACAGCAGGCATCATTCTTTGGGCATCTCATTAACTGAGGACAAATAAAGCAATTGAAAAGAGCAAATTAACTATGCCTGAAACAAACAAGGAATTGAACTATTGAGTTGGATACAGTGGCTTACCTTAACAGGTTGAAGAGGCTCAGCACAACTCCTACTTCTCTTGCAAGGCTCCTTCCTAACATCTTGTACTTGGAAATCCTCAATCTTATCTTCATTGCACCCCCTCTGCGAGGTGACACAAACTAGTTACTAGTCTCCTTGGAAGATTAATATGCATACTTTCCAGTCTGTGAACACAAAAGGATGAGATTATAACAAAACAACACAACATAATGAAACATGCCGCATCTCTTGCACTTGCACGCAATGAAATGAGCATTTACTATATATGCACTATGTAAGAACTAGGCATACCTTCGAACTGGATCTCCAGGTACTCTTGGAGAGCCTACTTTAGTGTACAGCCAAACCTTTATGTCACCTATGAGTTAGACAAGGCCCCACTACAACAGCCCTTAGTGTTTAAATCGTTGACAAGCTCTATTAGAGTGTTAGGTCAAGAATAACAAGTAATCAAAGCAAACAGTCCTAGTATGGCTAGTTGATGCAAACAAGCAATTGAACAGATGTGTGAGCAAATCTTACATATCAAGAAAAGAAGCAAAGAAGGAGGCTTAATGACCATCACTTGACTGACCAGATTTAAGGGGCATTTAAACATCATGTGCAACATAAGAACTAACATAAACATTGCATATTCCATATTCTACAATGGAATTCACGTGTATTAGATTATGCCATGTATGATGATACCTAAATGTACACTATAGCAGGCAGGAGTTGTTCATCATTGCACGCACAATTGAATTGCAGGTTAAGGGCCAGTCCGATTCCTCCTTTTCAGGGCTTATTTTCCAAATAAGCCATAAAATGTAAAGAAGTAATTTTTGAGTTATGGGCTTGGGCCTAACTAATTTCGCTTTGGAGGGGGTGTTTCGGGTAGAACCTCACTAAAAATTGAAGAGAAGGGGAATAGTGAAATGACTCTGTTGTCTGCCTATATTACACTCAAAATGCAACTACTATCGCCCGTGTCACACCAGACCCTCAAGTAAAAACAAATATGCAAGCGTTCATTGCCCTGCCCACCTGCATCTCCTCTCCCCTTTCCCTCTACCTCAATCCTCTGCCTGCAGCACTAGGGTTCCTCCAGCGAGCCGTCGCCACTGGTCCCATCTGGCCTGGTCCTCGATGGTGCTCTGTCCAGCTAGGCTACATGGCCAGCGGGTAGGGGCAAATCTCACTGGCTACTCCTCCCTCTGGCACCGCCACTCATTTTCAAGGTCTCCAGCAGCTGCTCCACTATGGTTCGTCCAACAAACTAATCCCGCGGGCGCTGCACAACTACGGCTGATGCCACACTGCGACAGAAGGTACCTTATTCCCCCTCCCCTCCTCCCAGGCCGTGGCCTTGAGTTGCCGTTGAAGAATGAGCTCATCCAGCAAGGTGAGGATCTCCTCTGATTTTTTGCCAAATTTCATTCTAATCCACTATACGATGAATTGCTATGAGCTGCTTCTGCTACTTCTATAAGATGAATTGCTATGAGCTGTTGTTGCTATATGATGAATAGCTATGAGCTGCTGCTGCTATATGATGAGTTCCTATCAGCAGCTCCTACTGATGCTATATGATGAATTCCTATGAGCTGCTCCTGCTGCTGCTATATGATGAATTGCTATGAGCTGCTCCTGTTGCTGCTATATGATGAATTGCTATGAGCTGCTCCTGCTGCTGGTATATGATGAAATGCTATGAGTTGCTGCTGGTATATGATGAATTGCACACTGTTGTTGTTGTATGATGAGTTGCTATGAGCTGCTGCTGCTGCTATATGATGCTTTCAGGTGGTGCTGCTATATGATAATAACCAGCCACTTGGACTATCGAATTTCAATAAATAATTGTTCTTCATTTAAATGTGGGTCATGCGTTGTTCGTTTAAATTAGGGAATGGGATCTGTATGGAAAACATTGACCAAAGTAGATTGTGCCAAGTAGATGGTATCTTTGTACTTGCATTTTGAGCAAATAGTGATGGTCTGTTTTCCTATGATATTAATTACTGAAGTGGGTTCAATTTGAGATGTTTGCAAGTCAAATTAATTTTCATATGGGCAGCAAAATGAAAAAAATATAATGCAATCTAAAATTTTCGATGATCATACCAAAGATAAGATGAAAATGCAATGAAAAGAACTGGTTGGCTTATTGCATGGAGCTTATATTCACAGGTGCTTATTTTCTTAGGATAACTCATAATAACTATCCCTAAGAAACTTGGCCAATAGAACTGACATACAAATAACATGTCACGATGATTGCAATGGAGGAGTGACGTACCATAACACACTGTATAGCCTCACCGCTGCATCTCCTTTTTTGCGATGTTCCATGAAATTGCCACATACATCTTGTACTTTTTCATTGTGTAACCCTATCTGCAAGTTGACACGGCTAACTTCAGACATCTCTACATGATAATACATTACATATCCTGTCACACCCTGCATTTTGTAACATTTCTTATGCATTATTAAAGCATGAAAATTTGGACCAACAAAAACTTTTGCATTATTTGGCTTTAATTTTTGGAGTTGGATTTCTCTGTGTGGTTTTTCAAGTGCTCTTTAAAGTCAACTACTCCACCTTCTATACTTCATCTCCTTGCCCCAAACTCTTGCCCAATGATCATGCCATGTGTATAGAGAAACATAGTATTTTCTTACAAAAATAATTTGGCCAAAAAGTATTTTCTAAAATTAGTTTTTCAAAAACCCCTAAATTGAGGTTTGCACTGCAAGTACTTGATTTGGGGTATGAAAAATATTTCAAAAGGTATATTTGAATCCTATTAGATGTAGGCCTCCCACAAACCACAAAAATATAATTTTAAGAGCTATTTTCCTATTTTATTTAAAAGATTTTTCTTAAGGCCAGAAATGATCTTTAATAGGGAAAAATTATTTTATTGTTTCAAAAATATTTTACGAAAATTAGGGAAACTCAGTGGACATATATTTTCCATATATAAGAGTTTTAGTACATGGTCATGTTCAAAATATTGGTCAAACCCCTCAAAACCCCTTTCTGGATATTTGAAGCTTTTGAAATATTTACAAAGGAAATATTCTCCAAAAATTCCAAGAAAATTCTATCATGTCAGATATGACATGTTTGATGATCTTGACAAGTATCATGTCATGGAGAATAGTATAACCCCATGAAATCCCCTCAAAACCATTTATGTCCATTTTGAAGTTTGAGCAACTTTACATTGCCAAACATGTCCAAATATTCTCAAACTTGGTGCACATGCTCCAATGGTCTAATAATGCATCTAGACCAAATGGCACAGGTTGGAGAAAAGGATATCTTGATCAAAGTGCCTCAAAACCCTCTCTGACCAGAATCGAATTTGAACAAGTTTGTACTACCAACTTTCTCTCCTTGACCCCATGTTCTGTGAGCATGTTTACATGACCAAATGAGGCCATTACACCAAGTGGTGCTTCAAGGAGAAGTGATTTGCTCAACTAGATCTAGAGCATCCAAGGCTCTCTCCAGCTTTTGCCCATGCCCCCTCTAGCTGCCAGACACAAGTGGACGCGCGCGGACGCGGGAAAAGCGCGGATGCCGGCCAAAGTCGCGCTCTGGAGTGCCTAGCAGGGCACCCGACCGCTGACGCCGCATCCCCCGACCACCTCAAGCCTCCCCCGCGCGCCAGTCGATGCCCCTCGACATCCGCTCCACACCAGCGGGCTGCCCACTTGCTCCCGCACCCTCCTCTCTCTCCTGCAGCTCGCGCCAGAGCGCCGCTCCGGTCGGCCAATGCGCGTGCCGCTCCTGTGGCCCACCCACAGCTCGTCCCTCTCTTCCTCTCTCTCCTTAGCACCCTAGACCACCCCCACAAACACCCCCGAGCCCTCCGTTCCCTCTCTAACAACCACCCGAGCCGATCCCGCGGGCACCCGTAGGCCACGCCTATGGTAGACCTCGGCCAGCCTATATAAGGCGACCCCGAGACCCTCCTTCACTCCCTGTCGCTCCCCCACACTCCTAATCAACCTCCCGCAGCCCCCATTCATCTCCAGAGCCGCCCGAGCTCGAGATCGAGCTCGAGCTCCGCCGCCTCGGCTCGTCGGCGTTCGCGCGGTACAGGCGTCCTTCGCCCCCGTTTTCTCTCGATCTAGAACCCTGCGGCCACGCTGACCCTTTCCCCACTATTTTTGCAGCCGGGAACGGCCGGAACCATCGACGCCCAAAGCTCCTCCGCCGTGCCTCCTCGTCGCCGACGAACCATGCCGCTCCGGTGACGTCCACCACCTCCACCCGAACGGCGACACGACACTGAGTCCATCTGTGCCCTCGCCCGACCTCGCCGTGCCCTGCATCGTCGCCGGTGAGCTCGCCAGCCGTCTGGACTTGGGGTTAGGGATGACAGGCGGGCCCCGCCTGTCGGCCTCTCCCCTCCATCTCCCCTCTCTCTCTCACTGACACCTGGGCCTCGCCCGTCAGGTTTAAACCTGGCGCGTGCGTGCACCAGTGCGTTGGGCCGCCTCTCTGGCTGGGCCTGCTGCGCTGCGGCTGTTCTGGCCCAGCAGGCACAGAGCCCTTTTCTTTTTCTTTTTCTGTCACCCTTCCAAAAATCCCACATAATAAAATATATGTCCAAATAAATTAATTCCAATTCCTAAATTCCAAAAATATCGCAACCTATTTAAAGGTGCAACTTTCATTCAAATCCAACAACCTTTTGTTCACTATAAATATTTAAATGTCATTTTAAGCAATTTAATATACCTTTGTAAATCCATTTCTCCTATTCTGCTACTCCAAATCCAGAACTAGAAACTTTCCCCTCCTTAGTTTTCACCCTGGTATTTAACAAAAATGAGTTGACATTTTTGTGAGCACTTTGGTTTTTCTATTTCATTATTGCCTTATTTTTCTCGTTATTATTTTTGCGACGATAGATTGCGTTGCTGACGAAGGAGTTAGACCAGAACACTTTGAAGACCCAGAAGACTTTGTTGAGCCAGGCAAGCAACCCTTTGACCATGTCTATGAAACCCTTTTTATGCATGTCATATAGCACCATATTGTTGTTGCAACGGAATCATGATGAGGTGGTATCCACTTTGATGGTTTGCCACCGTACTTCCTCGTTGATACTTGCATTGTGCATGACCCTACCTTCTTATGAGGGTTATGACGGTGGGAGTAGATAGGATGCTAAAGTAGATGCTACGCAAAAAGGGACGGGATTATGCATGGTGATGGAGGCAAAGTATTTACAAAAGACTTTTTTTTAAAACCCCGTCGGGTGCTACTTATGCCCGAGGGAGGTAATGAGATGGGTAACCACTTGATGACGAAGTGGTGTACCGAGGCAAGTGTGTGTGTTGTTTTCAAAACGGATTGGTTTAAGTTGCGACCGTTATTCCAACCTTACATGCGCAACCACTCTACCCTTATATGGGAAAGGGCATTATTGATTACCTAGGTCGATACTAGCTTGGAGCCCGCATTACTAGTGACGAGGGAGAGTTGGTGCTCTCTCTCGGGACGGGGTCGTGCCAGGTAGGGAGGCCAAGAACATTTTTATGGGGCACCGGACACATCGTTGGTACCCCGTGCTTATGATGTGAGATGATTATGGAGCGTGGCTCCACGAAAATGTTATGTGATAATGTTGGGCACGGGGGTTACTACCAATCGAGTGGACTCCATGTTAGTGTTGTCTAGGGAAAGGTAGTGATCGGGTGCTTACCCCGGGTACTTGAGGTATCGCGGGTCGTGGATGACACGGAAGTTCCCTGGATCTTGTGGGTATAGTGTGCAACCTCTGCAGAGTGTAAAACTATTCGAATAGCCGTGTCCACGGTCAAGGACAGTTGGGTAACCGCTCTTGGGCTACGTCCACTTGTTTACAAACCGAGTGTGTGTGTTGATAAAATGACTTGGGTCAAGTCAAGGACTTGACATGATTGAGATGGGTTGGTGCGCACTCTATTTATGTTGATACCTGTAATCTCTCCTCATGGTTACTTAAATTCTCTTGATGCATGTCTTACAAGTTGTTGAACATGTCATTGCACTCAAAACTAGCTTTCTGCAAAAATTTACCTATATCATGCATTGTTGTATCTTGAACCAAAACATGGGTTGCTTGCGAGTACATTCAAAGTACTCATTGGCTTACCACTGGTTATTTAATTGACCAGGCATGGAAGAACTGGAGTTCGAAGAAGAGTTCTTTGGAGACCTAACATGCTAACTAGGACGCTTCAGTCAATGTAATGCCCGTAGGGTTAAGGCAGATGGCATGGGTTCTACTTATCGATTTAAGATTTCCGCTGCTTGTGTTTCATTTGATGTTCAGCCCTTAAGGCTTTATCAATGTAAGACTTGACCATAATGGTCATAATTTGTGTAAGACGGTATGTATGGATGTAACACTCTTGTTATTCAGCTTCTGTGTGTTCAGTGAGCATTGACCTCTGGGATCACTGTACACGTGCATTCGGTGATCTTGACTTATGAGTCGGGGTCCCCACATATCCCTTGCGCATATTTAAACCCCCAATTAATGATTTTGTGCGTAGCATAAACTAGCCATGACTCTGTGTGCTGGACTAGAAGGCACTCTAAGGGAGCCTAATGTAGTGCACTAGAATTCCTACATGCCACCTACGATTTTGTGTAATGTACTGCCTCTGTTCCTAAATATATGTCTTTGTAGAGATTCCAGTATGGACCACATACAGATGTATGTAGATGCATTTTTGAGTGTAGATTCACTCATTTTGCTCCGTATGTAGCCTATAGTGGAATCTCTAGAAAGACTTATATTTAGGAACGGAGGTACGAGGTAGTATCATGTATGACATCTACATATCTAATTTAGCAGCTAGTAGTAGAAATCATTGTCTGCACAAAGGGATTACTGGTCGAAAATCCTAGCAAAGCATGCTGGCAGGCACAGAACAATACAAGAGAGAGAGAGAGATGCACTTACAAGATCATAGAAATGCCTCAGTCCAGGATCTTGGTTGGCCAAGCTGTTAGATCCAAACGAAACATCGTCGGTGTAGTTTTTGCCAGCTGCATAACAAGTAACAGTGACCTGTTAGTATATTTGAAGTACATAGGTTGTGGCGGGTGCTTAGCATCTTGCCAAACGGTGGGAATCACGTTAGAACCGTCAAGGGTGTGACGCTGCGTTGGCTGTCGGGGTCCGGTAAGGAGATCTAGAACCGTGGAGTAGGGTATTTGTGGAGCGGCTCCGGTAGGGTGGACTACGGTGTGGGCGAAGCGGATCTGTGGCCGTGGACGAGGGCGTAGGTGAAGTTGCTCCGGTGTTTGGGTTAAGGATGGTGTCGACAATGCAGATCTGTGGCCATGGACAGGGCATCAGAAGCTGCTCCGGTGGTTGGGTTAAGGATGGTGTCAACGGTGCTGATCTGTGGCCGTGGACAGTCCGTCAGAAGCTGCTCCGGTCGGTTGGGTTAAGGGTGGTGTCGACGATGCTGATATGCAGCCGTGGATGTTGCGTCAGAAGCTGCTCTGGCAGGTTGAATGATGGTGCGAGGAAGTGGATCTGAGGCCGTGGACTTGTGAGTTGGCAAAAAGGCCCTGTACGGTTCAGAATGGTATAGGCGAAGCTACTCCGGTAGGGTTGACAATGTTGTCGGCGAAGCGGCTCCGGTAGGGTTGAGGAAGGTGTTGGCGAAGAGGATAAGAGGCCGTCGACGGGGGCATCAGTGGGGCGGCTCTGGGGTGTGGACGAAGCATCTCTTGTGGGGAGGACGAATGAGCTGCTGCAGATGCGCGGCGGTTGACAAGAGTACCGGCGAAGCAGATCCGGTGCCGTGGACAAGGCCGACACTGAATGGGTTGTGGTACAGTAGTGGATGAGCAGTCTACTTGTTTCTAGGGGAGGTGGCAGGGGTAGACGCGGCCGCAGAAGTAGATCTCGCGAGGTGGACGCCGCTGGCAGTGAATGGGCTCTGGTACGCCGGTGGATGAGAAGTCTAGGGTTTTGAGAGGGGAGGGGAGAAAGGCCGATGAAGTACGGACGTTGTGATGTAAGATGTTCTGGTGTTGTGGAGTTAGTCATTTTTGCGGGAGGGGGAGAGGAAATGGGGTTGCCGTGTAGTGGGGGGAACCGGAAGTTACCAAAGCAGCCCTGACCTATTATGTAGATGAGGGCGGTATTGTAACTGTGTGTCGCCGTGCACCAAGGACAAAAGGGGAATTTTGCATGCTAAAGACTAAGGTGGCGGAAATTTTAAAAGGAGGCGGGAGAATTTGCCGCCCGCGGGGTTGTTCATATCCAGTTTCAACTAATTTTGGACCGTGCTAGCGGGAAGGTCATGCTAGACTGTGTACACGGGGCACGTGTTAGCAGTTAATAACTGGTGTGATGTCCACCCCACAAAAAAGACAATAACTCGGGATGATGCGCCGATAACTTGGACGTTCACACAGGCGCGGCTAATCACACGGGTGTAGTGGCGCGTTCACAAAAAAGGGATCAAATGCTTAGCCTATGTATTTCTCGTGTAAATAGATAATTTAGTGCCATTGGTTATTTACTTTAAAGATAATGCATTGACGTGTTAGTGTAGAGGCGCACAAAAAGATATGGGTAATGTAGTACGCTACTTAAAAGTGTTACCTCATATGATTACATGGCCTCCATTTCATAAATTGCGTACCCGTTGAATTCATATATGAACATTACATCTATTACTTCATAATAGAACATTAAATCATCCAAGACTAATAAATTTGAATGCAAGAATAACAATGGTGCATGTACATGATAGCTACATTGGTTGTTTGAAGAAACATCACTATAACTTTGGCATGCACAAATGAAAAGGTTTATTTAAATAGAAAAAAATGTGATATGTGAGTATCCAATCTTTATAGCGTTGAATCGATATTGTACCTTTGTCCACGATACGAAGTAGATATTGATTTATGTTCAAGTGATGCACGTCCACGATCGCTAGATAGTGATACATGAATGAATTGTGCAATCTCTCTCACATGCATACATATCTCATTTTCCTGTGGGCATCGGAATCACACACACGCACTACGTGTATTTCTCTCCCTCCGTCAAGGTTAGAATTCATCTTTCTACCCCGTCCTACAAGTCTCTCACATAGAAATACACACGCTCTCTCCGTCTAACACGCCCACCCCTTTAATTCCGCCCACCCACACCCACTAATGTCTCAAAGTATAATAATGTCTCTCACACATATGCCTAAGGTTAACTCGAGTTCCGGAACCATATGAATACATACAATGGGATTCCAGTAGAGTACCTTTTGTTTTGATCTCTCTCTCTCTCTCTCTGTCACACACACACATACACACACACACACACACATTGTTCTCGCTTCATTTTTTCCGGCACTTTCATGCACACCGTTTCTTTATCTTTGTGATGCTTTAAGTATGCCTCGCACAAATGTTATCTACCTATCCCTTAATATAGCTAGATATGTGTCACACAAACTCCTTCTCCCTGCTAGCAAGATGCCCATGCGTTGCACGGAACATCAAGATGCATTTGTATGAGTAGTTTATCTTGTGGGAGCGAACGAGGGAATGCCTTATTTTTAAATGCGGAGAGGGGTGTTGGTACCTTTTTGCAAAATTGCCATAGCTTCCTTCCTATCCATCAGATATAAATCGGATGGCCTATATTGCAAGATTGCAGGAACACCATCATCACCAACTCTGTTTTTATAAGAGTAGAGATATGTGAGTGTCACTGCCCCCCCCACACACACACCCACACAAACACACTTCCCAACACCAAAGGAGTAGGGTGACACCTCGATCTTGATACTAATCCATCGACTAGCTTCTCTCTCAAACACACACACACACACTACACGACACCGAAGGAGTAGGGCGGCACCTCGATCATGATAGTAATCTATCTACTCCTCCTTTAAACACACACACATACACACTCACTAGTTGTGCCTCTGTGCCTACCGTGCACACTTTCGATACGTGTTTATCTCCCTCCCCCTCCCCCCACCCCAACAATGACAATGTAAGGGTGGCAACTCGATCTGATCATAATCTCTCAATTGGTTTCTCTCTCAAACATCGTGTCTCTGTGCCTCGCCAAGAGCCCCTCGATATGTAGACTTCTCAAGACGCCAAGATAGCTATAGTGACGATGACACTGAACCCAGTGTGCCTTGTTTTTACCGGCCTCATGTGATAGTTTTCACCCTGTTTTCTGTTAATTAACAAGGCAACCTTTTTGTCACTACTAGTGAATTTGAAATCATTCGGGGCAAACATAAAATATATCACTTCAACCCAATTATCGGAGTAACAATTTTAAAGCCCGTGCATTGCACGAAACATCAAGATGCATTTCTATGAGTAGTTTATCTTGTGAGAGAAAAGCGTGGAGAGGGGTGTGGGTATATTTTTGCAAAATTGCAATATTTTCCTTCCTATCCGTTAGATATAAATCTGACGGCCTATATTGCAGGATGGCACGCACACCATCATCACCAACTCTGTTTACTACTCCGTCCGTTCCTAAATACTCCCTTTGTCCAAAAATACTTCTCATCAAAAGGGATAAAAAGAGATGTATCTAAAACTAAAATACGTCTAGATACATTTCCTTTTATCCATTTTGATGACATGTATTTCCGGACGGAGGGAGTATTTGTCTTTTTAGACATTTCAACAAGTGACTACATACGGAGCAAAATGAGTGAATCTACACCCTAAAATATTTCTGCATACACATCGGTATGTGGTAGTACATTTGAAATTTGAAAAATAAAAATATTTAGGAACAGATGGAGTATAAGAGTAGACATGGAGATATATCTCCAACATGGTCTACAACAAAAATGTACTGGACTGGTTAGCGCCGGATGCTTGCAACACGATGACATGAGTTTGAATTCTGTCTTTAACTTTAGATTTTTATATTATATATTAGTTATTTAATATATATTTTTCGCTCCTGTACTGACAGTGGAACCCACGGAGTACTTATATTACAAGATTAAGGATGGACATGTTTCTTTTTAACTTTCTGTACGAAGCTGTAGCCACCCTGCAAGTCACGTGTACACTGTACATGCAATTAACTTTTTATAGAGGGACAATCATACACGCAGTTAACTCAAATGGATTGGATGTCACTCTATTATTTCTAGCATAAGAGCATCTCCAACGGCAGCCGGCAAATTTCCTCCCGCTACCTTCCGTGGAGGACGACATCAAACGCCAGCGGCATACATTTTCACAACTCTAACCAACCAGATGAAGTTCGTGCAAACACAGACTGATTTCATATAAGCATGAAGGATTTCATATAAAAAATCCGGATCTTCATATAAACATGATGGATTTCATTACATTTACGTGAACTACGCGGTGCCAATCCGGCTCTCTTGTATAATTAATAATCCCACCGTCCGGAAATACTTGTCCTAGAAATGGATGTATATAGACTTATTTTAGTTATTGATACATACAATTTATCCATTCCTAGAACAAATATTTCCCGCCAGCTAGAGAGGGAGTACATAATCTAAATGGCTGCCCGCGGATCCCTTAGTCTTCCTCATGTCCGTCACACACTTGCAGGGTCGACGAAGGTCGTCGGAAGAGATGAAGTAGCAAAGAAACCACCTGAATGCACAGTCATTGCCTCGGCGGTGGCCTTCATGGGTCCCAAGTGGCGGCGGCCTCCCGTGTTCTACTTCTCCTTGATGATGGCAACGGACATGGAGAAGTTGGCCAGTGAATCGTCGCTCTCCACGCACCCGGCTTCTGTCTCTGCCTGCATGGCGCTGCCGCAGGCACGGGAGGCGCGCCCACAGACTCGGGAGGCGCGGCCACCGCAGAAACTGGTGGCGCGATACGACGTGGCAGCGACGATGCCCATACCGGCGTGCTCGCTGCCGTGCCGACCTGGAGCAGCTTGCCACTCCTCACTGTGCTGAACTGGAGTGGTGAGTTGCTGAACCACGTGCCAGCTTGGGGCGGCAACTGGCTCCGTCTGGCCAAGCGAGGTTGGTGAAGCACCGAGCAGCCTTGCCCATATCCGGAGGGCTCGGCGGGCCACCCAGCCGGGTAATATGCCGGAGAACGGCTCCACGGAAGCCATCGGAAGAGTGGAGAAAACGGTGAAGGAGGAGATGGGGGAGCGGCGGAGGGGTGTGATTCTTTCGCGCTATCTATCTAGCCTCGTGTAAATAGAGGGCAGACGGTAGGAGCTTGGCCGACATCTGGCCTCGTTTAAACTGAGGGCGGACGGGAGGAGCTCGGCCGGTGTCGCGTTTAATTCCGGCCCGCTCATAAACGGGCGTGTGGTCGGAGTAGGATTCTCGGTTTGCATGCGGGTTTAACGGAGGGGTTTGATGGAGGCGAGGAGGCGTGTTCAGCCGGGCGTGTAGCGGGCGGCGCAGTACTATTCGATTTGACAGCAATAATGAGCCGTCAAATTACAAAGGCCCTCGCCTCTCATGAAACCGACCAAGCTAGACTGCCCTGCCCTTAGCCTTTTAAAAAGTGTATACTTTTGTAGAGTAGTACAGTAGTATCGATTTATTGCACCATGGAGCAAAACTTTATATTAAAAAAAAGGTGGTACGTATAGAGAGTGCTCATCGCCAAATTATGCATATAGTACTATTAAAAAAGCTAGTATGTGCTTAAATTGGGTGCTAAATTCTATTAAAGAAATACTAGTATGTACGTACTTAAGAGTTAAAGTAACGAGAAGAAAAATAATATAGTTCTGCTGGGGGCTCAGCACAACACACCCCTCAAATTAAACTAAGCACACCTAAAATTAAACTATGCAATAGAACCACCATGAGCAACGACACTGCCACCTTACTCGGAGTCCTCGTCCACGTCCTCGACTTCGTCCTTGTCCCTCTTCCTCTTGGCTGATACTTCTTTGCTTGAACCGCACACTTGGCTCTTGCTCTTCATCCAACCCTTGCAGATATTGAAACAAAGGTAGCCATCCATTGCAGCGTAGTGGATGTGTTCAATATCTAGTACATTCCGCTGCCATGCATGATGATGAAAAGTGTAATGAGGTTTCTCCAGTTTACCGTACGAAGGATGAACCATGACTCCTTCCAGGGTCAACATTGAAGGCTGACCATTGGAGGGCAGCAACCGATTCTTCTAAAGGTCTAAGGGGTTGCCTACAACAAGGCCTATCCGACCCAGGACTTTTGTGTCATTCGTAAAGTCTAAAGTAACGAATTTGACAAGGTCGCTCTTGAGGAAGTTCTTAAAATCCTGGCATTCAACGTCAACATGGCATATGTGGTAGACCAAGCATAATTCATGCACGCAAACCTGGATCACGGCGGGCTTCTTCCTCTGTTCCTCCTTTAGATCCTTCTCTCGTCGCAGGACAGTGGTGTACTCAACATCTAGCCCTGCGACCAACTCATCATTTGAGTTTTCGAACATGCGTCTGCAGCAAGCAAGGCATCCTTTCACCGTCGCGGAAGAACGGGTGTAGATGACGTCAAACTCATCGCCGGTGATGGTTCTAACCTTGTACTCACCGCTGATCATGGAGATTTGGGACGCCATGGATTTGGGAGGAGGGTTAGGATTAGTGGAACTGCCGTAATGTGAAAGGACGAGACGATTAGGAGCGAACCGCCGTAATATTAAAGGACGTGCAGGGACGAGTAGGAGCGAACTGCCAGCGTGCGAACGGCAGGGTAGTGGCTTTCCATTCTCCCATGAAACGGGCTTCCGAGAGCCCTTGGATCAGAGATCGAACAGTTGCATGGCGTGATTCTAGACCTATGGGTGAATATCCTATCTTGGAGGGTTATTCTACAAATTTTACAGCAACTTACCATGCGACCGTTCGATCTCAGATCCAAGGGCTACCAGCAGTCCGTATAATGGTCGCGCCAACCACGACTGTAGTGTCGCACGCGCGGTCGCTCCCTTGGAGATATAACACGGTGCGTTAGGCTATCTGATGTTGGCATGCCATACATAGTCATCACTTAGTCACTCTTACTACAACAAGGTTAGCTATAAGGTTGGCTATAAGTGTATTTTTTTTACTTCTCTCTATCTCTTTCTTCGTACTCCCTGATGGAAATATGCCCTAGAGGCAATAATAAAGTTATTATTTATTTCCTTATTAACCGGAAACATAATACATGTGTGAATACATAGACAAACATAGTGTCACTAGTATGCCTCTACTTGACTAGCTCATTGATCAAAGATGGTTGTGTTTCCTAACCATAGACATGAGTTGTCATTTGATTAACGGGATCACATCATTAGGAGAATGATGCGATTGACTTGACCCATTCCGTTAGCTTAGCACTTGAACGTTTAGTATGTCGCTATTGCTTTCTTCATGTCTTATACATGTTCCTACAACTATGAGATTATGCAACTCCTGTTTATCGGAGGAACACTTTGTGTGCTACCAAACGTCACAACGTAACTCCGTGATTATAAGGGAGCTTTACATGTGTCTCCAAAGGTACATGTTGAGTTGGTGTATTTCGAGATTAGGTTTTGTCACTCCGATAGTCGGAGAGGTATCTCTGGGCCCTCTCGGTAATGCACATCACTATAAGCCTTGCAAGCAATGTAGATAATGAGTTAGTTATAGAATGATGCGTTACGTAACGAGTAAAGAGACTTGCCGTTAACGAGATTGAACTAGGTATTGAGATACCGACAATCGAATCTCGGGCAAGTAACATACCGATGAGAAAGGGAACAACGTATGTTGTTATGGGTTTGACTGATAAAGATGTTCGTAGAATATGTAGGAGCCAATATGAGCATCCAAGTTCCGCTATTGGTTATTGACAGGAAACGTGTCATGGTCATGTCTACATAGTTGTCGAACCCGTAGGGTCCGCACGCTTAAAGTTAGATGACGGTTATATTATGAGTTTATGTGTTTTGATGTACCGAAGATAGTTCGGAGTCCCAGATATGATCACGGAAATGACGAAGAGTCTCGAAATGGTCGAGACATGAAGATTGATATATTGGACGACTATATTCGTACACCGGAATGGTTCTGGGGGTTATCGGATGTATACCGGAGTACCGGGGGGTTACCGGAACTCCCCAGGGGGGTTAGCGGAACCCACGGGGGGTTAATGGGCCTCATGGGCCCAAACTGGAGCAGAGGAGGGGCGGCCAGGGCAGGCCACATGCCCCCTCCCCCTCTAGTCCGAATAGGACAAGGAGGGGGGCGGCGCCCCCCTTTCCTTCCTCTCCTCTCTCCCTTCCTAACCCTCTCCTACTAGGACAAGGAAAGGAGGGAGTCCTACTCCTCGTGGGAGTAGGACTCCTCCCTGGCACGCCTCCTCCTGGCCGGCCGCCCCCTCCCCCTTGCTCCTTTATATACGGGGGCAGGGGGCACCTCTAGACACAACAATTGATCCTTGAGATCTATTAGCGGTGTGCGGTGACCCCCTCCACCATATTCCACCTCGATAATATCGTAGCAATGCTTAGGCGAAGCCCTGCGTCGGTAGAACATCATCATCGTCACCACGCCATCGTGCTGATGGAACTCCCCCTCGAAGCTCTGCTAGATTGGAGTACGAGGGACGTCATCGAGTTGAATGCGTGCTGAACTCGGAGGTGCCGTGCGTTCGGTACTTGATCGGTCGGATCGTGAAGACGTACGACTACATCAACCGTGTTGTGCTAACGCTTATGCTTTCGGTCTATGAGGGTACGTGGGCAACATGCTCCCCTCTCTTTGCTATGCATCACTTTATGTCTATGAGGTGTCGTGCTTTCGGTCTATGATGAATTTTTTTGAAATTACTACGTTCCCCAACAGTGGCATCCGAGCCTCATTTTATGTGTAGATTTTATATGCATGAGTCAAACACAAGGGAGTTGTGGGCGATACAAGTCATACTGCTTACCAGCATGTCATACTTTGGTTCGGCGGTATTGTTGGATGAAGCAGCCCGGACCGACATTACACGTACGCTTACGCGAGACTGGTTCTACCGACGTGCTTTGCACAGAGGTGGCTGGCGGGTGCAGTTTCTTCAACTTTAGTTGAACCGAGTGTGGCTACGCCCGGTCCTTGAGAAGGTTAAAACAACACTAACTTGACAAACTATCGTTGTGGTTTTTATGCGTAGGTAAGAACGGTTCTTGCTTAGCCCGTAGCAGCCACGTAAAACTTGCAACAACATTATAGAGGATGTCTAACTTGTTTTTGCAGGGCATGTTGTGATATGATATGGTCAAGACGTGATGCTATAATTTATTGTATGCGATGATCATGTTTTGTAACCGAGTTATCGGCAACTGGCAGGAGCCATATGGTTGTCGCTTTATTGTATGCATTGAAATCACCCTGTAATTGCTTTACTTTATCACTAAGCGGTAGCGATAGTCGTAGAAGCAATAGGTGGTGAAACGACAACGATGCTACGAAGAAGATCAAGGTATCGCGCCCATGACGATGGTGATCATGATGGTGCTTTGGAGATGGAGATCACAAGCACAAGATGATGATGGCCATATCATATCACTTATATTGATTGCATGTGATGTTTATCCTTTATGCATCTTATTTTGCTTTGATTGACGGTAGCATTATAAGATGATCTCTCACTAAATTTCAAGGTATAACTGTTCTCCCGAGTCCGCACTGCTATGAAAGTTCTTCGTGTTGAGACACCACGTGATGATCGGGTGTGATAGGCTCTACGTTCAAATACGACAGGTGCAAAACAGTTGCACACACAGAATACTCAGGTGAAACTTGATGAGCCTAGCATATACAGATATGGCCTCGGAACACTGAGACCGTAAGGTCGAGCGTGAATCATATAGTATATATGATCAACATAGTGATGTTCACCATTGAAAACTACTCCATCTCACGTGATGATCGGACATTGTTTAGTTGATTTGAATCACATGATCGCTTAGATGATTAGAGGGATGTCTATCTAAGTGGGAGTTCTTAAGTAATATGATTAATTGAACTTAAATTTATCATGAACTTAGTACCTAATAGTATTTTGCTTGTCTATGTTTGTTGTAGATAGATGGCTCGTGTTGTTTTTACGTGAATTTTAATGCATTCCTTGAGAAAGCTAAGTTGAAAGATGATGTTAGCAATTACACGGACTGGGTCCGTTGTGGAATTTTCACGTCAGATGTCCTCATGAAAGGACTTAGTTGTGGAGCCATTGCAACTAGGAAGCTTGAAGGGGTTAATCGGGACAAAGGACACGAGAGGTTTATACTAGTTCGGCCCCTTACGGTGAAGGTAAGGCCTACGTCTAGTTGGGTTGGTATTGATGTTTCGATGACCAAGGAGAGAGATACGCTATGCTCGGCTCTCGATCAGTTGTTTCTTGCCCTAAGCCGCCAGCAGGTCGTCCCCTTATATACATGGGTTGACGTCCTGTGGCTTACAGAGTCCCAGCCGGCTTATAAACAGTGTCCTGCTCGGTGACTAGTTAAATCTACCTTCTGATACAAGTCAAGCCATTATGGCGGTTTACTACAACGGGCCTTAAGTCGCCTGTGGGCCTTAACCCTTTATTGAACCGCCATCTTCATGTTTGGTCTTGGTCTTCTCTCTGGTGAGTCCTCTTTGCGTAACCCGGCCCCTCCTGGGCGGCTTACACAAATAGTTATATCCCCAACATTAGGCCCCAGATTGATTTGAACCTGTTCATGTCAATCTTAAAATACCTTAAAAAATAAATCTTCGCCTTCTAACTGTGCAAAAGGTTTTCTTTAACCCGCCATGACGTCATCTTTTGGATCCGTGTTAACCCGCCATGACGTCATCCTTTCTTAAATTCTTTTTCTATTCCACAGTATCCTCCAATGGGTCTCTGCTTTGATTGACTGTTCTGAAAACCGAGGCGTCGAGGCCGCTGGATAATAACTTTTATCTCCTTGTTTCCCGCGCCGTCTCAGTTATCCTTTCGTTATAAATAGGCGCGACCTAGGTCTTCCCATTCTCCTCCTTCCAGTCATCTTCTTCCTCTCGCTGCTTCTCTGTCGCTCGAGCTCTGCCGCCGCCATCGTCGCAGATCTCATCTTCACCAACTCTGGCCACTGCATCAACCTGGTTTGACCAGAGAAACGCGACGACTCTCCGCTGCAACCCTGCATCCGTAAGCCTCCTCTTTCCTGCTTCTTAGATCCACATTAGGACCTTCGAGTTCTTCGCGTTCTTTGCTGTTTAGCAGTTCCCTTTCATAGATTCCATCACCCCCGCTTTTCTTGATCTTGGAGATGGTAAAAACCGATGCGGTAGATTTTCCGCACCTACTTTGGACACAGATAGATCCCTTTCTATTACACAGAGGCCCCATTCGAGCTCTTGAGCTTCATCTGTGTAAGTCTTCGGTCTAGATAATTTTCTTGTCAGAACAACTTTTTGATCTCAAATAACAGTAGCAGATTATGAAACCTGTTTGTATCACGCGGAAAACTACTTCTGTCAAATACCCTTAAACACAACTGTCCATGTAGCCGGCTTAAATAAATGACACCGATCTGTGAGCCTTGCTTGCTTCTCATGACCTTAAGAAATTTGAACTGCTTTTGATACATGTAGCGGCTTAAATACTGTTGCATAGTTATCCTTATATCATTAGGGCCCTTATTAAGCCGCCTCCTTGAGTAATTAAGATGTTTTCTCCCGGGTTAAAATTGAACTGGAACCTCTTGTTTTGTCGTAGGACAATTGTTGTCATGGCACCTAAGGCAACCAAGGCCCCTGTGACCTACAATTGGGTCCCATCCGTAGTTACTAAGAGTAAACTGTCTGAATTCGTGAAGTCTGGCCATCTGCCAAAAAAGGAGGTCATGTCTTATCGTGCCCCTGACCCGTCTGAAGAAAGGCCACAACCCAAAGAAGGGGAGGTGATAGTTTTTACGGATCACATGAACCGGGGATTTGCCCCTCCCGGCTCAAAATTCTTCAGGGAAGTATTGAATTTCTTTGATCTTAGACCTCAAGACATTGGACCCACTTCCGTGTCAAATATTTGCAACTTCCAAGTCTTCTGCGAGGTGCACCTGGGAGAGGAGCCAAGTCTGCTTTTGTTCAGAGAGCTTTTCTACTTGAACCGGCAGAATGAACGTGCCAACGGGCCTAGTCTTTAGCTTGGCGGCATCTCAATTCAACGGCAGAGGGATTGCCTTTTTCCTTACGCTGAATTGCCGAGTCATCCAAAAGATTGGAATCAGACTTGGTTCTATTGTCAGGACACTTCACCGGCTGATTAGAGCCCTCGCTCGCTTCCGCAGCCGCGCTTTGAGTCCAACCATCACCGGGCGGATAAATTGACTGTTGTCGAGCGTCTGCCTCTCAATCCCACCATCAAGAAGATCAAAGCTCTTTTAGGAAACGGTTTATACGGCATCGATCTGGTTCGAGTCTGGGTCACCTGGCGAGTACTTCCATTAAGCCGCCATTCCGGCTTAATGTGTACTTACACGGGCGAGAAAGATGATCCACTGCACCATAGTCCTGACGACTTACCAGACGATGTGGTAGATGCTACAACCCGATCCATCGCTGAAGGAGGGCATCAGAATTAGTAATGCCTTCGCTTACTTCCCTTCTGCAAGAAGAACCCGGCCCCTGCAGTGAGTTATCAATCTTAATAAATATTCTTTATCATGTTATACCTTATTTGTACTCATAATTCCTTATCTTTTTCCACAGGCCGATGATAACTTCTGGAAGGTCAAGTATGACCATGAGGCTGCCAAACAAGCCAGGACAGCCAAGAAGACTGAAAGGGAAGCCGCCAAGACTGGAACCTCAAAGAAGAAGAAACCCAGTGCCTCCGACTTATTCAAATTGGATGATATTTCTTCGGACGATGAAGAGGTAATCCTTTAATTTTCTTAACTCCTTTGTCGTTATTTTACTGACATTCTCTCCTTTCAGGAGGATACGGGGAACAGTCAAGCAGTTGACGAAGAGGTAACTATAATCTCCTCCGACTCAGAGCCCTTGCCAAAGCACAAAATCCGAAGGGTGACCTGGAAAGTAAGATTTTCACATCCTCTAGCTTATCAAGATCCTCAATTTCTCTTGAAGCAACAACAGCTTGAAAACCGGAGGCAGACCCGGACCAACAAGGATGCAGAACTCTCCTCCGGCTTATCTGATGTAACTAGGAAGCATCGTACCGAGGTTATCTCTGATTTACATTCTGTTTTACCTTTGGCGGGTTTAATTCGCCAACCTCTCAATTCATCTGGCTCCAATTATGAGGATACCTCTCCTTCCTCCGATGAGTCTATGCAATCAAACATGCTGGCTTTCAAAACGGCTCCTGGGTAATGTAACCTTATTTATTTAGGCTTTACCTTACTTATGCTTTAGTATTCATCCTTCTACCTTTATTGACAGCATGCAAGTGAAGCCCAGCAAGAGGGCAAGGAAAAATAAGTCGTCCCAAGACCCGATTGTTCTTGAACCGCACTGACATGTCCGCTCGACAGCTCCACCCATCACCGCCCACCGAACCGCTTCGACATTTCATTGCCAACCTCGACTACTTTGCCAAGATGCTATCCACAGCTCTGAAAAACTGAAGCTCCTAGCCTGGTCAAGACGACTGACCCAGAAGTTGAATTTCTGAAAAGTCAATTTGTTGAACCGGGGCAGCCTACTGTCCTTGCCAAATGTACTACCAAGGAAGAACTTGCTGAACGCCTAAAGGCCAAGCAGGACATCACTGATTATACTAACTTAAGCATTGGTGATATAGTCTCGGGCTATCTGAATCAAGTGCACAACAGTCGTGACCTGGAAATTCACATGGTGAAACAAATACAGCACAAATCTGAGGTATAACTTATGCTATTTTCCTGAATCTTACTTACTGTACCAGCCCCCAAGTCTATTGCTTATGAATGAATATGCTGTCGACCTAAAAATCTTCTTACTGTTGGTTAGTCCGGTTTAAAAAGAATATATTTGACCCGGTGATAGCATGATACTTTGAACTTGCGATACACATTAGCCCCCAAGTGCTAAGTATCTTTACTTGTAAAATGCTTGGGACTTAATATGCATGACCCGGATTTGTATGTTAAAAAATTCTTTAACATACATTAGCCCCCAAGTGCCAAGTATCTTTACTTGTAAAATGCTTGGGACTTGAATGTTACCTTACCGTGATCCTTACCATAACCTGGTATCAATGCAGGCCACCACAAGTCAATTTGAGTCGGAGCTTGCTGACCTGAAGAGCCGGCTGAAAACTCAAGTACTTGAAACTCAGAAGGCCAACTCCAAATTTGAACTCAGTGTCTCTGGAAATGATAAGCTGAAGAAAAATTTCGAGTCAGAGAAGAAAGCCTGGGCTGATGAGAAGGCTTCATTGGTGACTCTGGCCGAGACGGAAGAAGCATCTCTTGCAGAGGCAACAACCGAGCTATGTGACTTAAAACGACAGATATCCCAAATGGTCTCAGCCATCTTCGGTAAGTTACTGTGCAAAAACTCAAACATTGTAATCTTCCAATGACTTATTGTAATAGTTACCTCTGGCTCACTGTTATGCTTGTGAAAACATAGGCCCCAGGAGTACCAACCTCAAGCAAAACATGCTGATCAAGCTTAAGGCGGTTTACACTTTAGTGGAACAGCTATACTCCGGGTCACAATGTGCCTTGGCCATTGTAGCCATATCAAATACCACTCCCTGCCTCCTGCAAGATGTGCTGAAGCATCTCGCAGTGCTACCTCAACGAATTCAGGATTTAAGGCGGGCATCTTCAAAAGCCGGAGCCATGGACGCATTAAGCCGGGCAAAGGCTTGGATGCCAAAGCTTGACCTGGCTGACCTCGCTCTTGGATATCTGAGCCTGAAGGACGACGGTAGTGTATTTGATGATCATGATTTCACCGCCTGTGTCAAAGTTGTACGTCCCTTGGCTACCCTTATTGGGAATGATACTGATCTTACCAAGTATTCGTCGGGCTATGATAGCGAGAACCAGAGAATTCCAAACATTCCATATGACCAAGTCAGCCTGATCCCTCCAACACGTAAGCATACTTTTGCCCCTAAAGTGGACCCAGCCGGTTTAATAGATGACGAGGCTGAGTTTGAAGCCTTGAGTGGCATTGACCTGGCCTCGTCAACCTTCCAGGACAAAGCAACCGACAGAGAGGCGGAGAAGGATAACCCGGAGTCTTCGAGCCCGCCGAAGGAATGAACCGACAGGCATCTTATTACTTTGCAAAAAACAATGCTTCATTTATTCAGACTCGGGAAGTCTTGTAATAGGGTAGTAAAAACTTCTCAATGTTTGTCATACCTTTGCACATGTTCCTGGTGCTTAGTACTTTCGTAAGCCTCCATCGCTATATGTTTCCGGCTTATGTTTCCTTAATGTTTGACTTTGCTTTGCCTTATCCTGCGATCCCTTTGATAATCTTCCTTGCTCATATGATGTTTACCTGGCACTTAAGAACCTGGGGTAATAAATATTAAACCGGAAGAAAAAACCATCTCATAATGTTTTCAAGAAGGTCTCACGATAGTCAAAATAATTTATCCCTTTGTTGGATGATAAACAACATTTATAGGCTTCTGATTCGAATACGATCAGTAAACCGTTGCAATGGGGTTAAGCTAAGATTCGGATACGATCATATAGCCCCCAGTGGCTTTGGCGATGCCGATCAAGTGGGTATCGACAGCTATGTTCTCTTTGGTTCGAATACGACCTATGTTTGAATAGCAAGCCCCCAAGTGACCATAAGAGTTGTTTAATGACGCTGATTCGAATACGATCCACGTCAGACCCAAAGGGGTTAAGCTGTGATTCAAATATGATCAAGAAGCCCCCAAGTGTGTTTGGCAATATGCCGATCAAGTGGGTATCGACATCTGTGTTCTCTTTGGTTCGAATATGACCTATGGTTGAACAGGAAGCCACCAAGTGACCATGGCTAGATCCAGACATGATCATAAGCCAGACCAAAGGGAAAGCTGGATTCAAATGTGATCCGCTCCCTGTTGGTTGTTTCCACTACCTGATAAAGAAGACACATAAACCTTTGAGTGAAAAAAAGGACAGGGGTCCTGCTTTATTTTTTTATATAATATATACATTGTCAAAATATATACATCTTGCGAGCCGGTGGCTTAAGTATAATAAGGCCGGAGATGAGCAATATGATCTGTTGTGCAAATTCTTGCTGACCACAAAGGGTCCTTCCCAAGGTGGGGATAGCTTGTGCATGTCAGACTGATCCTGGATGAGCCGGAGCACCAAATCGCCTTCCTGAAAGGTCATGCTCCTAACCCGGCGGCTATGATAGCGGCGCAGGTCTTGTTGATAAATTGCTGAGCGGGCTATTGCCAAGTCTCGCTCCTCGTCGAACAAGTCAAGCGCATCCTGACGGTCTTTTTCGTTGTCAGCCTCAACATAAGCCGCCACGCGAGGTGAATCGTGTCGGATGTCACTTGGCAGGACCGCCTCTGCACCATACACCATAAAGAAAGGTGTGTAGCCTATAGATCTGTTAGGCGTAGTGTTGATGGTCCATAACACAAAAGGTAACTCCTCCACCCAACAACCCGGAGTCCGCTGTAAAGGGACAAAGAGTCGGGGCTTGATACCCTTCAAGATCTCTTGATTAGCTCTTTCTGCTTGACCATTGGATTGAGGATGAGCAACAGCCAAAACATCAAGCCGAATATGTTCTCGTTGACAGAACTCCTCCATGGCACCCTTGGAGAGATTAGTGCCATTATCAGTTATAATGTTGTGTGGGAAACCAAAATGAAAGATCACCTTTTTCATGAATTGAACCGCCGTGGCTGCATCACACTTACTGACAGGCTCTGCCTCAACCCACTTTGTAAACTTATCCACTACTACAGGAGATGTGTCTTTTTATCCTTAGACCTCTTGAAAGGTCCAACCATGTCAAGCCCCCAGACTGCAAACGGCCAAGTGATTGGGATCATCATAAACTCTTGAGCCGGCACATGAGCTCGTCGTGAGAACTTTTGACAACAGTCATATTTACTGACCAGATCCTCCGCATCAGCATGAGGCGTCAGCCAGTAGAAACCATGACGGAAAGCTTTGGCTACCAGAGATTTTGATCCGGCATGATGGCCACAATCCCCTTCATGGATCTCACGAAGTATTTCTTGGCCTTCTGCAGGTGACACACAGCGTTGAAACGCCCTAGTGACACTTAGGTGATGTAACTCGCCGTTAACAATCGTCATAGATTTGGAGCACCTAATGATTTGTCTTGCCAAGGTCTCATCCTCACGTAATTCTCCCCGGGTCATCCAAATATGGCACTGTCCAATCCGGGATAACGTGAAGAGCTGCCACCAGCTGTGCCTCCGGGTCTGGCACCGCTAGTTCTTCCACGGTAGGCACTTTGACAGAAGGGTTATGTAAAATATCGAGAAAGGTGTTAGGCGCCACCGGCTTACGTTGAGATCCCAACCGGCTTAAAGCATCAGTCGCCTCATTCTTCCTTCGATCAATGTGCTCCACTTGATAACCCTTGAAGTGACCAGCCACAACATCTACTTCACGATGATAAGCCGCCATAAGGGGATCCTTGGAATCACACTTGCCTGACACCTGTTGAGCCACGAGATCTGAGTCGCCCAAGCACCTTACCCGCCTTAAGTTCATCTCTTTGGCCATCCGGAGACCATGGAGTAAGGCCTCGTACTCGGCTGCATTGTTAGTACACGGAAACATAAGCCGGAGTACATAACAAAATTTGTCACCTCGAGGGGAAGTTAAAACAACTCCAGCCCCCGAGCCTTCTAGCTGCCTGGACCCGTCAAAGTGAATAGTCTAATATGTGTTATCTGGCTTCTCCTCAGGTGCCTTTAACTCTGTCCAATCATTGATAAAGTCCACCAAAGCCTGAGACTTAATAGAAGTGCGTGGCATGTACTTCAAATCATGAGGCCCAAACTCGATGGCGCACTTGGCGATTCGTCCTGTGGCCTCCCTATTCTGGATAATATCTTCCAAAGGGGCAGAACTTACCACAGTTATAGGATGACTTTGAAAGTACTGCTTCAACTTCTGGTTGGCCATAAACACTCCGTATACGAGTTTCTGCCAATGTGGATACCTTTGTTTAGATTCAATGAGCACCTCACTGATGTAGTAAACCGGCCGTTAAACCGGATGCTCCTTGCCAGCTTCCTTACGCTCCACCATGATGGCAACACTAACGACTCGTGAATTGGCAGCCACGTATAATAGCAACGGATCTTTATCAATGGGAGCCGCAAGAACCGGTGGTTCAGACAACTATCTCTACAAGTCTTCAAAGGCAGCATCAGCAGTATCGCTCCAAACAAAAGTGTCTGTTTTCTTCATCATCTGATATAGCGGTAAGGCCTTCTCACCTAACCGGCTTATGAACCGGATTAAAGCAGCAACACGACCCGCCAATCGCTGAACATCATTGATGCACGCCGGTTTAGCCAGAGAGGTAATTGCCTTAATCTTCTCCGGATTAGCTTCAATGCCTCTGTTTGATACCAGAAAACCCAAAAGCTTGCCTGCAGGTACACCAAATACACACTTGGCCGGGTTAAGCATCATTTTATAAACTCGGAGAGTATCAAAGGTTTCTTTCAAATCGGATATTAAGGTTTCCTTCTCTCTGGACTTCACCACGATGTCATCTACATAAGCATGAACATTACGCCCGATTTGATCATGTAGACAGTTCTGCACACATCGCTGATAAGTCGCCTGAGCACTCTTGAGTCCAAACGGCATAGATACATAACATAAGGCCCCAGATGGAGTGATGAAAGCCATATTCTCCTGGTCCTTAACTGCCATTTTGTTCTGATGATAACCAGAGTAAGCATCCAAAAAGCTCAAACATTCACAACCCGCCGTATCATCAATATGGGGGAGAGCAAAGGGATCAGCCGGACAGGCCTTGTTTAAGTCCGTGTAGTCCATACACATCCGCCAGGTGCCGTTCTTCTTGAGGACAAGCACCGGTTTAGCCAACCACTCTGGGTGAAAAACTTCAATAATAAACCCATCCGCTAAGAGCCGGGCAACTTCCTCTCCAATAGCTTTCCGTCTCTCTTCGTTAAAACGTCAAAGAAACTTCCTGACCGGCTTATACTTCGGATCAATATTGAGAGTGTGCTCAGCGAGTTCCCTCGGTACACCCGGCATGTCAGAAGGTTTCCATGCAAAGATGTCCTGGTTCTCATGGATGAACTCGATGAGCGCGCTTTCCTATTTGGGATCCAAATTGCTGCTGATGCTGAATTGCTTAGAAGAGTCACCTAGGGTAAAGTCAACAAGCTTTGTCTCGGCGGCCGACTTAAATTTCAACGCCGGGTCATGCTCTGTAGTTGGTTTCTTCAGGGAGGTCATATCCGCTGGGTCAACATTATCTTGATAAAATTTGAGCTCTTCCGCTGCACAGGCAGACGCAGCATAAGCGCCTCGCCTTCTTCACATTCCAACACTACCTTGCGACTTCCATGCACAGTAATGGTGCCCTTGTGACCCAGCATTTTGAGCTGCAAATAAACATAACATGGTTGCGCCATGAACTTTGCATAAGCCGGCCGCCCAAACAGAGCATGATATGGGCTCCTGATTTTGACCACATCAAACGTCAATTTCTCAGCCCTGGAGTCATATTCATCTCCAAAGGCCACCTCCAGCTCAATCTTGCCAACTAGGTAAGCCGACTTACCAGGAACCACTCCATGGAAAACAGTGTTGGATGTCCTCAGATTCTTATCAGTTAATCCCATGCGTCGAAAGGTCTCATAATAGAGGATATTGATGCTAATACCTCCGTCCATGAGTACCTTAGTGAATTTATATCCACCAACCTGAGGCGCTACCACCAAGGCCAACTGGCCCGGATTATCGACCCGTGGAGGGTGATCTTCTCTGCTCCATACAATGGGCTATTCTGACCACCTCAAGTACCGAGTAACTACCGGTTCAATAGAATTCACGGCCCTCTTATGAACCTTCTGGTCGCGTTTGCATAAGCTAGTGGTAAAGACGTGGTACTGCCCACTATTCAACTGCTTTGGATTGCTTTGATAACCCGACTGCTTCTGCTGCTGCTGCTCTCCTTGCCCGGACTGCTGTTGATTATAGCCGCCTTGACGTCCCTGAAAGCCGGAACCTGAGCCGCCACCCGGGCCATGAAAACCGCTAGCCCCTCAGCCGCCACCAGACCCATTATTGCCATCAAAGGTGTTGGAATTCTTAAACGCTTTCATGATCGCGCAATCTTTCCACAGGTGTGTGGCGGGCCGCTCTCTGGTGTCGTGTCTCGGGCAGGGTTCATTAAGTAGCTGCTCAAGAGATGGGCCTGACCCGCCGGATCGAGGCAACTTACCCTTACTTCTTTGATTGTTACCTTGCACATTGGCATTGGCTACAAACTCTGGGTTACCATCCACCTTACGCTTATTGCCTCCTTGATTATCGGGTTATGCTGCTGACCCTTTCCATTGCCGTTCTTCTTTCCCTTCCCGGTCTTTTCCTCATCAGACGCGGGATCCTTGGTACTATCAGAATCAACATATTTGACTAAAGCCACCATCAGCGTACCCATATCATTGCAATCACGCTTAAGGCGCCCCAATTTCTGCCTCAACGGCTCAAAACGGCAATTCTTCTCCAACATGAGGACTGCAGAGCCGGCATCCATCTTGTTAGATGAATGTATTATCTCCTTGACCCGGCGTACCCAATGAGTCTTAGATTCACCTTCCTCCTGTTTACAATTTGTCAAGTCCACAATTGACATAGACTTCTTACAAGTGTCTTTGAAGTTCTGGATGAAACAGGCTTTCAGTTCTGCCCATGAACCAATGGAATTGGGTGGCAAACCCTTCAAACAGGACCGGGCTGTTCCATCTAACATCATGGTGAAGTACTTAGCCATCACCGCGTCGCTGACTTCCAATAACTCCATAGCCATCTCATAACTTTCGATCCAAGCTCCGGGCTGCAAGTCGACCGTGTAATTCGGCACCTTTCGAGGTCCCTTGAAGTCCTTGGACAACCGCACATTATGCAAAGCTATATAGTACCAGACAAGGAACACCACCGGTTCAAGTGGCTACTCCCGCCTCAATGGAAGTCGTTGGATACTCTGGAAAATCTTGATGTTCCATCGTTGAGCCGCTAGCTAAGCCGCTAGCTGAGCTGCCCGCTCGTTCTCCTGACGTACTCGGTCTTGCACCGGATTATAGCCACCAGGCTGCTTACGGCGTTGGGCGTTGCTTGACAAAGCTTCAGACTCCATGTGCCTGCTGTAACTTGGGCTCCGGTTCTGACGAGGCGGTGCTAACCAAGGCGGAGGAGTTGAATGAATTCTGTCCCGGCTGTAAGAATAGGTCTCTTGCTGAGCTAAGGCCGTCTGGAGAAGTTCTCTGACCCTCCGGGTCTCCACTGCTGTCGGGTCATCACCGTCCATGGGAAGAGCCGCCAAACGCGCTGAAGCCGCGATTAAGTTCTCCATGGCGTTGGAAAAGTGATCCAACGGTATCGGCGCATAACGCGGCGGTGCCATGCTCACATGAGGTGGTGCCATCTCCCGAGACTGAGCCGGCCCTCCTATTCCGGCTGTCATAAGCTGATTGGCCTCTGGCGGGTTACTTGGGCCAGCTCCAGGTGTAGCAAAAAGAACCCGAGGGTCGTAATTCGGAGGTAAACGGCACTGGGTTTTTTGATGTCTCCTCATCATCACCTCATTGGATGCGTTTTAGCTCATCATGAGCTGGTAAGCTTCTGACTGTAGCCGTTGCGCCCGGGTGTCTAGAGCCGCCCGTTCTATGGCTAATCTAGTGTCCTTAGCTGCCAAGGCCTCCTTGGCCTGAGCTATTTCCTCACGCACCCGTGCCACCTCCGTGTCATTCTCATCTTTATCTACAGGAATAACCGTTGTGGTTAACAGGTCCATGAGATCTATCAGCACCTGAGCCGGCGGGCGCACGGGGCCGCCAGCCCCGGCTACTCCTATTCCGGACGTTATTGCTGCAGCAGCTGTAGAGTTTGAGCCGGGTTGAGTCCCAGCCATAAAGACTCCTTCCCATCTTGGCGGCTCACAGGGGTCCGGAATACTGGTGCCATCGGAACAGCCCCCGAGCACGCCGTCTTGCACTTGGTACATCGAATCTGTTGAGTCGGCGGACAAATCACCATCTTAGAGGATGGCCGTCTCACCACCATCTCCAGATCCTTCAGAGAGTTCTTCTCCGTGGATGCAGCCCATGAAGGCACGCTTCATAACAAGCTGAATTCGGGTCTTCCTCGCACGCTGAGCCGTCTCGACGAGGTCGGTGCAGTTGTCTGGTTCAGGGCCCCGCTCACTGATCCGGCCGATGAAGAGGTGGATTCCGCCGAAGGGGACCCGGTACCCGTACTCAATTGAGCCGGCGTCGGGACCCCAGCCTTCGTCGTCGATGTAGATTTGCCGCGACGACTCTTGGTCATCCGGCCCACTACGTTTCCCTTGAGCCCTTCGAAGTTGCCCTTCAAGAACTCAAATCCACCTTGCGCTGGCCCCACGTTGGGCGCCAAGTATCGTGGAATTGTCACGTGAGATGTCCTCATGAAAGGACTTAGTTGTGGAGCCATCGCAACTAGGAAGCTTGAAGGGGTTAATCGGGACAAAGGGCACGAGAGGTTTATACTAGTTCGGCCCCTTATGGTGAAGGTAAGGCCTACGTCTAGTTGGGTTGGTATTGATGTTTCGATGACCAGGGAGCGAGATATGCTATGCCCGGCTCTCGATCAGTTGTTTCTTGCCCTAAGCCGCTAGCAGGTCGTCCCCTTATATACATGGGTTGATGCCCTATGGCTTACAGAGTTCCGGCCGTCTTATAAACAGTGTCCGGCTTGGTGACTAGTTAAATCTACCTTATGATACAAGTCAAGCCATTATGGCGGTTTACTACAACAGGCCTTAAGTTGCCTGTGGGCCTTAAGCCCTTTATTGAACCGCCATCTTCATGCTTTGTCTTGGGCTTCTCTCTGGTGAGTCCTCTTTGCGTAACCCGGCCCCTCCTGGGTGGCTTACACAAATAGTTATATCCCCAACAGGGTCCGTAACTTGAGGATTATCCTCATTGCTGCACAGAAGAATTACGTCCTGGAAGCACCGCTGGGTGCCAGGCCTGCTACAGATGCAACTAACGACGTTAAGAACGTCTGGCAGAGCAAAGCTGATGACTACTCGATAGTTCAGTGTGCCATCCTTTATGGCTTAGAACTGGGACTTCAACGGTGTTTTGAACATCATGGAGCATATAAGATGTTCCAGGAGTTGAAGTTAATATTTCAAGAAAATGCCCGGATTGAGAGATATGAAGTCTCCAATAAGTTCTATAGATGCAAGATGGAAGAGAATAGTTCTTTCAGTGAATATATACTCAAAATGTCTGGGTATAATAATCACTTGATTCAATTGGGAGTTAATCTTCCTGATGATAGTGTCATTGACAAAATTCTTCAATCATAGCCACCAAGCTACAAGAGCTTCATGATGAATTATAATATGCAAGGGATGAACAAGATTATTCCCGAGCTCTTCGCAATGCTAAAAGCTGCGGAGGCAGAAATCAAAAAGGAGCATCAAGTGTTGATGGTCAATAAGACCACCAGTTTCAAGAAAAAGGGTACAGAGAAAAAGAAGGGGAACTTCAAGAAGAATGGCAAACAAGTTGTTGCTCAAGAGAAGAAACCCAAATCTGGACCTAAGCCTGAGATTGAGTGCTTCTACTGCAAGCAGACTGGTCACTGGAAGCGGAACTGCCCCAAGTATTTGCCGGCTAAGAAGGATGGCAAGGTGAAAAAAGGTATATGTGATATACATGTTATTGATGTGTACCTTACTAATGCTCGCAGAGCACTGGTATTTGATCGCTTCATTGCTAATATTTGCAACTCAAACAGGACTACGGATTGCTTAAGACCTGGCTAAGGACGAGGTGACAATGCGCGTGGGAAATGGTTCCAAAGTCGATCTGATCGCGGTCGGCACGCTACCTCTACATCTACCTTCGGGATTAGTTTTAGACCTGATAATTGTTATTTGGTGCCAGTGTTAAGCATGAACGTTATATCTGGATCTTGTTTGATGCGAGATAGTTATTCATTTAAATCAGAGAATAATGGTTGTTCTATTTATATGAGTAATATCTTTTATGGTCATGCACCCTTGAAGAGTGGTCTGTTTTTATTGAATCTCGATAGTATTGATACACATATTCATAATGTTGAAGCCAAAAGATGCAGAGTTGATGATGATAGTGCAACTTATTTGTGGCACTGCCGTTTGGGTCATATTCGTGTAAAGCGCATGAAGAAACACCATACTGATGGACTTCTATAATCACTCGGTTATGAATCACTTGGTACTTGCGACCCGTGCCTCGTGGGCAAGATGACTAAAACGTTGTTCTCTGGAACTATGGAGCAAGCAACAAGTTTGTTGGAAATCATACATACTGATGTATGTGGTCCAATTAACATTGAGGCTCACGGCGGGTATCGTTATTTTCTCACCTTCACAGATGATTTGAGAAGATATGGGTATATCTACTTAATGAAACATAAGTCCGAAACATCTGAAAAGTTCAAAGAATTTCAGAGTGAAGTGGAAAATCATCGTAACAAGAAAATAAAATTTCTACAATCTGATCGTGGAGGAGAATATTTGAGTTACGAGTTTGGTTTACATTTGAAATAATGTGGAATAGTTTCGCAACTCACGCCACCCGGAACACCACAACGTAATGGTGTGTCCGAACGTCATAATCGTACTTTACTAGATATGGTGCGATCTATGATGTCTCTTACTGATTTACCGCTATCGTTTTTGGGGTTATGCTTTAGAGATGGTCGATTCACGTTAAATAGGGCACCATCAAAATCCGTTGAGACGATGCCTTATGAACTATGGTTTGGCAAGAAACCAAAGTTGTCGTTTGTTAAAGTTTGAGGCTGTGATGCTTATGTGAAGAAACTTCAATCAGATAAGCACGAACCCAAATCGGAGAAATGTGTCTTCACAGGATACCCAAAGAAGACTATTGGGTACACCTTCTATCATAGATCTGAAGGCAAGACTTTTGTTGCTAAATTTGGATCCTTTCTAGAGAAGGAGTTTATGTCGAAAGAAGTGAGTGGGAGGAGAGTAGAACTTGATGAGGTAACTGTAGCTGCTCCCTTATTGGAAAGTAGTTCATCATAGAAACCGGTTCCTGAGACGATTACACCAATCAGTGAGGAAGCTAATGATATTGATCATGAAACTTCAGATCAAGTTACTACCGAACCTCATAGGTCAACCAGAGTAAGATCCGCACCAGAGTGGTATGGTAATCCTATTCTGGAAATCATGTTACTTGACCATGGCGAACCTACGAACTATGAGGAAGCAATGATGAGCCCAGGTTCCGCAAAATGGATTGAGGCCATGAAATCTGAGATGGGATCCATGTATGAGAACAAAGTATGGACTTTGGTTGACTTGCCCGATGATCGGCAAGCCATCGAGAATAAATGGATCTTCAAGAAGAAGACTGACGCTGATGGTAATGTTACCGTCTACAAAGCTCGACTTGTTGCGAAAGGTTTTCGACAAGTTCAAGGGGTTGACTATGATGAGACTTTCTCACCCGTAGCGATGCTTAACTCTGTCCGAATCATGTTAGCAATTGCCGCATTTAATGATTATGAAACTAGCGGGGTGACCTGCCCATTTGCGCGGCTAGATTTACAACATAACTTCATATTTTGTATTAAGTCTTACCATCTTTATCTCTTATTTATATATTATTTGGTTTAATTGTTGCTACTCTATAATAATTTAGAGATAATTGACACAACAAAAACAAAAATTCTACAGAAGAAAAATGTACATGTGACAAACACATGTTTTGGTTTGGTAGCTGCCTATTCATTTACTATATTCAATTGTTGTTAAGCATGTTGATGTGCGACAACAAATGATTGTTGAAGCTTAGGTCCGCCACCGACTATAAAAGCCCATAGCTCGTATTTACTTCGAAGTTCGTGTCTTGTACTCTTCTTGTTCATATTGTCTTCCTCAATCCGACTCTTTGTTGGTCCCGATAACAAAAATATAAACATTGATGGCCTGTATCTAAAACTTGTGTTGTCTCCCATCTCTTAAATATTATTTGCCTTAAAAACTTAAATTTTTATTATTTCACAAAAAACTTAAGTTAGTATTTCTTGTAAGTTATTGATCAGTTCAATATTATGCCTTTAAGAACATGTACAACCAGGATTGCCTAATTTTGATACCCAACCGTCCACGGACGTCGCAGGTCGGATGTGCCCGGTCAGTGGCCGGGTGCGTCCGTATTGAGCCTCCATTTGTGCATGTATAGAATCATGTCCCCTACATTCTCCCAATTGTCCTGTCAAATGCATGTGGTTGGGATGAAGAGAGAAAGAAAAAAGAAAGAATAACAAAAAAATGTGGTTCGGGGTGGGCCGCAACCTACGTGCATGGCTGCCTAGAAATGCTCGAACATTCCCATATCCTTTGTATGTTTGGTATGGATATGGGGATTTGCGGCAGCCCGATCATATGGGAACAAAGTGGGGTGCCCGGTTGGGTGGCTTTTTTTTCTTTTCTCTTCTGTCTGGGCAGTGACCAGGCGGTCTGAGGGGACGTTTGAGGTGTCCAGTTGTCCATATTTTAAGGGCTTCCATGTATAGTAATTTCTTTAATTGCACCAGCCAATTGCTCATGCAAGTCGATGTAATCAAAGATGTGCAAAAATATTGTTAAAATATTTTCATTAGTTAATTCTTTATCTTGCGTAACTGGCATATATGTTAGGAGTTTCTATGCTATGTCGACCTACAAACAAATATTTCTGAACCAACTGTTCATAGTGGTTGGACCATGATTTTTTTCATCGTTTTGCAGTTGCCCAAATTATATGTTGATCAAATGGTACTGAATACTAACTTATAAATAGTTACTTGACATTGTTTGGAAATATAAAACCTAGATACTATATTACAACTAAAATGGATTATTATATATCGACATCATCTATCATTTCCAAATTTAGTGTTGCAACTATATTATTTTTTCTTCCTTCGTACATGCACTCGTCTGCACATTCCCTTCTTCTCAGTGACTAAATGCATACAATGTAATTGGCCATTATGCATGCATGCACGCATACGTTTTGAACTCTCCTAGACACTACCAAATTAATGTAAAGCTTTTTTCTGAAAAGTCCGTGTACAACCCATTCACTTAAGTTCAATTCTTCAGGACCTGAATATGGATTTTATTATTTCAAAAATAACTTTGGGCCCTTCCCTTGTCGTCTTTTTGCAACAAAATAAAAATAAACCATGCCCTCACTCCTATGGGTTCTACTTGCGTATTTTCCTTTAATGCCGAGGACATCTATGTTGATACATAGTACGAGCTACTTAACACTGGTCCAACGCAACTACATATCGCTTGCTACTTAACAAAGGATAAAAAATTGATCTTATGCTAATTTTGTTCATGCAGTGTATGTTTTTGTTATTCTCATATTTCTATAATAAAGTTCTATTTCAAAGTTATTGTGTCTACCGTAATATTCTTTAAAAGGTTAATATTTAATTTGATTAATTTTTTCTACGTGTGTGACTTAGATATCTTATACATACACTAATATAATTGGTCGTTATTGCAGGCACACATTAACGTGGTATGGATGCTTTGATCTGAGTAATAAAAAAGAAGAAAAAAAAAGAGTCCAAGTGTTTGGTTGGGCTATATGGCAACGAAAGTGCACCGGTTTGTAATGTAATCGGATAGGACTTAACTCAGATTTTTTTCTAATTCTAGCTCACTACGTTCATTAAATTAGTCTTTTTTAGTATGACAAACCGGACGGCTGCATCTCTTTTCATACATGTCCGTTGTGCATACGAGTATGTGCAGCAATATATCTAATTCTCTTGGACTCTTATTTACTTGGCTGCCATAGTCAAATCTTTCACCAATACGAACGTAAGCCTAAGGCTGACTACTGTTTTTTTTTGTTAAATTGGGGATGATTGTCTCGGACTTCTATTCAATAGATAGAAAACATATGTGTTGTATGTATTGTTTGTACGTGACGATGCATATTCACATGTAACGTAAACATCTTTAAATCTCAACCGTCAATATCTAAAATTGACGGTCAATATAATTTAGTCTATGTGGATGAACATAATGGCTTGTTTTTCTATTGTTTTAAGTATATAATAGATATGGAAAATGGATGTCAAAACTGCATTCCTAAATGGATTTCTAGAAGAAGAGTTGTATATGATGCAACCAGAAGGTTTTGTCGATCCAAAAGGTGGTAACAAAGTGTGTAAGCTCCAGCGATCCATTTATGGACTAGTGCAAGCCTCTCGGAGTTTGAGTAAACGCTTTGATAGTGTGATCAAAGCATATGGTTTTATACAAACTTTTGCAGAAGCCTGTATTTTTAAGAAAGTGAGTGGGATCTCTGTAGCATTTCTGATATTATATGTAGACAACATATTGTTGATTGCAAATGATATAGAATTTCTGTATAGCATAAAATGATAATTGAATAAAAGTTTTTCAATGAAAGGCCTCGATGAAGTTGCTTCCATATTAGGCATCAAGATCTATAGAGATAGATTAAGACGCTTAATTGGACTTTCACAAAGGACATACCTTGATAAAGTTTTGAAAAAGTTTAAAATGGATCAAGCAAAGAAAGGGTTCTTGCCTGTAATACAAGGTGTGAAATTGAGTCAGACTCAGTGCCCGACCACAGCAGACGATAGAGAGAAAATGAAAGATTTTCCCTATGCTTCAGCCATAGGCATGATGATGTATGCAATGCTGTGTATCAGACCTGATGTATGCTTACCAATAAGTTTAGCAGGGAGGTACCAAGTAATCCAGGAGTGGATCACTGGACAACGTTCAAGAATATCCTGAAATACCTGAAAAGGACTAAGGATATGTTTATCGTTTATGGAGGTGACAAAGAGCTAGTCGTAAGTGGTTACGTCAATGCAAGCTTTGACACTGATCCGGACGATTCTAAATCGCAAACCGGATACGTCTTTATATTGAACGGTGGAGCTGTCAGTTGGTGCAATTCTAACCAAAGCGTCGTTGCGGGATCTACATGCAAAGCGGAGTACATAGCTGCTTCGGAAGCAGCAAATGAAGGAGTCTGAATGAAGGAGTTCATATCTGAGCTAGGTGTCATACCTAGTGCATCGGTACCAATGAAAATCTTCTGTGACAATACAGGTGCAATTGCCTTGGCATAGGAATCCAGATTTCACAAGAGGACCAAGCACATCAAGAGACACTTCAATTCCATCCTGGACCAAGTCCAGGTGGGAGACATAGAGATTTGCAAGATACATACAGATCTGAATGTTGCAGACCCGTTGACTAAGCCTCTTCCACGAGAAAAACATGATCAATACCAAGGCTCCATGGGTGTTAGAATCATTAATTTGTAATCTAGATTATTGACTCTAGTGCAAGTGGGAGACTGAAGGAAATATGCCCTAGAGGCAATAATAAAGTTATTATTTATTTCCTTATATCATGATAAATGTTTATTATTCATTCTAGAATTTTATTAACCGGAAACATAATACATGTGTGAATACATAGACAAACATAGTGTCGCTAGTATGCCTCTACTTGACTAGCTCGTTGATCAAAGATGGTTGTGTTTCCTGACCATAGACATGAGTTGTCATTTGATTAACGGGATCACATCATTAGGAGATTGACGTGATTTAGTTGACCCATTCCGTTAGCTTAGCACTTGATCGTTTAGTATATTGCTATTGCTTTCTTCATGTCTTATACACGTTCCTACAACTATGAGATTATGCAACTCCCATTTCTCGGAGGAACACTTTGTGTGCTACCAAACATCACAACGTAAATGGGTGATTACAAAGGATCTCTACAGGTGTCTCCAAAGGTACATGTTGAGTTGGCGTATTTCGAGATTACGTTTTGTCACTCCGATAGTCGGAGAGTTATCGCTGGCCCTCTCGGTAATGCACATCACTATAAGCCTTGCAAGGAATGTTGCTAATGAGTTAGTTATAGAATGATGCATTACGTAACGAGTAAAGAGACTTGTCGGTAACGAGATTGAACTAGGTATTGAGATACCGACGATCGAATCTCGGGCAAGTAACATACCGATGACAAAGGGAACAACGTATGTTGTTATGGGTTTGACCGATAAAGATCTTCGTAGAATATGTAGGAGCCAATATGAGCATCCAGGTTCCGCTATTGGTTATTGACCGGAAACGTGTCTCGGTCATGTCTACATAGTTCTCGAACCCGTAGGGTCTGCACGCTTAAAGTTAGATGATGGTTATATTATGAGTTTATGTGTTTTGATGTATCGAAGATAGTTTAGAGTCCCGGATATGATCACGGACATGACGAGCAGTCTCGAAATGGTCGAGAAATGAAGATTGATATATTGGACAACTATATTCAGACACCGAAATGGTTCCGGGGGTTATCAGATGTATACCGGAGTACCGGGGGGTTACCGGATCCCCCCGGGGGGTTAATGGGCCTCATGGGCCCAAAGTGGAGTAGAGGAGGGGCGGCCAGGGCAGGCTACACACCCCTCCCCCTCTAGTCTGAGGAGGGGAGGCGCCCCCTTTCCTTCCTCTCCCCTCTCCCTTCCTTCCCCCTCTCCTACTTGGACAAGGAAAGGAGGGAGTCCTACTCCCACCCCTCCTTGGCATGCCTCCGCCTGGCCGGCCGGCCCCTCCCCCTTGCTCCTTTATATACGGGGGCGGGGGGGCACCTCTAGACACTACAATTGATCCTTGAGATCTATTAGTCGTGTGCGGTGAACCCCTCCACCATATTCCACCTCGATAATATCGTAGCGGTGCTTAGGTGAAGCCCTGCGTAGGTAGAACATCATCATCGTCACCACGCCGTCGTGCTGACAGAACTCTCCCTCGAAGCTCGGCTAGATCGGAGTTCGAGGGACGTCATCGAGCTGAACGTGTGCTGAACTCGAAGGTGTCGTTCGTTCGGTACTTGATCGGTTGGATCATGAAGACGTACGACTACATCAATCGCGTTGTGCCAACGCTTCTGCTTTCGGTCTACTAGGGTAGGTGTGCAACACTCTCCCCTCTCGTTGGTACGCATCACCATGATCTTGCGTGTGTGTAGGAATTTTTTTGAAATTACTACGTTCCCCAACACTCCCTCCGTCCCATAATATAAGAACGTTTTTGGCACTAGTGTAGTGCCAAAAATGTTCTTATATTATGGGACTCAGGGAGTAGTATTTATTGCATTTGCCAAGGAGTGACCTCTTCCAATGAAATGGTGCTTAGATGAGGTGCTAAGGGCATTAAATGACTTAGGAAACATGTCCCCAATGCATAGGCGCTTATTAGTAGTTTTTCATTGCTAAGTTTGCTTCATTTAATTATATATAGACTCAAAATTGTGTTTTCACCTAGGTACACGCGCTTAGCACCGTTTCTTCCTTGGGTCACAAAACTAGGCTCTCTCTTCTTAATTAACTTGCCACATCAGACTTTATGCCTATGTGGCAAGCTTAGCACCTGTAGGAGCAAGTAAGTAGTACAATAGTGGGCTATAAGCCCGCTTTACATGGCATTTTTGCATATGTGGAGGAAAGAGAGGCAAGGAAAAAGTGGAGAAGTGGGCTCTCTCTACATGGTGGAGCATTGGGAGAGGCACCTGTATGGAGGTGGTCAGGAATCGGGAGATTCACGCCGGTCATAGCGCCGCAGTTAAAATGATAATGGCAAGTCAAATCACAGGGCCCCACTTGTCCAGCAGTAACTCGCTGTCAAATCACACATCCCTACATTTGCAGCAGCCAGCTCCCTCATCTGCTCGCGTCTCTGTCAAATCGACTAGGCGGAACTGCCCTGCCTACCGCGCAGAAAAACGCCCTCGACTTTTAAATAGTACTATAGTATACTCCCTCCGTCTAGGTGGCCTTCCACTATGTAGTCGATGCCCAATGCATTAAAATACTTCCGGCTGGGCAGTGATGCCCTGAAGATTTTACTTGGCACTGGTATCACAATGTTACATTCGTAGCCTAACCAAAAATGGGACCCAGATGCTCTATTCACGTGAGTTTCCTTAGCCTAGTTAGCTCTTTGTATTGGGCCATGAGCCAATTGTTTATTGCTTTCTACATTTGGCACCGGCTGTGCATCGGAGCAGCTACTTGCTCCGGTTCCCTGAATTTTTTTATGGCACCGGCTAGGCAATGGAGGGCATCGATGCCAAATAAATCAAAAGTGGATTTGGCACCGCTTTTGGCCTACATAGTGGAAGTCATCTTATATTGTGCACCGTGATCAAGGTGGAGAGGAAAACGAGAGAACTTAATGTTTATTTGCTACTCCCTCAGTCCCATAATGTAAGACATTTTTTGACACTAGTGTAGTAATTAATGTCATTGCGTCTCAAGTCATTAAAAGCATACAAGCCCCACATCTCTTATTGGTTGATTCCTCTATTTATGTTGAAAAATAAGAAACAACGTGAGACTTAATGCACCGCGCCTATGTGTTTTGGGACTATTTGGTTTTCGCAAGATGACTTACTCCTCTGTGATGGAGGGAGTACTCGATTTGACAGCGGTTGGTCCAGTTCCCATTATGACTTTAATGCAGACGAGGGAGGGAGTAGCGGTTCACGAAATGTTGAACGACCAATGCATCCTCCTTCAATTAATGCATGAGGGAAGTAATGGGAGGAGGACCGTGAAAAGAAGTTGCACGATGTGAATGCAACATAGTTTGCCCTCATATAACACTACTAGAAAAATGACTATAGCTAATATGGACATTAATGGTGCACTATACATGTGGTGCGCCACTGCTATATAGCAGTGGCACACCATGTGTAGGTGCGCCATTAGTAACCAAAACAGTAATGGCGCACCAGGTGAAAAGTGCGCCATTACTATGTTTGACCAAGTTCTGACCCAGGCATACACATAGTAATGTCGCACTTTGTATAGGTGCGCCATTATTAAGTTGACATAGTAATGGCGCACCTTTACAAAGTGCGCCATTACTATGTCTATGACCGGGTCAAAACTTGGTCACACTTAGTAATGGCGCACCTTGCATAGGTGCGCCATTACTATGTCAAACTTAGTAATGGCGCACCTGTAGAAAGTGCGCCATTACTAAGTTTAACCAAGGTTTGACCAAGTGGTACACATAATAATGGAGCACTTTGTGAAGGTGCGCCATTACTAACTTTCAAATGCACTCCCCTGGTGGACCGCCTTTTCAGTTTTAAAAAATAAATAAAAGAAAATGATGGAAATGTCGAAAAATAAAAGAAAATAAGTTCCCCATGTGATATGTGGTCTAGTTGTTGGAAAAATTTACAAGTATGAATTTCGACTTTATTTGCACAATCTCTCTGGAATTTTTAAAATGGGCATAACTTTTGCATACGAACTCGGATTAAAAAGCTTTTTATATGAAAAATCATCTACTCGAAAAGTTACATCCCCAAAAACAAAAAAAACCTAAGAGAATAAAAGATACGGGGCTTTTAAGATCTAGAGGGGGAAAATAGAAAAAAATTCAAACTTAGTAATGGCGCACCATTTGATAGGTGCGCCACTAGTAACAGAAAAAAAATTGGTTTCGAAATTTTTTTGGAAAAAATGTTCAATATATGATACGTAATATGACGGGGAAGTTTGAAATATTTTTTCAAAATTTCATCACACTCATGAACATGAACAAAGTCCTAGACATCAACAAGGTTTAATAGGATTGATATGATAGATATATCAACAAGTGCCTGTTAAGTGAGCTGGGGCTGGGGTTGGATACAACTGCGAAGTTAAGCGTGGTTGGGCTGGAGTAGTGTGAGGATGGGTGACCTTCCGGGAAGTTTGACCACGGAGTGCGATTTGACTTGAGATTAAGCATTTTGACCCGAGATTAAGAAAAAACGAAAAAAATCTGAAAAAAAATTCTGATTTTTTTTTAAATTGTAAGTAATGATGCACTTCTATGTGGTGTGCCATTACTAAGTCAGATAGTAATGGCACACTTCTAGGCATAGTAATGGCGCACCAAATGTGCGCCATTAGTATTTGTTACAAGTGGCGTAGTAATAGTGGCGCACCTATAGTGCGCCATTAATGGCAAAAATAGGTGCGCCACTAACAGGCCTTTTTTTAGTAGTACAAAGGCGCCCCTCTATTCCAATGCATCTACCACATCGTATGCACCTAAGAACTTGCCTAAGCACCTACACTAAGCGCAAAAGAGCTCACTCCAGACCCATGGCGGGGATGCGTGCGAGCGGCCAGCGGCTGTGCCAGATGGTCCACGACACCGACCTGCGGCATAGCGCCGAGGATCGTCTCCAGACGGTGTTGGAGACCGGCTGGTGGATGGCCGCCGTCGACGCCAACTACGACTCTCGGTTGGACCAGATGATCGTTGCCACCAGCAAAAAGTTCACCTTCCTCAAGAAGCTCGTAGACGACATCGCCATACTTCTCCAGCCCGCGCGCCCGGTCTCCTCATTGCCTGCCACCCTAATCGGCCTACATGACGGGAACCTATTTCAAGCACTGGTGGCCCTGCGACTGCCCGCCGATGCCACGAAGAATGTCCACCTGGAGGTCACGCCCGCCGCAAGGCACCTCGCCCTGCAAGAATTCATTGACCTACACATCCATGTGTATCGTGTACATTGGTATCTACAAGGCCACTGAGGACACTACGACCTTTTTCTTCCTCAACCGGCTGGAAGCCTTGGATGCCTTTGCTGACAAGAACCTCGACCTCGCCACAAAAGCCGCCGCTTCTTAGCCACCGACCGGTGGCCCGGCGCACTAACACTAGTGCAGAACCGGGCAATAGCACCGGTTCGTAAGGCCCTTTAGTGCCAGTTCCCTAATCGCCACTAAAGTGTGGGCACTAAAGCCCCCCCCCCTTTAGTACCGGTTCAGTATGAACCGGTGCTAAAGGGCAAGCACGTGGCACGAGCCAGCTCTGGGGGCCTAGAGCCCTTTAGTAGACCAACCGGTACTATAAGGTTTGGGTTTTTTTTTTAGTTTTATGATTTCTTTTTCATTTAATTTTGTGTTTCCATTTTAAATCTTTTTTCGTTTGCTGGTATTTTACGATACTACACATTGTACACGTTATATATATATATATATATATATATATATATATATATATATATATATATATATATATAGAATTTCTAGTGGAACCAATCATGCATATATATATCATCAATGTCTCACCAACCACCATATTAATTAATTCACACATACACACACGTATAGCTATATACAATTTCTCCTACATATGCATGTTGCCTTCGGAGATAGTGGCATTAGCCTAATTGGTGCCTTCGGAGCACGATTGTCGGTGTACTAAAGTAGGGGTACCTTAGTACCCCGAACTTGTGCACGGGCAGTCGCAGCGTCCGGCGGCAAGGCTTGCCGGGCGTCCACCAAGATCCTCCGCAGTTCCTATTGATGCCATTGAAGAACAAAGTGTATTAACTGAGAAGACAAGACTCCGGCAAGAGGAGCTTGCCGGGAAGGACGAGGCCCCGGCAAGAGGAGCTTGCCGGGAAGGCCAACCAAGGCATTTTCAAGAAACTTGCCGCGATGCACTGCGCGTCCCGGCAAGACCCGGCGAGCAACAAGCTTCCGGGCGCGACAAGACAACGACCGCGGCAAGGCACTTGCCGCGGTGAGGCCACCACTCTGCGCCCACACTCCAGCGCATCCGACGACGTGTCACCGCAGGATCGTTCCTGGCGCACGTGGCGGGTGGCTGTGCAGCCAAGCGGTGCGAGGTGGCAAGTGGAGATGACGAGAAGGCCATCGTGGCGATCGGTGGCACCCCTAACGGTCCTTTTCTGCACTGTTTGGGCGACCGGACGGGCATTAAATGCCCTTGTCCCCTGCCATCAGAGTTAGGTAGGGTGCACTGTAGATAGCAGTTGTACCATTCACCCTTTTTACATTTGTACCCCTGTCTACGTTGCCACATGTCGGTGCCCCTTTAGCCTATAAAAGGAGGCCCATGCGCAGCGTAGGGGGGGGGGGGTTCGACTCATTCGAAACTACAGAACGCTCACGCTCTCGAGCAAGAACACAATACAAACCACAAAGCAGCAGTAGGAGTTTTATCTCTCCGGAGAGCTCCGAAGCTAGGTAAAATCCCTCGCGTGCTTCGCCTCGATCTGCTCTTCGTGCGCCCTCTGCTCCCTGCCGGACCGAGAAGGGGCCCTGCCCCATAGGTGTTCATTTCCCACGACATCTTTGGCGCGCCAGGTAGGGGGCATCGAGGTTGTGTGAACCTGATCCGGCGCTCGCGCGCGCCACATCAACATCTTCATCGACATGCCACCCAAGAGGAAGGCTTCGGAGGTGGCTGGTCCGTCCGCGTCGATCCCACCGCTACCGGAGCAAACGGGCGGTGGGGTAGATGTCGGCGGAGGAACGGGCGCCGACGAGGGAGCTCACGATGCTGCCAAGTCCAAGGACAAGGCTGCACAGACATCGGCGTCCGTACACGCACCGCGCCCATCCCAGGAGGCACGCGACCGACAACGCCATGGTACGCGCGGTACCATACGTTCGTTGGGTCAAGGCCAAGCTGGTGGATCGCGGGATGCTCAAGACCAGCATGCACGTCAACACGCTGGCACGAGCGCGGCACGGTCGCCTGGGCGAGATGCTGCTCCTTCTAACATTGTTAGAAGTACGAGCATATCTCGTTCCTCGCGTCGTTCACCGCCGCCACCCAAGACTCCAGAAGAAGCGTTGGCCCGAGCCCAACTGCTTCTAGATTACCCTCCGGCACCAGACAAGATCGATGACTGGAGGGCCACCATTCAGAGCCTCATCGGCTTCGCCAGTGGCGACACTCCCCGGCAACCGAGCACATCGAAGCCGCGGCAAGACGCCCAGGCACGGGCTGATGGCGACAAGACCAGTGGGGGTGCAACCACTGTGCACTCCCCGCCCCGAAGGCCAAGATCGCCGACTCGCCGGGTCAACCTCGACACCGACTCCACTGCGTCATCAGATCCGCGGGCTCGTCGTGATCAGTGCCAAGTTCTTCAAGAACGACAGCAAGAGGACGCTCGTACTCGAATCGAGCGTCGAAGAGAAGTGCGGCATCAGTCAGACCAGCACGCTGGGCCCACTGTTGATATGCATGCGCCAGGGGAACCAGGCGACTTGCCGTACGCGGTAGGTTGCCCTGCGTTCACTCGTGAGCTGCGGCAGGTCCAGTGGCCTAGTACCAAGAACTTCAAGCCAGATGTACCCGAGAAGTACGACGGCAGGATATATCCGTCGGAGTTCCTCAGTATCTACACCATTGCGGTGCAGGCTGCCGGGGGGCGCGACAAGAAGATCCTCGCCAACTACTTCCCGTTGGTGCTCAAGCCCAACGTCAGATCTTGGCTCATGCACTTGCCGGACAACTCCATCTCTTCGTGGGCAGATCTGTGCCATCAGTTTGTCGGCACCTTCACAGGCGGCCACAAGCCCCATGGCCAGGAGAGCGATCTTCATCTACTCGCCCAGAAGGAAGGAGAACCCCTGCGCAAGTACATTCAAAGATTCAGCCAGGTGCAGCGCAACATCCCAGACGTCCACCCTGCCGCGGTTATCAGCGCATTCCATCAGAACGTGCGTAATCGCAGGATGAGGGAGGAGATGACGATGTGCAAAATCAGAGATGTCAACGAGCTATATGCTCTGGCCGACAAATGTGCACATGCTCAGGAGGGGAGGAAACTCCCCGGAGAGAACGCAGGAGCAGAAGGATCTGACAATGAGGAAGCCGCTCCGGCAAGGAAAAACCGGAGGTGGAACAACAAAAAGAGGAAAGCTAAAGATGTGCTAGTCGTCGAGCAGTCCGGCAACGGAGGTAGCGCCGAGAAGGCCAAAGCTAGTAACTCTGGTGAGGCCGTGGTAGCCGCCGACAAGCAAGACGGCTCCAGCAAGCAGTATTGCAAGATCCACCGCACCAAGGGCCATGATCTCCAGACTTGCAAGAAAGTTGAGCAGCTTGTTGAACTGCAGAAAGCTGAATATGAGCGGCGAGACAAGGAGAAGGCCCAAGAAGGTGGTGGAGGATCCGGCAAGAAGCGTCCCGGCCAGGGAGGGCGCCGCGGCAAGGCCAAGCAGCAGCAAGGAGATAGGCCTCCCCGCGGCCGCGACAAGGATGAAGACGAAGACGAAGATGAAGAGATGGATGAGGATGAGGCCGACGAGTAGGAGTTTCAGAAAGCTACAGAGGTTTTGTGCGTCGACGGTGGTGCTTCTCTGCATACCTCGCGCCGCCAGCTCAAACAGTGGGTGCGGGAAGTTAATGCAGCAGAACCGTCAGTTGAATCGCACAAGCCTCTGAAGTGGTCCAGCACGCCTATCATCTTTGATGTTGAGGACCACCCTGATCACACAACTGCGGTCGGGTGCTTACCGATGTTGGTTTCACCAACTATCCGCAACCTCAAGGTCACGAAGATGCTAGTTGACGGCGGGGCCGGCTTGAACCTGATCTCCTCAGCGGTACTCAAGAAGCTTCAGATCCCCGACAGCGAGCTCGAAGAGACTGGTACTTTCCAAGGAATCAATCCGGGAAGGAGCAAGCCAAAGGGGAAGATTACATTGCCAGTGACATTTGGCAGCGAGCTGAACTTCAGGACAGAGAAAGTCACTTTCGACGTAGCTGATTTCCCATTGCCCTACAATGGGATACTCGGCCGTCCAGCGCTCGCCAAGTTCATGGCAGCCTCTCACTATGCCTACAACGTGCTTAAGATGCCCGGTCCGATAAATGTCATTTCTGTCCCTGGCGACAAGAAGGATGCCCTTATCTGTACTGACAAGATCTACCGGGAAGCAGCAGCCGCAGCAGATCACAAACCACTTGCCGCTGAAGCTCCCGGGGGGAAGAAGAAGACCAAGTCCGGCAAGAGCTCTGATGCCCACTCCGGCAAGCGCACCTCTTCGGAGTGCTGCGCTACCGTCGAGGACACACCATCGAGCTCCACTGGCAAGTGTAAGAAGGCAAAGACAGCTTCACCAGAAACCAAGAAAGTGGCTGCCAAGGAGGACGGCACTGGTGGTACCTTCACCATCAGTGCCGCGCTTGACCCTAAATAGGAAAGCGCGCTCGTTGCTTTCCTGCGGGCGAATGTCGATGTGTTTGCATGGCGACCATCTGACATCCCCAGTGTTCCCAGGAAAGTGGTTGAGCACCACCTTGCCGTCTGCCCTCACGCGCGGCCCGTCAAGCTGAGAGTCAGGAAACAAGCAGTAGAGCGACAAGAATTCATTGCAGAAGAGATCAAGAAGTTGGAAGCAGCAGGCCTGGTCAGAGGAGTGCTCCATCCGATGTGGTTGGCCAATCCTGTAGTCATGCGCAAGGCGAACGGAAAATGGAGGCTTTGTATAGACTTCACTGATGTTAATAAAGCTTGTCCCAAGGATCCATTTCCCTAGCCGCGCATTGACCAGATTGTCGACTCAAAGGCAGGATGTGATTTGCTTTCATTTCTTGATGCATACTCAGGATATCATCAGATCTTCATGGCAGAAGAGGATGAAGAGAAGACCGCATTCATTACTCCATGTGGCACGTACTGCTTTGTACGGATGCCTTCGGACTAAAGAATGCTGGTTCAACATTTGCAAGAGTAGTCGGTCATGCTTTTGAGCCCACGGTTGCGTAAATGTAGAAGCTTACATGGATGACATAGTGGTCAAGAGCAAGGACAAAGAAACTTTGATCCAGGATTTGGACGAGACCTTTGCAAATCTGCGCAAGATCAATCTCAAGTTGAACCCCGAGAAGTGTGTGTTTGGAGTCCCTCCCGCAAGCTTCTCGGGTTCTTTTATCTCTCGGGGATTGAAGCCAATCCCGACAAGATCAAGGCCATTTAGCGATCGAAGCACCAAGCGTGTCAAGGATGTACGAAGACTTGCGGCTGCATTGCTGCTCTCAAGAGGTTCATCTCTAAGTTCTGCTGGCGTGCCTGCCATTTTCAAAATTTTGAAAAAGGCAGGTCCAATGAAATGGACTCCGGAAGCGGAGGCTGCGCTGCAGGACTTGAAGAGATACCTGTCCTCCACTCCAATACTTGTCGCACCTAGGCCACAAGAGAAGTTGCTGCTATATCTAGCGGCAACCAATCAAGTGGTTAGTGCTACGTTAGTAGTGGAGAGGGAGGCGGATGATGAGCCAGCAACCGTGGCAAGCGAGTCCAGCGATAAGCAGGGGGCTTCCCCGACAAGCTCTGGTCCCGACAAGGATAGATCTGTGCAGCCGCAGGAAGAGAAACAAAAGAAGATGGTGCAGTGCCCAGTTTATTTTGTCAGTTCCCTTTTGCAAGGGGCTAGATCAAGGTACTCTGGTGTGCAGAAGTTGCTTTTCGGCCTTCTCATGGCCTCGTGGAAGCTGCGCCATTACTTTCAAGCACATGAGATCACAGTTGTCACTCGCTTTCCGTTGAAGAGGATATTGGAGAATCCAGAAGCAACAGGCAGGATTGTCGAGTGGGCACTGGAACTGTCAAGCTTTGGCCTCAAGTTTGAAAGTACTTCAACTATCCAGAGCCGAGCATTGGCAGAATTCATAGCAGAGTGGACGCCAACACCTGATGAAGAAACTCCGGAGACGAGCATCCCCGTCAAGGAAGCAAGTAAAGTATGGGTCATGTACTTTGATGGTGCCTTTTCGCTCCAAGGCGCCGGTGCGGGTGTGTTACTTGTCGCACCCACCGGAGAGCACCTCAAGTACGTGGTCCAGATGCACTTTCCCAAGGAGCAAGCAACAAACAATACTGCAGAGTATGAAGGCTTACTTGTCGGACTTAGGATCGCGGCAGACCTTGGGATCAAGAAGCTTATTGTCAGGGGTGACTGACAGCTTGTCGTCCGCCAAGTGAATAAAGATTATCAGAGTCCGTTGATGGAAGCCTACATTGATGAAGTGAGAAAGTTGGAAGAGCATTTTGACGGCCTGCAGATGGAACACGTTCCGAGAGCTCGAACGACATTGCGGATGGCTGTCAAAATGCGCCGACTCAAGTTGCTGTGGAACCAGGGATCTTTGTGCTCAAGTCGACGCAACCATCGTAACACCATCAACTGGACAGAGCAAGAAGAGGAAGTTGATTTCGGTGACTACTTTCCGGTGAGCTGCCGAAGCCGCCGCCAAGAAGGTCCCCGTGATCAACACCAAGAGTGCTGAGGAGCAGTCTGCTCCGACAAGCCCTAGGGTTTGTTTCGTCGAAGCAGACGCTCCCGACAAGTTTTGCTCCGGCAAGCTTACCGGGGAACATCAAGCTCCGGCTGAGTCGCAGATTCTTGCCGTAGAAGCAGATGTTCCCGCAGCAGCATTTATGCCTTTAGTCCTTGTTGTCGAGCCGCAAGCTCCGGCATGGGCGCAGCAGATTGTCCGTTTCCTTCAAACAGGAGAACTTCCCGAAGAGCAAGAAGAAGCGGAGAGAGTAGCCCGGCAATCAAGTATGTACCAGTTTGTCGACGACATACTGTACAGAAGAAGATTCAACGGAGTGAAATTGAAGTGCATTCCCCGGGAAGATGGACAGGAGCTGTTGGCGGAGATACATGGAGGCATATGTGGTCACCACATTGGCGCAAGAGCACTTGCCGGCAAAGCATTCCGGCAAGGTTTCTTTTGGCCCACAGCCCTCCAGGACGCAACGGCACAAGTAACCAAATGTGAAGCGTGCCAGTTCCACTCCAAACAGATACATCAACCAGCTCAAACTCTCCAGACGATCCCTTTATCCTGGCCATTTTCGGTCTGGGGGCTCGACATCCTCGGCCCCTTTCCTCGAGCTGTCGGGGGCTTTGAGTACTTGTACATGGCAATCGACAAGTTCACAAAGTGGCCGGAAGTGGAAGCAGTGAGAAAGGTGACAGCACAGTCAGCAGTCAAGTTCTTCAGGTCGATTGTTTGCCGTTTCGGAGTCCCTAACAGGATCATCACCGACAATGGCACACAATTCACGAGCCACACCTTCATGCAGTACGTCCAAGATCTTGGCGCCAAGATCTGCTTCACTTCTGTTGCTCACCCGAGAAGCAACGGTCAAGCGGAGAGGGCAAACGCTGAAGTGCTGCACGGGCTCAAGACAGAAACTTTTGACAGGCTGCACAAGTGCGGAAAGAATTGGATCGAGGAGCTGCCAGTGGTTCTTTGGTCCATCAGGACGACGCCAAATCGAGCCACTGGCCAGACACCTTTTGCTCTGGTCTACGGAGCAGAACCAGTTCTCCCCACGGAACTCGTATACGGATCGCCTCGAGTGCTCGCTTATGATGAGCTTGAGCAAGAGCAGCTGCGGCAAGATGATGCGCTGCTCCTTGAGGAAGATCGTCTTCAGGCTGCTGTACGAACTGCTCGATACCAGCAAGCTTTGCGACGCTACCATAGCTGCAAAGTCAATGCCCGAAGTCTCGAGGAAGGTGACCTTGTTCTTTGGCGCGTTCAATCCGCCAAGAATTCCAACAAGTTGACACCAAAGTGGGAAGGCCCTTATCGGGTGAAACGAGTCACTAGGCCTGGCGCTGTCCGCCTTGAGACCGAAGATGGCTTTCCGGTGAGCAACTCCTGGAACATAAAGCATCTTCGTAAGTTTTACCCATGAGGCGCGGTGGCCGGAACCTGCTGTTCCGGCAACCACCTTTAGTACAAGCCTTGCCGCTGTTACATGTAACCCTTTGTACAAAGCCGGGCGCAGATCCCGTGCATAAATAAAGATCATATGCTCCGAACATCTTGTCAAATTCCATGCCTTTTTTTTTCTTGTATTATCTGACACATTGTGCAGCACTTGCCGCCGGTAAGCAATAACGAGCCTTAAGGCTCCATATCTTTATTTTTCTCTTCTTTTTTTTCTCAAAAAGAAGGTTCCTTCGCCCACAAGTTCACCGGGGGGGAGGAGGAGATAATGGTGTGGACCAGGCGTCGTTCAAAGAAGTATAACCTTGCCGGGACACAGATGACAGAAAAGCTAAGTTGCCAAAGTTTGAGCACAATCAGTTTTAAAATTTCTTAAGTTATCTTCCTTCAACGACCGTGCTTTGTATGGAAAACCTGTGCGCGGAGGAACCAACGCGTAGCTAGTTGCGCCCTTACTTTGTTTCGAGTCCGCTCAACAACTTAAGTGTGATGCGACTGGTTGGGACAAGGTTTCTGGCCGGAGGTAGCACCGCCAGCAGGCTGCTGATGTCCCGCACTCAGCGCTCGTGGCAAGGGTGCCTACGCCGGCAAGTTCCCTAAAAAGCGTAGGGTAAAAACATACAAGGAAAGGAATCAAGTAAAGGGAATAACATAGCAAATACAGCCCAAGATAAAGTTATATTACAAAAATAACTTGCCGCGCTCTAATAGATTGTTCTTGTGACATGTCTGGCAGCGGCATGAAAAAGGAGGAAAAGGGCGGCCTAATCTACACGATCGCCGTCGACCCTCCTGACTTGGTTCACCTTGTCCACAATGGGTGCGACAAGGGCTTTGAGCTCTGCAAGATCAGCACCTGCCGGCAGCTTCTTGAGAACATTGGTGAGGTTGAGGTTCGGATTGCGGAAGAGCACCTTCACCAACACCTTCTCCAAGACTCTGGCACAGATTGCGCGCGACTCGTCGGCCAGCTGCCTTGGGATCCTTTCCCGGAGTTGCTGGAGAGCCGTCGCCACGCCCTTGAAGAACAATGTGAGCTTGGCGCTGGGTTGAAGGTTCTCGTCGGAAGAGTACTCGAAGCCCGCTAGATCCAGTTGCGCCAGCTCCTCGTCGATGACTGCAGCAATGTTGACGAGGCCCTCCATCCAGAGCTCCACCGTAGCCCTGAAGGTGTTCTGGGTTTCGGGGGCCCTCGTCAACAGCTCCTCGTTGGCCTTGAGTTCCTGCTTCAAGTCCTCCTCCCTCTTCTTGGCGCCATCCAGCGTCTCCGTCAGTGTGGCCAGCTTCAGCTCCAGATCAGCATTTGAGTCCTTGGCAGCGTTCAGTTCCTTGCCCTTATCGGCGAGTTGGACTTGCAGATCGCCGTGAGCAAGGGCGTCCTTCTCACGCTCATGCTGGAGCGCGGCAAGCTCCCATCCTTCCCTTTCAGGTCGGCCTCCAGCTGCGTCATCTTCACCTCCAGTTCCTTCTTGGCGGCCTCGGCAGCTGCGGCCGCGTCCTTCGCTTCCTTGAATGCCGCTCCAAGTGATTGCTCGCACGCGGCAAGCTCCTCCTCATAACTGTCCAAGTTGACCTTCCTCTGCGTCAGCTCGCCTTCTCGCATGGACAACCCCTCGGCGGCAAGCCGCTATTGCTCTTCGGCTTCTGCCTTCTCAAGGATGAAGGCCTTCCGCGCCTCGACAAGCTGCGCCCTCTCCTCTGCAATTGACCGGAGGGCCTCTTGGTTGCGGCTCTGGAGCTCCTCCGCATGCTTATCTATGTCCACTCCCGCCTACGCGACAAGTGCTTCCCGGGACTCCAGCTTCGCTTGTCGGGCGCGGTAGAGTGACACCTACTTCCGGAGCAGCTGCTCCTCCTCAGACTCGCCACTGCTGCTGCTTGGCGCGTCAACCACCGTCAGCCCAGCAGAGGCGAGCACCTCTCCGTCAAAAGCCTCTCCCTCGACCGGCACCACGAGCTCAACGCCTGGGAAGCTTGATGAAGCCACGCCCGGCCTTCAAGTAGATGCAGTGGGGCTCTTGAACCAGTGCTGCATCAGCGGCGGAGGGGTCGGCGGTCGGTGTAGCGCCTTGCGCTCCTGCGCCCTCAGGGTCGTCAGTACGATCGCCGGACCCCTCGCCAGCTCCTGCGCCAGCGGCCTTGGCAGCCTCTTCGCCGGCGGGATCGTTAGCGCCGGCCTCTCCCTCGGTAGCAGCGGCATCATCAGTGTTGCCGCGTGCATCCTCCTTGCCGGTGGCCTCGGTCTCCATCGGATCTATGGGAGGGGGATCTGAAGACAGGAAGAGGAAGAAAAATTCAAGCAAAAATCCAAAAAAAAATAAGATCAGAAGAAGAAGAACCCAAGGGGAAATTTCCGACAAGGAGGGTTACTTGTGCTGGGCTTTGTAGTCATGGGTTCCACCACCGAAGGATCGCTGGTCCCGTCCCTTGCCGGAGAACTGCCCCTTGCCGGGAACCTCTCCCTCGCCGGAGAGCGCTCCCTTGCCGGGGATTCCGTCCTTGGCGGCGTAGTTGAGGCAGATAGCACTTCAGGAGCGGCTTCTGGTTGTTCCTGATAAACCTGTTCTGCTCCTACACAAGCAAATCAACAATCAAGACATCAACAAGGAAAGAGCACCCATGCGCGCCCCACAACAGGAAGTGAACAAATACTTACGCTGGGGGCTGCGCTGGGGGCTGCTTCGGGGAGAGGTTGCCGGGTCCGACAAGGTGGTCTCGGACGCGTCCTCTACTGTCACAGTAGGACCGTCCTCGATGACAACCACGGGGACCTTGGCCCTCTTTGCCGCTCTCTCGGCCAGAGTCCTGAAAAGGAACAAGGTTCAGAGGGAAGCAGATCAGATACAAGACAAGAAACAGCAAGAATCGAAGAAATATAAGTACAACAAGAAGAAAGAATTACTCCTCCTCCTCTTCTTCCTCCTCGTCGGAGGTCAGCACAGAGAGGTCGAAGTCTGGTACCCTTTCGGCGCGACGAGACGGAGGAGCAGGCTCCCTTGGACGCTTGGCGGGGGCTGCGGCAGGATCGGAAGCGGCGGCCCGTGAAGACCCCGCTCCAGTTGCCGGCGCGGCATGAGATGCTCCCGCGGCAACGGTGCTTGCCGCGGTGGAGTGTGTCCTGCGACGCTGCGGCTGTTGGCCCGTCTGCCGCCCTGCTGTGCCTCCGGTCCTGCGGAGGCGCCTTCTTGGTTGAGATGGAGGCTGCGCTGAGGGCTCCGCCTGCGGCAAGCTGCTCGAAGACCGCTGGCCACTTGCGCCCTCGGCAGGCTCGCTCCCTTCGGCTTCGGGCTCCCCTTCGCCAACGACCTCCCCGACAAGGTCCTCTCGGTCGGCAAGGCTTGCCGCCTCGGCCGCTTCTGCCTCCTCCAACGTGAAACCAAACTCGCCCGCGGCGGCGGCTGCCGCCGCCTCTTCCGCCCTGGTGGCGATGTACCGCATCTTGTCATCAGTGGTGTCGCGGGTGAGGAGCCTCTGCTCGTCGGCACGGACCGTTACCTCCACAAAGCCGTCGAAGAATTGCCGCACGACGTCGTCGGAGGGCTCCTACCAAGTTGGGATAATCCCGTGCGAGTCGCACTCCGGCATCATTGCGCGGATGCGATCAAGCTGGGAGTTGTTGCACAACGGGACAACGTCCTGCGGTAGCCTGAACCACTCCGGATGGTTGGCGTCGTGCTTGAACAGCTCCTTCAGCATCCCATCCAACTCCAAAACAGTGAAGTTAAAATTGAGGCCTGGGCGCAGCCTCATGATATCTGCTGGGCCCCCGAACAGCCAGGCGGGCCTCCCCCTCTCCTGCAGAGGGGCGATGCGGCAGCGAAGAAAGTCCGCGCCGACAGCTCCTACAGTGAGCCCGGCAAGCCTGAGCCACAGGATCTGGGTGGTGGCGATCTTCAACTTAGCATCGTCCGCCGCCAGGGCGCTCCAGTCGCCGCCGCACACTACCCGGGCTTGGCGTAAATTGGTGAACGGCTGCGGATCTGCATCAACAATCCAACACCACTCCGCTCTCCACTCATCCCACTTGCTGCGGAGCTCCCCCTCCAGATAGACTTCTTTCTTGCCGGCTCTCGAGATCCAGGCGATCCCGCCAGACAGGGGCTCTCCTTTCTCGACCCGGCGCATGAAGTAGTGGCGGAAGAGGGCTACATTTGGGTGGATTCCGACAAAGTTCTCGCAAAGCTGCGCGAAAACCGCCATGGTCAGAACGGCGTTGGGGGTGAAGTCGAGAAGATGGAGCCCGTATGTGTTCATAATGTCGCAGAAGAAATCGGAAAAAGGCGGGCAGAGCCTGCAATAGAAGAACAAGGGGAAGGAGTAGTATCCCTTTGGACACCGCTTTGAAGTAGAAGCTTTGGCGGAGAGTACCTGCATGCGCGGATGCGCCCGCGTCTCCGTCGACCAGAAAAGGTAGAACCACTCCCGCAGCTCCTTCGCAGAGAGCTCGGTGGGGAAAAGTGCTCGCTCCTTACGCTGCGCCTCAAGCCGGAGTGCCTCGGCCGACTTCACACCCTTCCCGGTCTTCGGAGCCATGGCGGAGGCGGTGGGGGAGAGCGGGGGCGTTGGCTGCGACGGCGGCGACGAGCGGCGGAGCGCTGCTCTCTTTCGGCTTGGGAAGCAGAGGGGAGCGGCGGAGATTTCTGGGGAAGGAACTGCAAGTGGCGAAGGTGGGGGAACGACCCATGTTTCCTCTGCTTATAAAGGGGAGAGGCGAACGTTACGCCTTTCTCGATTAAAGAATCACCCACGATCTCTCCCACGACGCTGCATTCGGACGCGTGCGTTCTGGGGAGGGCGCGGTGGATCGGAGTTAGATTTGGTATGGACCCGGGCGCTGCGTGCGCGTGCCTGTTTTGGGCTGGCCCAACAGCGCTTCGGCACCGTGTGTGGCCCAGAGCCGGGGCTCTGTCGGTGTACTAAAGTAGGGGTACCTTAGTACCCCGAACTTGTGCACGGGCAATCGCAGCGTCCCGCGGCAAGGCTTGCCGGGAGTCCGCCAAGATCCTCCGCAGTTCCTATTTATGCCATTCAAGAACAAAGTGTATTAACTGAGAAGACAAGACTCCGGCAAGAGGAGCTTGCCAGGAAGGACGAGGCCCCGGCAAGACGAGCTTGCCGGGAAGGCCAACCAAGGCATTTTCAAGAAACTTGCCGCGACGCACCGCGCGTCCCGGCAAGACCCGACGAGCAACAAGCTTCCGGGCACGACAAGACAACGACCGCAGCAAGGCACTTGCCGCGGCGAGGCCACCACTCTGCGCCCACACTCCAGCGCATCCGACGACATGTCGCCGCAGGATCATTCCTGGCGCACATGGCGGGCGGCTGTGCAGCCAAGCGGTGCGAGGTGGCAAGTGGAGATGACGAGAAGGCCATCGTGGCGATCGGTGGCGCCCCTAACGGTCGTTTTCTGCACAGTTTGGGCGACCGGACGGGCATTAAATGCCCTTGTCCCCTGCCGTCAGAGTTAGGTAGGGTGCACTGTAGATAGCAGTTGTACCAACCACCCTTTTTACATTTGTACCCCTGTCTGCGTTGCCACCTGTCGGTGACCCCTTTAGCCTATAAAAGCAGGCCCATGCGCAGCGTAGGGGGGTTCGACTCATTCGAAACTACAGAACGCTCACGCTCTCGAGCAAGAACACAATACAAACCACAAAGCAGCAATAGGAGTTTTATCTCTCCGGAGAGCTCCGAAGCTGGGTAAAATCCCTCGCGTGCTTCGCCTCGATCTGCTCTTCGTGCGCCCACCGCTCCCTGCCAGACCGAGAAGGGGCCATGCCCCATAGGTGTTCGTTTCCCACGACAACAATGAAAATTGGAAGTGGTTTTCATGGGGGCGGTAGCGGGTAATAGTATTCTCCCTTCGGATTTATGACCTGGTCGAGCAAAAATCCCGCTATTTCCTCTTGAAGTGCTTCTACGCGCTCCGTTTCGAGGAGCTTCTCCCGCACCTCTTTGAACTTTTAAGAAGGAGATCAATATGCATGTGTATTAGTTGTGTGACTAGATATCGATAATGGTGTAAAAATTGTGAATAGTGTTCTGACAAGCGTACCCATTCCTGTCTTTGAGATCTGCTCCTTTCGGACGCCATCATGCGAATGTTCTCGCAAACGCAGAATGCACACAGATCAGTCCCTCGCTACCGCTTGAGGGCCTTTACGAGAATGGAATTTGATCAGATAATAATTAATCAAGCATGATAATTAAAGAGATGGCAGCTAGCTAGCTATCTAGTACTACTTAATTACTTACCTTGGGTGAAACCATTTAAGCTTTTGTTTCCATTAAGCCTTCCGTGATCTCGATGAACCTTGCCCAAGCCCCGCCCGCCGACAAAGAAAATGAATAAAGGGGTTATTAAATAGTTCATATCATGAAATGACGTACTAAATAGGCCGAGATATATAGTTAATAATGATTGAAATTACCTGTTGACTATCCCAAACAAGATGTTATAGTCAGCTTTTCCTGTGAGTAGTGAGTCCAGTATTTCAACTGTTCCGACGTCAACTTTAATGATACACAAGATCCAGTGAAATCTGAAGTTGTAAGGAAGTAGTATATCTTCATTGTGTTTGAGGCGCTTCAAGAACTCTAGCATGTTGTCCTCTACGTTCTTTTGATGATGTGGATTTATTAGCCATGTGTATTCATTAACAGTGTTTGGGTCAATGAACCCAATGCCAAAACGTCCACCTTTTCTCATTTCATACATCTTCATCCTGCATAATACCACAGAAAAGAATATAGTGAGGATAATTACAGGTAATGATTGATCAAAAGGATCACTACAGCTAGCTTGAGACTTAAATTATAGAAAGAAATCACTTACTGACAATCACAACTGACGATAGATTTGTCGAGTGCGTCTTGATTGTATGACTGAAACAGTTCAGAATATCCAACGGACTGAGCTTTCTCATGGAAGTAATGCTCCTCCTTGACATTCACCATGAGGGACAATCGATCTGAAATCTTGGTAATGTTCATGTACCATTGATGCAATTCATACATTCTCGTTGGGAGGTTCTTGACCATGTCTGGCTCGACCAAAGGTTGGCCCCGGACATATTTCCGTTTTATTTCATCCTCTCTAAGCACAGGCATGGGCTCGATCTCGAGGAGTTGTCCAACAGTGATGTTGAGAACTTCAGCCTGCATTATATGCTCCTCCGTTATTACCACATTGCCCACCTTGGGAACGTAAACTGTTTGCCCACAATAATATTGGGCGCGCGTACTGTCAGGTGTTGTTGGCACAACAAGCGAGGGGATCGATTCCGCCGCTTGTTCTCCCAGCTGGGGAATGGTTTTCCCGCATTTTTGACAGCTGCTTCTTGTTTGCTCGATCCCGAGCTTGCCTCCTTATGTAGACGTGCTCGATTTAACATCCTGATGTGGCGCTCATAGTCTGTGTCAACAGGCTTGGGAGCTGGTTGTTGAGCCATACGAATGAAGCGGTCAATCGTTTCCTCAGGAACTTTCTCCCTTGGTGGCGGTGGCGGTTTTGGTGCAAAATGGGCTTCCACCTCGGCCTTCGATATGGCTGCGATTTCCTCCTCGGACCTGTCATAAGCCCTCCGCGGAAGAGGCGTGAGGCTTGGACCATATTTATATCGCTTGCCTCCGCCTGTACTTCCTGTACTACCTCGACTCATACCGCTACGCACCATAGCTGCGGGGTGTCTCTTCTGCGATTGCTGAGGTGGCGTAGACGGCTGACGGGCTGAGTTGGACAAGGAGGAGTGGCTCAAGCTGTGCCGGACTTGGAGGAGGTGGCATGAGGTTGTGCGGACTTGGAGGAGGAGGGCCCGACGCTGTGGCGGACTTGGAGGAGGAGGAGTGGCCTGACACTCTGCCGGACTTGGGGGAGGCATGGCCTGACACTTTGCCGGACTTGGTGGACTTGCAGGAGCGGGAGTCTGCTGGCTCGATGGCAGACTTCGACGAGGAGTCGGCTGATGCGGTGTCGGTGGCCTTCGAAAGATGATGCAATCCTTTTTCCATAGGATGATACGATGTTTGGCCTCTCCGAGAAAGCGCTCGTCGTCACCTCCAGGAATGTCAAGCTGTAGCTCCGAATATGGTGGGTCCGCCACCTCATCAACCAAGACACGAGCATAGCCCGCTGGAATCGGGTTGCAATGGAAGGTTGCCTCGGGGGGATTTGTAAAAGCAATGCCGTCCGCCACCTTCATGGATATGTTCTTCATTTTGACATGTAGCTCGCAGTTAGTGTTCTCCGTGATGTCATCCACGGGGTTTCTACCCAGCATTGCATCGTCCGGGGCGGAACCCACGCTGCTTCTCGGCATGGATGGGGCGGTGCTATCCGATGCTGGATCATCCGCTAGCTGCTGCAGCTGCTGAGACCCCCTTTGCTGGGTAAGTGAGTTGATCTGCTCCTGCTACCGCTAGAATTTGACTGCCAATTCCGCTTGACTTGCTTCTAGGCCTTGAAGGCGTTCATAGTCCCGCTTCCTCTGCTCCTCCTCCATCTTCCTCTTCTTCTCCTCTGCAATCTTCTTCCTCGCATGGGTTCTGTAGTCGGTGTTCCAGTCTGAAAACCCCTCATACCACGGAATAGCGCCCTTACCTCGTGTTCTTCCCGGGTGTTCAGGATTTCCCAGGGCACGCGTAAGCTCGTCGTTCTCTCTGTTGGGCTGGAACACCCCCGATCGTGCCTCTTCTATTGCAACATGTATCGCATCGTCGGCTCCCTTCAGACTTGCCTTCGTCGAAACATTTCCTGTCTTCGGGTCCAACTCCCCCCCATGCGCATAGAACCAAGTCCTGCACCTGGGGGGCCAGCTCTTAGTAACCGGAGTGACACCTGCATCCTCCATATCTTTCTCAGACTTATCCCACTTAGGCATTGCCACCGCATAGCCACCGGCCCGACTTATGGAACTTATCCTTTTTTGGCATTCTTCTTGTTTATTCTCGACCGTTCCTTAGCTAATTCAACCCTTGAATTTCACGAAATCGTCCCAATGAGCACGTTGGTTCTCTAGTGTTCCCTCGAATCTGGAGTCTTCCTTCCTCCCTTGACGTACTTGTCCCATTCACGATTCTTGTGGTTCTTGAATGCAACCGCCATCTTCCTAAGAGGGCGTCCTTGACTTCTCGCACATCCGCTTCGTGAAATGATCGGTAGGGTGAAATGTTCCATGAGAGTATCCCAAAGCAGATCTTTTTGATTCTTCTTGACAAAAGTAACATCTGGACGTGGCTTTGCTGGCTCTCTCCATTCTTGAAGTTTGATCGGGAGTTGGTCCTTCATAAGAACTCCACACTGATGAACGAACTTGTCCGCAATCTTCTTAGGCGCTAATGGTTCGCCATTAGGTCTGCATGCCTCGATATTGTACTTTATGCCGTCCTTCAACTTTTTGTTCGGGCCTCATTTCATCCTTTTGCCTGAAGATTTGCTCGATCCGGATGGCTGAAAGAACAAAGATCGATTCGTTAATATATCTTCAAGTCATTTAAAACATGTGATGATCACCAGATGCCTGCTTATATAAATATATATACCTCGCCGGTCTTTGTTGTTTCAGGATCAACATGTTCTTCGTCATCGTCATAATCGTAGTTCATGACTTCATCAATTCGGTCGTCGCGATCGAATATCATATCACCCTCTCCGGTGTTGTTTAGAAATTCGGAGCCGTCATAATCTTCTTCATTCTGATCATCATATGGCCCGCGTATCATATCGAACATGGTCTGTTCTCCCTCTCTGTCGGTATTGTCTGCCATAGCTTTTATTTAACTAATCCAAAAGAAATATAAAACAATTTAGTACTCAAATTACATCGTCTCGAATAATAGATATAATCTCGAATACATCGTCTCGAATAATAGATATAATCTTGAATAATATATAATATTGAATAGTACATCACTGGCTAGGTAGCTAATTAAAGATCGAATACTACAGAAGAATCTAGGACACTCGCGGTTCCTGCGGCGCGGGCGGTGGACACCTAAAGAGAAGGAACCCTCACAGGATCATAGCTGAAGTGAGATCCCCGAAGAAACTGCCAGGTATTGGAGAACCTACCGCCCTCTAACGCAACCATGTAGCGATGGACGTGCTCGTCCTCCTCCCTGACACGGCGATGTACCACCTCCGGCGGGACCGGTCCCTCCAAGACCAAACTCGCCCACGTGAACGCCACCAAACGAGATCAGGGTCGATGGCGGGACCCGGGTTGGGTTACTCATCAAGCGGCGCGCCCCTCGAGCAGCACCTCCAGTGCCAGCCAGCAAGGAGCCAGATCCGGACATGGGTCGGCTGGGCGTCATCATGAGACGGGTCGACGGCGAGGATGCGGGTCGGCATCGTCGAGAACAAATACTAGCTATATGCCATAAAAAGTAACATTTTTTAATGATTGGATTTTGATAACTAAAATTTCTAACATTTCTATATAACACTAATTATGCTTTCATTGCATATGTCAAAAATCTATATACTATTTCATACTAATTAAGCATCTAACACTAAAAATAGAAAACACAACTTCTATACATCCATTAAAAAACTGAAAAACAACATTATATAAAAAATTTCCATACTAATTAAACACTAATTATATCCATCTAACATGCATTCATACATATATAATAGTGAAAAAATAATAATCTAAATAATCTAAACTAATTAAACATACAAAATACAAATATACTAATATATACATGCATTAATTCATACATATGTACGTGTGTGTGTGTGTGTGTTCATCATGCATGCTTGTGTGTGTGTGTATGGGCTCGAGGAGGGGCGGCGGCCATGGTGGCCGCCGGAGTCGAGGGAGAGGGGTTAGAGGGGGAGAGCTCACAGCGGGGCGACGGCGACGGCGAGGCGACGGCCGGGGGCGGTGACGGGCGGGCGTGACGCGGAGGAGGCGAGGGGGACGACGCGACGGGACGGGCAGGCGGCGGCGACGGAGACGGGCGGCGGCAGGCGGTGGCGGAGATTTGAGCGGCGGCGGCGGAGGCGGCGGCAGCGATGGAGACGACGGAAACAGAGGAAGAAACAGAGGAGAATGACATTTTCGTAAGTATTGTATATATAGAAGGCACCTTTAGTACGGTTGGAGCCACCAACGGTACTAAAAACTATTTTTGCAGCCAAGCGGCGGGAACCACCCCTTTAGTACAGGGTCGTGGCACCAACCGGTACTAAAGGGGGGTCTTTGTACCGGTTGGAGCCACGACCGGTACAAAAGGGGTGCGGCTGGCTCCAGGCGGTCGTAAGTTTAGTCCCACCTCGCTAGTCGAGGGCTACCGTGACCGGTTTATAAGCCCAGTCACGGTAGCTCTCTCGAGCTCCTCTCGTAACCAGGCCTCTTGGGCCTACTGTCCTATTCGCCCATTGGGCCTATGGGCCTTTGGGGCTCAGATCACGCCCAACAAAAGGTTGTGTTGCTAGTCGTATGCAGGCCGCTTTGGCCCAGTAGGCGGGCTTTTTTTTCTTATTTTTTCGCTTTATTTATTTTTGTTTTATTTATTTTTGAGTTGTTTTTTGTTGTATTTATAGTTTCTTTGTGAATATTTTTGCTTTAGGTACAAAAAATTACAAACTTTCTGTTAGTGCCGGTAGATTTCAAATTTGAATAGTTTAAATTTTGAATTATTTGAAATTTGTGTGAATCACTAGTTTGTGAATAACTTAACTTTGAAAAAAGTTTTTTCAGTGATTCTTTTTTCTTATGTTTAATATTAGTGTGTTTTATCATTATATTCAATTTAGTAATGCTTAGGTTATTTAAAAAATTAAATGCCTTTGTAATAGTTCAGTTTTCGTCGGAGACCCCGATACTTCGAAAGAGATTGTCCATTTTGTACATCTTTCAACCTTTTCTGAGTTCATTTGAAATGCTTTTCAATTTCAGGGTCATTAACTGGAAAAAAATCAGTAAATGCATGAAAAGAATTTGTTTGCACATAAAATTTCTTCGCGTTTCAAAATCCAAAACACATAACTACCCTAACTATTACAGAGATTCCCCTCTGGGTGTGAAATACAGAAGAAAGTGATGATAGTGAAGCCGATCACATCCCAGATCTTTGGGTGTGAAACTTTTTCTTCGTGTGTGTCCCTTTGCGCCGTAACCATGGAAAATCTTCATCATTTAACGGGATGCTCGGGTCAATATTCACTGTGAATGGAGCAATTTCATCAAACTTTTCATAATCTTGACTTTCTGCATCTTGTCATCCACTCCCACGATGTTTCTCTTCACGAAAGAACTATGTGCCGCTTTGGCTCATCGTACGATGCATTCGCTTCCTTATCTTTTCTTTTTCTTGGCTTGGTAGACATGTCCTTCACATAGAAAACCTGTGCCACATCATTGGCTAGGACGAATGGTTCGTCTGCATACGCAAGATTGTTGAGATCCACTATTGTCATTCCGTCTCCTGGTCTTCCGTTACCCCGCCTCATGTCATATTGACCCATTTCCACCGAAACAAAGGGACCTTTAAACCACGTCGATAGTCAAGTTCCCATATGTCCTGTATATAACCATAATATGTTTCCTTTCCCGTCTTGGTTTCTGCATCAAAGCGGACACCACTGTTTTGGTTGGTGCTCTTCTTATCTTGGGCGATCGTGTAAAATGTATTACCATTTATCTCATACCCTTTGAAATTCATTATATTTGAAGATGGTAACTGGGACAGCAAGTACAGGTCATCTTCAATAGAGGTGTCATGCATGGTACGCGTTCGCAACCGGTGGCGAAACTCTGGTTTATTCACGTGTAATCCGGTCATCGACCGCTCCGGGTGTTTGGAGTGTAGCAAATTCTTGTGTTCATCCATATACGGAGCCACCAAGGCGGAATTCAGTAGAAGCGTGTAGTGTGCTTGGTGAGAGAATGTCCGTCCATACATATTATTTGTTCCCCTCCTAGCGTGCCTTTTCCATCGATGCGCCCTTATGTCGCGATTCAGGAACACCAATCGGCTTAAGGTCAGGAATAAAGTCAATACAAAACTCAATGACCTCCTCATTTTGATGGCCCTTGGAGATGCTTCCTTTTGGCCTAGCACGGTTATGAACATATTTCTTTAAGACTCCATGAACCTCTCAAAGAGGAACATATTGTGTAGAAATCTGGGACCCAAAACGTTAATCTCTTCGCATAGGTGAACTAGGACGTGCGTCATGATGTTGAAGAAGGATGGTGGGAACACCAACTCGAAACTGACAAGACATTGCACCAAATCATTCTGTAACCTTGGTATGATTTCTGGATCGATTACCTTACGAGATTGCATTGAGAAATGCACATAGCTTCACAATGGCTAATCGAGCGTTTTCGGTAAAGCCCCTCAATGCAACCGGAAGCAGTTGCGTCATAATCACGTGGCGATCATGAGACTTTAGGTTCGGACTTTTTCTCTGCCATGTTTATTATTCCCTTTATATTGACGAGAAGCCGACGGTACCTTAATCTCGGCGGGCATTCAAAGAAGATTTCCTTCTCTTCTTTGGTAAGAGCATAGCTTGCATGACCCTGATGTATGCCATCTTCTCCGTGCATACGTTGCTGGTCCTCCCGTGCCTCAGGTGTATCTTTTGTCTTCCCATACACGCCCAAGAAGCCAAGCAGGGTCACGCAAAGATTCTTCGTCACGTACATCACGTCGATTGCGGAGCGGACCTCTAGGTGTTTCCTATATGGCAGGTCCCAAAATATAGATTTCTTCTTCCACATGGGTGCGCGTCCGTCAGCGTCCTTCGGAACAGGTTGTCCACTAGGACCCTTTCCAAATATCACCTTCAAATCCTTGACCATATCATGTACATCAGCACCGAAGACGATGGCGAGGCTTCATCCGGTGATCCGCCTCACCTTTGAAATGCTTGCCTTTCTTTCTTCTGGGATGCTGCTCGGAAGAAATCGGCGATGTCTGTGTACACATTCTTCTTACAACTATTCAAATATATAGTGTTGGTATCATCCAAACAGTGCGTGCATCCGCGGTATCCCTTGTTTGTCTGTCCTGAAAGGTTACTGAGAGCAGGCCAATCATTGATGGTCACGAACAGCAACGCCTTTAGGTCAAATTCTTCCCCCATGTGCTCATCCCACGCACGTAGACCTGTTCCATTCCATAGTTTTAAGAGTTCTTCAACTAATGGCCTTAGGTACACATCAATGTCATTGCCGGGTTGCTTAGGGCCTTGGATGAGCACTGGCATCATAATGAACTTCTGCTTCATGCACAACCAAGGAGGAAGGTTATACAAACATAGAGTCACAGGCCAGGTGCTATGGTTGCTCCCCAAAAGGATTAATGCCATCTACGCTTAGACCAAACCATACGCTCCTTGCGTCATCTTCAAACTCCTTCCTGTACTTTCTTTCGATTTTTCTCCACTGCGACCCGTCAGCGGGTACTCTCAACTATCCGTCTTTCTTACGGTCTTCTCTGTGCCATCGCATCGCCTTGGCATGCTCTTTGTTTTGGAACAAACGTTTCAACTTGGTATTATAGGAGAATACCACATCACCTTGGCAGGAATCTTCTTCCTGGGGCGCTCGCCCTCGACATCACCATGCTCATCGCGGCTGATCTTATAGCGCAATGCACCACATACCGGGCAAGAGTTCAAATCCTCGTACTCACCGCAGTAGAGGATGCAATCATTAGGGCATGCATGTATCTTACGCACCTCTAACCCTAGAGGCGGACAGCCTTCTTTGCTTCAGACGTACTCTCGGGCAATTCGTTGTCCTTTGGAAGCATATCCTTTATCATTACCAAGAACTTTCCAAATCCTTGTCGGATACACCATTCTCGCCTTCCATTGCAGCAATTCGAGTGGTGCCCAGCTTTTTCTTGTCACCACGCAATTGGGTACAACAATTTTTTGTGATCCTCTAACATGTGCTGCAACTTCTTCTTCTCCAAATCACTTGCACAATTTCTCTTTGCATTGGCAATGGCCCGACCTAGATCATCAATGGGCTCATCTAATGCCTCTTCTTCAGCTTCTTCCCGCATTGCCGGCTCAGCTTCTTCCCGCATTACCGCTCAGCTTCTTCCCCATTGTTGTATCATCGTATTTAGGGAACCCATGGCGGGATAGTTGTCGTCGTCCTCTTCTTCTTCATTGTCTTCCATCATAACCCCTCTTTCTCCGTGCTTGGTCCAAACATTATAGTGGGGCATAAATCGGACTCAAACAGTGGGCGTGAATGGTTCTTGGCGAGAGTAATTGCGACCATTCTTACAGCCAAGACATGGACAAGGCATAAAACCACCCCCGCTTGTTTGCCTCACCGCATGAGCGAAAAAGTATGCACGCCTCAACGAACTGGGAGAGCATCGGTCATCGTACATCCATTGCGGCTCATTTTAACACCGAATAGATCAAATTAATACAAGTTCATACATAAAGTTCATACAACACTTAAATGCAACAAACAAATAACTCTCTAGCTAAAGCATTTAAAATCAACAACAAATGCGATCAAGATCGCAACTAAGGTAACAATTGATCCAACAAACATAATGATACCAAGCCTCACTATCGATGGCATATTTTCTAATCTTTCTAATCTTCAAGCGCATTTTCTCCATCTTGATCTTGTGATCATCGACGACATCGGCAACATGCAACTCCAATTCCATCTTCTCCCCCTCAATTCTTTTCAATTTTTCTTTCAAGTACTCGTTTTCTCTTTCAACTAAATTTAACCTCTCGACAATAGGGTCGGTTGGAATTTCCGGTTCACATACCTCCTAGATACAAATATCTATGTCAACTTGATGGGCATAATTTGTCATAAACACGAAATGCAACAAATAGTTTTAAAAGAGAATATACCACATCTGAATCATAACAACGACGAGGGCCGACGGGGACGGATATCAACCATGGCACTATGTATAACAAACAAGGTACGGGTAAGATAATTATTATACGAGTAACTATATATCCAAATCAGACAATCATCAATTTTTTATATAAAATTTCATGAACAAGAGGCTCACCACAAGGTGGTGCCGGCGACGGGACGGTGCGGGCGATCGACGGTGGTTACGACGGAGATTTATAAGGCACTAAGTAAACCACACCTACATATGCAAACTAAGTGTCATTTTTGACCTCAGATTGCATATAAATCAAATACTAGCACATATATATATTTCCTCCAAAATTACTAAACTCACAAATTAATAACTATATAAAGCATTGCAAGAGCTAATCTAGCAATGAGAGATGAAAGGACAAAGTTGCTAACCTTTTGATCATTTGAATGGATGGGGGCCTTCAAATCTTGACAAATTTTGGGCAAAATGTGTGATGAGCTCGAGAGGAAGAGGGGAAGAACAGAGAGGAGAGGGGAAAGGGGAAGAAAAGAGCGAGCTCGGGTGGACGAAGGGTTTATGTAGGACGACCTTTAGTACCGGTTCGTGCCAAGAACCGGTACTAAAGGTGCTGGAGGGGGCCCAGACTGACAACATCCTGCCACCACTCTCATTAGTACCGGTTCGTGGCACGAACCGGTGCTAAATGTTAGCCACGAACCAGTACCAATGAGAGCGGCCCTGCTAGCCGTTGGAACCGGCACTAATGTATACATTTGTGCTGGCTCAAATACAAACCGGCACTAATGTGCTTCACGTTTGACCCTTTTTCTACTAGTGTAAGTTGAGGAGGAGGAGGTCGTACGTTGATGGATGCATCTTTCTTCTTGCGTTCTGTAACCACCACTGCGATCGCATCATCGTGGCCTTAATTCTTATTGTCATGTTGCATTCTCATTCCAGTCAATACCGACATGTGCGATCCCATTGCTTAATTATATGCATCGCTGCAACTAGTATTCCATCTGTAAATTTATAAGTTGTGCTTACCTTTTCCATCAACTTCGTGCAACGCGCGAGCATCTTGCTAGAAACACTAGAACATGTCGGACCGTATGTGACCAAACCGACGATGCGCCAATCTAGCTACTACGTACCCTGCTTATTTGGCGGAAATAGCCCCTCCCACTAAAAAAAAGACACATCCGTGACATTTTGGGCCGAACGAATTTTTTTCTTGTCATACATATGACACTTCTATGATGATAATTGTGACAAAACCCGGTATCATCATAGATGTGGTGGGCTCCTACTTCTATGACAAAAAATCAAGACTGAAAATGGGGTTTTCGTCCTGGGTGGGCCGGAGACGCAACTGCATGACATTCTTTGGGCCGTCCATGACGGAAAAAACCGTGGTAGAAGCGAGGTGGAGGAAATTTTCGGGGAGTTGCCGGTTACGGTGGGAGGTCGGGGGCGGAGTGATGCGCATTTCTCTCTCAGACAGTATCGCTGCAGCGTGTGTGAGGCGTTGCCTCTAATCGAAACCGAAAGCGAGGCGTTGGGCTCTAACTAAACTGGCGATGACTGCTGCAGCTACGCGTTCATCGAACCGAGCGATCGATCGATGGCTGTTAATTGAACCCGACGGAGCGATTCCTTCGCTACTGCTGCTAACTGAAGCCGTTCGATTGGATGAACAGTGAGTGTTGCGGGGGGGGTGGATGAACAGTGAGTGGTGGCGTTGCCTCTGGATGAACAGGAACCCATGGTGTGGAGGGCTCGATGAACAGTAGACGGTGGAGGGGTGGCCGTGGAGGGGTGGCTAAACAGGACCCCGTGGTGTGGAGGGCTGGATGAACAATAGATGGTGGAGGGGTGCTCGTGGAGGGGTGGTTGAATAGTAGCTGGAGGAGTAGCGCGCGGTGGAGGCTGGATAAACAGGAGCCCGTGGAGGCTGGAGGAGGTCGACGGTAGCCCGTGGAGGCTGGAGGAGGTCGACGGTGGAGATGAACAATATCCCGTGGAGTCCCGTTTTGCGGCACGCGGACCCATCCCGATGAACATGACCCCGTTTCGACCGTGGCGCCCAACACAAGTCGGTTTAAATGCATTTTGGTACGCCACACCCCTCCCGATCAACAAGACCCCCGTTTCGACCGTAAGAGGTCCGTTTCCTCCGTTTTGCGGTACGCCACACCCCTCCAGATCAACAAGACCCCCGTTTCGACCGTAGGAGGTCCGTTTCCTCCGTTTTGCGGTACGCCACACCCCTTCCGATCAACAGGACCCCGTTCCGAACGTAGGAGGTCCGTTTCATCCATTATGCGGTACGCCAGGCCTCGTTTCCATCGCCTGTTCCGTCCATGCCCTCCCGATGAACACGACCACGCATTTCGTTCCGACCCAGCCGGTTGGCTCCCACGCGTTCTGTTGCGTCCCGATGACCACGGCGCATTCCGTTGCCTCCCCATGAACACGATGACGACTCTGTTTCTCCGTTCCGACCCAGCCATGTACGTATGCGCGAGTAGGCATTCAAGACCCCTCCCGTATGTACGTATGTGGCCGTATTTTCTTTCTTGCACCCTGGCTGTCAGGACCGGATTTTCGGGATATTATTTTCCCAGAAACAGGCACTTGTGCTCACCAGCCCCAGGATTACTGTTAGCTGGCGAGACACCAACATGATACAGAAACTCCAAGCAAAACACAAAATATGTAGTACAAGACCATTCTGGCCTATGAGTACAACAAATGGTTTTTAGGGGCTGATGGCGGAAGCGGTGTGTGGTCTTTCAGCATCTATGGGACTCCATTTCCCACAGGAACAGCTGACCTGGATAACTCCTATCTTTGCGAGGCTGCTATCACCATTGCTTAGGTTACGGGGCTGTCATCGCAACGCTCCTCTCCAAGCAAGAAATCGCAACGCTCCTCTGAATGTACTCGCAAACATTATGAACACGGGTATAACATAACAAAAGATAATCACGTACTGAAATATTCTGTGATCACAACGTCAATCATAAAATAAAATCCATGATGCACGTAAGCAAGTTATTCATATAAAACATGATTATGCAGTCAGAGAGTAGAAATAGAATGCACCGATCGGGTGTCTGGAGCGACGCCTCGAAAGGACAATAACATAAAGCATGCCTCAGTCGGGCGTCTGAGCGACACCACATAAAGGGCTTATAAGTGAAATAAGTAACAAACATGCGACAGTCGGGCGTCTGTGCCACAACACATAAAGGGCTTATAAAGTAAAATAACAAGCATGCCACAGTCAGGCGTCTCAGCGACACCACATAAAGGGCTTATAAAGTAAAATAACAAGTATGCCAAAGTCGGGCATCTCAGCGACACCACATAAAGGGCTTATAATAAATTAATCATAGTGAATATCCAGGAGGTAGAACCGTCCCAGGGATACTCAATAATTCAAATAATATAATGGGTTAGTCCATAATAATAATAATCATAATTATCACAAGTCACAAGTCATGATCCATGTTCTGGTTTTAGCAGTTTCTCCTCCGAAGACCGACACTAAGACCGACACTTGACCCATCCCTGACTGTAGTCCTTAACCATGGACACGGCTATTCGAATAAATTTAATCTCTGTAGAGGGTGTACTATTTACCCACGTGTAACGGATTCCTTTAGTCCATCGGGACTAATTCTGTCTACGGTCTTTTAATTGAAAACACACCTGACCCGCACACACCAGCTTAACTTACCGGTGTCTGGAATCACCCACGACACCTGTCAAGCAAAACTCTAAGTGGGGAGGCTACAACCTCGATTAGCATGGGATCAAATTTATACCGCGCGCTACTAAGGGGTGCCCCCCTCTCGGTCCCAACCAGAAAAACCCATGCCCCCGGACCAGGTGACCTGTCTACCGGATGCAGCCGGTATCTTCCACCATGGCCTCCCTGTACGGTGTGTGCCAAGAAAGGGGTTGACAATTTACTGAACTGTACCCTACCTATTGTCGGTGTACTAAAGTAGGGGTACCTTAGTATCATGAACTTGTGCACGGGCAGTCGCAGCGTCCCACGGCAAGGCTTGCCGGGCGTCCGCCAAGATCCTCCGGTATTCCTATTGATGCCATTCAAGAACAAAGTGTTTAAACTGAGAAGAGAAGACCCCGGCAAGAGGAGCTTGCCGGGAAGGACAGAACCCACGGCAAGAGGAGCTTGCGGGAGGGCCAACCAAGAAACTTACGCGACGCGCCCGCGTGGCCCCGGCAAGACCAGCGAAGCGACAAGCTTTCGGGTGCGACAAGACAACGCCTTGCCGCAGCGAAGCCACTACTCTGCGCCCACGCTCCAGCGCATCCAACGACGTGTCGCCGCAGGGTCGTTCCTGGCATACGTGGCGGGTAGCTGTGCAGCCAAGCGATACGAGGTGGCAAGTGGAGATGACGAGAAGGTCATCGTGGCAATCGGTGGCGCCCCTAACGGTCATTTCCTGCACTGTTTGGACGACCGAACGTGCATTAAATGCCCTTGTCCCCTGCCGTTAGAGTTAGGTAGGGTGCACTGTAGATAGCGGTTGTACCAACCCCTCTTTTTACATTTGTACCCCTCTCTGCGTTGCCACCTGTCGGTGACCCCTTTAGCCTCTAAAAGGAGGCCCATGCGCAACGTAGAGGGGGTTCGACTCATTCGAAACTACAACACACTCACGCTCTCGAGCAAGAACATAATAGAAACACAAAGTAGCAGTAGGAGTTTTATCTCTCCGGAGAGCTCCGAAGCTGGGTAAAATCCCTCGCGTGCTTCGCCTCGATCTGCTCTTCGTGCGCCCTCCGCTCCCTGCCGGACCGAAAAGGGGCCCTGCCCCATAGGTGCTCGTTTCCCACGACATCTTTGGCGCGCCAGGTAGGGGGCGTCGAGGTTGTGCGAACCTGATCCGGTGTTCGCGCGCGCTACATCATCCTCTTCGTCGACATGCCACCGAAGAAGAAGGCTTCGGAGGTGGTTGGTCCGTCTGCGTCAATCCCACCGCCACAGGAGCAAACGGGTGGTGGGGTAGACGCCGGCGGAGGAACGGGCACCGACGGGGGGACTCACATCGTCACCAGATCCAAGGACAAGGCCCCGCAAACTTCGGCGTCCGTACATGCGCCGCGCCCCTCTCAGGAGGCGCAGGATCGACAACGCCACGATGCTCCTAGCACCGTGCTCGCATTAGAACAAGGCCAAGCTGGCGGATCGTGGGACGCTCAAGGCCAACATACACGCCAGCATGTTGGCGCGAGCGCGGCACAGTCGCCTGGACGAGATGTTGCTCCTTGTAACACTATTAGAAGTTTGAGCATGTCACGCTCCTCGCGTCGTTTGCCCCCGCCGCCGAAAACCCCAGAAGAAGCGTTGGCCCGAGCCCAACTGCTACTAGACTACCCTCCAGCGCCGGACAAGATCGACAACTGGAGGATCACCATCGAGCCTCATCGGCCGCTTAACGGCGACAAGCCTCGCAAGACGCCAGCGCAAGCCGACAGCGACAAGACCGTGGAGGTGCCACCACCGTGCACTCCCCGGCCCGAAGGACAAGATCGCCGACTCGCCGGGCTAACCTCGACACCGACTCCACCGTGTCGTCCGGACCCATGAAGCTTCGCCGCGATTAGCGCCAAGTTCTCCAAGAACGACGACAAGAAGACGCGCTTCGCTTTTCGCGCCGAGCATCGAAGAGAAGCGGCGTTAATCGACAGCAGCGCTGGGCCCACTGATGATATGCATGCGCCCGGGGAACCAGCGACTTGTCAGACGTGATAGGTTGCCCTGCGTTCACTCGTGAGCTGCGGCAGGTCCAGTGGCCTAGTACCAAGAACTTCAAGCCAGATGTACCCGAGAAGTACGACGGCAGGATACATCCGTCGGAGTTCCTTAGCATCTACACCATCACAGTGCAGGCTACCGGGGGGCGCGACGAGAAGATCCTCGCCAACTACTTCCCGTTGGTACTCAAACCCAATGTTAGATCTTGGCTCATGCACTTGCCGGACAACTCCATGTCCTCCACAGATCTGTGCCATCAGTTTGTCGGCGCCTTCACAGGCGGCCACAAGCCCCACGGCCAGGAAAGCGATCTTCATCTACTCGCCCAGAAGGAAGGAGAACCCCTGCGCAAGTTCATTCAAAGATTCAGCCAGGTGCAACGCAACATCCCAGACGTCCACCCCGCTGCGGTTATCAGCGCGTTCCATCAGAACGTGCATAACCACAGGATGAGGGAGGAGATGGCGATGTGCAAAATCAGAGATGTCAGCGAGCTCTATGCTCTGGCCAACAAATGCGCACGTGCTGAGGAGGGGAGGAAACTCCCCGGAGAGAATGCAGGAGCAGAAGGATCTGACAGTGAGGATGCCGCCCCGGCAAAGAAGAACCGGAGGCGGAATAACAGAAAGAGGAAAGCCAAGGATGTGCTAGTTGTTGAGCAGTCCGGCAAAGGAGGTGGCGCCGAGAAGGCCAAAGTTGGTGACTCCGACGAGGCTGTGGTGGCCGCCGACAAGCAGGACAGCTCCGGCAAGCAGTACTGCAAGATCCACCGCACCAAGGGCAATGATCTCCAGGCCTGCAAGAAAGTTGAGCAGCTTGTTGAGCTGTAGAAAGCTAAATACGAGCGGCGCGACAAGGAGAAGGCCCAAGAAGGTGGTGGGGGATCCGACAAGAAGCGTCCCGCACGGGGAGGGCGCCGCGGCAAGGCTAAGCAGAGGCAAGGAGATAGGCCTCCCCGCGGCCGTGACAAGGATGAAGACGAGGACGAAGACGAAGAGATGGATGAGGATGAGACCGATGAGCAGGAGTTTCCGAAGGCAACAGAGGTTTTGTGCATCGACGGCGGTGCTTCTCTGCACACCTCGCACCGCCAGCTCAAACAGTGGGTGAGGGAAGTAAATGCAGCAGAACCGTCAGTTGAATCGCGCGAGCCCCTGAAGTGGTCCAGCACACCCATCATCTTTGATGTTGAGGATCACCCTGATCGCATAACTGCGGTTGGGTGCTTGCCGATGTTGGTTTCGCCAACCATCCGCAACCTCAAGGTCACAAAGATGCTAGTTGATGGAGGGGCCGGCTTGAATCTGATCTCTTCCGCGGTGCTCAAGAAGCTCCAGATCCCCGACAGCGAGCTCGAAGAGACTGGTACGTTTCAAGGAATTAACCCGGGAAGGAGCAAGCCGAAGGGGAAGATCACACTGCCAGTGACATTTGGCAGCAAGCTGAACTTCAAGATAGAGAAAGTCACCTTTGATGTTGCCGATTTCCCATTGCCCTACAATGGGATACTTGGCCGTCCAGCGCTCGCCAAGTTCATGGCAGCCTCTCACTACGCCTACAACGTACTTAAGATGCCCGGTCCGATAAGCGTCATTTCTGTCCCTGGCGATGTCGGGGCGGAGCGGATGGGAGGCCCGCCCGCCACGAGCACCTATGGGGCCGGGGGCCCCTTCGTGAGTGCGGTACGAGGGCGGAGGAGGCACAGAGAGCATATCGAGGCGATGCACGCGGGCGATCTTTACCCAGCTTCGGGCCGCGATGGACGTGTAAAACCCTACTGCTGCTTTGTGTTGTATTGTGCTCGGGAGCTTGAAGAGCTACAGTAGCAGCTACACCGAGCGTCGGAGTTGCAAAGGCCTCGAACCCCCCTCCACATTGTGCATGGGCCTCCTTTTATAGTGCAAAGGGGTCACCAACAGGTGTCAACGTAGGAGAAAGGGGTAAAAATGTAAAAGAGGTGGTAGTTGGAACAGTGCGGGAACAGTGGAGCTACAGTGCTTGAACAGTGGTTTCTACCTACTTTGACAGTGGGGGACAAAGGCATTTAATGCCCGTCGCCGTCGACCCCAAAAGCTCCCGCCCTTGCGTCTCCGTCTGCCACGGCGATGGATCCACCACCGTGGAGTGCCACCGCACCCCCAGCTGCCTGACCATCCGCCCGCAGCGTCTCTGGAGAGGGCTCAAGGCGACGCGTGGGCAGATGAGCTGGAGTGCGGGCACACAGCGCAGCTCTCCCGGCAAGTACCTTGCCGGGGTCTTGATCTTGCCGGACCCGGGAGCTTGTCGGGCTTTGTAACTTGCCGCTCCCCGGGCCCTCGCCGGGACGCGTATAGCGCCGAGGCGTGTCTTCTATGATGTAGTCTTCTAGTCTCCCCGGCGAGCTCCTCTCGCCAGGGTCTTGCGTGAGCGATGTAATCTTGAGCCTGGAACGGCCTTCCCGGCAAGCTCCTCTTGCCGGGGTCTTCGATCTTCCTTCTCGTACACTTTGTTCTTGAATAGCTTGACATGGAGCAGGAATGGTCTCCGGCAAGCATGTGGTAGATCCAGCCGCGGGGAGCTGCAACTGCCCGTGCACAAGTTGGGGTACTGAGGTACCCCTACCTTAGTACACCGACAGGAGCCCCCGGGCCTGGGCCACACACGGTGCCGAGCGCTGTTGGGCCAGGCCCAAGACAGTGCACGGGCACACGCGGCCCATGGCGCGTCGAATCCGCTTCTGCATCCGCCGCCTCCCCCGTAACGGCACGCGTCGATTGCGGCGTCGTGGGAGACGTGGGCGGCGATGCGATCTTTAAGGCATCCACCCGTGATCGTGGTGCGAGCGAGGTCGCTTCACCCGTCGCCCGGCTCCGCACCGCCACGCGGACCTCATGCACGAGGGGTCGGGCGGCGAAGGTGGGAGGCCCAGGCCGTCAAAGCGGAGAAGGCGAGTCGGCCCGCTCCTCTGGCCTCCTCGCTTCCCGATTGGTCGGCGGGCGGTTGAGTTCCACCTCGCCCCTTTAAAAAGGCGGAAGGGGAGCACAATGGCCACACTCATCCTCTTCTCCTTCGTCTTCATCTTCCGTCCTTCTCTCGCCATGGAGGGAGAAATCCGGTTCTTCGACGGTGGCAGCGAGGGTCGCCTCAGTAGCGCACCTCTCCTTTATCCTGCTCCCGCGGCGGAGCCGCCCCGAGAGGGAGAGGAGGGTGTGGCCATGACGAGGCCGAGGGCGTGGCCAAGGCGGTCGGGGAGAGGCGGTCGTGGTGATGCGCCTCCCGCCTCTCCCCCGACGTCTCCTATCCACGATGCGGTCCATACTGGAGATGACCCCTGGGAGTTCTTCATCAAGCTGCGCCGAGCACCTCGTCGGCGCCTCCGGTTGCCGGCCTCGTTTGCGGACGCGATGGGACCGGATCCACCCGACGTGATGGAGTTGCGCATGAGGGGCTGCGGGATCAGCGGCACTCGAGTGAGTGTCGTGTCCCCAGCCCCCGGCGTGATGTTCTTCGACCGAGGGTGGAAGACGTTCGCCCGGATCCACAGCTTGACGGCGGGGTTTACCCTCCATTTCAAGTTAATGGAGGGCGACCTTCTCGCCGTCAAGGTCTTCGGGGACTACGGGACCCGGGTGAGATGCTGTGTGGACAGCTCCTCCGACAGCGAAGGTCCCTCCTCGAGCGAGAGTGACGAGGAGGGGAGCGACAGCGGCGACGAGGGGGATGGCGGGCCCGACTAGGCGTCGGACACCGCTGCCTCGCGCGCCACCGGCGACCCCGTAATCCGGGTCGCCGGCCTTCTGAACTCCCCGGGGCCGTCTCCTTGGGCGGTGGCGAGAGAGGCAGCGAGAAGAGGAAGAGGGGAGGGCGGCAAGGGCCAGGCCGGAGTACGAGGGCGAGGAGCCCTTGACAGCAGTCTCGACGCCCCACTACCCGTCTTCAAGCTCGCCTCCGACGCCTTCGTCTCCGCCAAGCCCCTGGCCGGCCCCCGGGGTGTTCTCTTGGTGTCTTCTGGCGCCCGTAGCTCTCCGGGGGGGTGCGTTCCCCATGCCCGTCACCTTGCGCAGCTCCTGAGGGCACGCCACCCGCAGCCGCGATGGCGCCACCGCCACGCCTCCTAGGCTCCTTCGCCCTCCCGGCAAGCTTCTCTTGCCGGGGCTCCTGACCTACCTCCTGAACTCCTGAGCAGAGAAACAGAGAGGGATCACGGCACCTTATCTTTTTAATTTGTAAGCCCTCGGGCCTTAGCTGAATTAAAAAACTTTTAATCCTCTCTATCATGTTTTTCATCCTCTATGGACTTGTATCAAACTAGGATGTTTTTAATGAAAAGAGGGAAAGCTTGCGGACCGAGTCTTTTACTTGACTTCGTGCCTTGTATGTTCTTACGCTATCGGGAGCTTGCCGGGCTTAACACGCTTGCGAAAAGGGACAGCCAGCTGGCGGTGTCGCTCCGGCAAACATCCTTGCCGGGCGATTCGATGCTTAACTTGTCGAGCAAGCTCGAAGCAAGGTAAGGTGCAGCAGCACACTTGTGTTTGTTGAGCGGACTCGGAAACAAAACAAATGCACGAATCGGGCCACGACTTGGCTCCTCCGCGTATGGGTTGTACAAGCCATGCTCGTTCAAAGACGCAGCCCCGCTTTCCCCGGTCCATGAGAGGATGCATGACGAGGGATGAAAAACTTATCTGATACCACAGCCCCCAGCAACTCTGGCTTGCCGGAGACGAATCTTGGTACTCGCAGCCCCCAGCGACGCTGGCTCGCCGGAGGCGAATCTTGGCGCTCGCAGCCCCCAGCAACCCTGGCTTGCCGGGGTCCAGGTGCTGGCGCGCTCTTCTGGTTTCTCCTTGTTGCTGTAATTTCAGCCATGAAAATAGCTGAAGTAGATATGCAACAGCTTCATGTATATGTCTATAAATCCTTTCTATGTGACTCTGCAATGCGATGCCGCACTTTACCCTTCGTATGTTTGTACTCTACGCTTTCGAGGAGCTTGTCGGTCGCGAACACACTTGCTGAGTGCGGAACATCAGCAGCCCGCTGGCTGGTGTTGCTTCCGGCAAGCAACCTTGCAGCCAGCCAGCCAGTGGCTGCTTGTGTTTGCCGAGCGGACTCGAAACAAGGCAAGGGCGCAGCTGGACCACGACTTGGCTCCTCTCGCGCACAAGCCTCTCATACGGCGACATCTCCGGCAGGGCTTGCCACGTTACACCCTCTACTTCACGCCCTTTGTGCTTTTACCCACGCTTCTAGGGAACTTGCGGGCGCTTAACACACTTGCTGAGTGCGGAACATCAGCAGCCAGCTGGCTGGTGTTGCCTCCGACAGCAACCTTGCGCGCCTAGTCGCGACGCACTTAGCTTGCTGAGCAGACTCGAAAAGCGAAACAAGGGCGCGAAGCTGGTCGCGCTCACTTTTAACTCGCTGAGTGTGCTCGAAGCAAGGTAAGGGTGCGGCTATCCACGAGCGTGCCTTGGCGCACAGTGTTTTACGTACAAAGGACTTAACATACGAGGATATAACATAAAAAAGCATGGAACTAAAGAGTGCTCTGCACAAAAGTTCGAGCAACATAGCTTTTCTTTTTCTCGTTTCCTTGCACCTGCCGGTGGAGCTCGATGGCGCGTCCTCGACGGCAGCGCAGCACTCCGGGGATGTGCGCTTGCCGGAACGAGCACTAGAGCTGCCCTCGCCGGGCTTAGTGCGCTCCGAGGAGCGGCGCTTGTCGGAGTGAGCACCAGAGCTGTCCTAGCCGGACTTGGAGCTCGATGGCGGGTCCTCGACGACAGCAGAAGCGCTCGTGGAGATGCGCTTGCGGAGTGGAGGGGAGCGGGGGCGAGCGGCGCGAGGAACAGGATATGCTCGGACTCCTAGTAGCGATAGGAGGAGCAGAGTCCTGCCCCGGCACTTTCGCTTTGCTCTTGCACGGACGGCGGTCCGGAGCATCCCGCGAGCCTCCGGCATGTTCTTGCCCCAGCATGTGAGTACCACCTCCCGTGGCACGGCGTTCTGGGTCGTCGTGCGCTGAGATGGACGTGGATCCACGGAGACCGAGGCGCGGTCATCCGTCCTGTCCCTGGATCTGGTGGCGCCGCGAGTACCCTCGCCGGTGTCCACCCTTCCGCTGGCGTCTCCTCCACCCACCGCTGGCTCCGGCGGCGGCGGGTGAGACGCAGACGGGTCTGCAACCCTTGAAGCCCTCGTCTTCGGGGCCATGGCGCAGTTGTCGATGAAGTCGGAGAGGTTGATGAAGAACGCGCCCGCGCGAACGCCGGATCAGGTCCGCACCACCTCGACGCCCCCTACCTGGCGCGCCAAAGATGTCGGGGCGGAGCGGATGGGAGGCCCGCCCGCCGCGAGCACCTATGGGGCCGGGGACCCCTTCGTGAGTGCGGTACGAGGGCGGAGGAGGCACAGAGAGCAGATCGAGGCGATGCACGCGGGCGATCTTTACCCAGCTTCGGGCCGCGATGGACGCGTAAAACCCTACTGCTGCTTTGTGTTGTATTGTGCTCGGGAGCTTGAAGAGCTACAGTAGCAGCTACACCGAGCGTGGGAGTTGCAAAGGCCTCGAACCCCCCTCCACGTTGTGCATGGGCCTCCTTTTATAGTGCAAAGGGGTCACCAACAGGTGTCAACGTAGGAGAAAGGGGTAAAAATGTAAAAGAGGTGGTAGTTGGAACAGTGCGGGAACAGTGGAGCTACGATTGCTTGAACAGTGGTTTCTACCTACTTTGACAAGTGGGGACAAAGGCATTTAATGCACGTCGCCGTCGACCCCAAAGCTCCCGCCCTTGCGTCTCCGCTCGCCACGGCGATGGATCCACCACTGTGGAGTGCCACCGCACCCCAGGCTGCACTGACCATCCGCCACGCGTCTCTGGAGAGGGCTCAAGGCGACGCATGGGCAGATGAGCTGGAGTGCGGGCACACATAGCGCAGCTCTCCCGGCAAGTACCTTGCCGGGGTCTTGATCTTGCCGGACCCGGGAGCTTGTCGGGCTTTGTAACTTGCCGCTCCCCGGGCCCTCGCCGACGCGTGAGTAGCGCCGAGGCGGTCTTCTATGATGTAGTCTTCTAGTCTCCCCGGCGAGCTCCTCTCGCCAGGGTCTTGCGTGAGCGATGTAATCTTGAGCCTGGAACGGCCTTCCCGGCAAGCTCCTCTTGCCGGGGTCTTCGATCTTCCTTCTCGTACACTTTGTTCTTGAATAGCTTGACATGGAGCAGAATGGTCTCCGCAAGCATGTGGTAGATCCACCGCTGGAGCTGCAATCGCCGTGCACAAGTTGGGGTACTGAGGTACCCCTACCTTAGTACACCGACAGGCGACAAGAAAGATGCCCTTATCTGTACCGACAAGATCTACCGGGAAGCAGCAGCCACAGCAGATTGCAAGACACTTGCCGCTGAAGCTCCCGGGGGGAAGAAGAAGACCAAGTCCGGCAAGAGCAGCTCTGATGCCCACTCCGGCAAGCGCACCTCTTTGGAGTGCTACGCTACCGTCGAGGACGCACCATCGAGCTCCACCGGCAAGTGCAAGAAGGCAAAGATAGCTTCACCAGAGACCAAGAAAGTGGCCGCCAAGGAGGACGGCACTGGTGGTACCTTCACCATCAGTGCCACGCTTGACCCTAAATAGGAAAGCGCGCTCGTTGCTTTCCTGCGAGCGAATGTCGATGTGTTTGCATGGCAACCATCCGACATCCCCGTGTTCCTGTGAGTAATTGAGCACCACCTCGCCGTCTGCCCTCATGCACGGCCCGTCAAGCAGAGAGTAAGGAAACAAGCAGTGGAGCGACAAGAATTCATTGCAGAAGAGATCAAGAAGTTGGAAGCAGCAGGCCTTGTCCGAGGAGTACTCCATCCAATGTGGTTGGCCAATCCTGTAGTCGTGCGCAAGGCGAACGGGAAGTGGAGGCTTTGAATTGAGTTCACTGATGTTAATAAAGCTTGTCCCAAGGATCCATTTCCCTTGCCGCGCATTGACCAGATTGTCGGCTCCACGGCAGGATGTGATTTGCTTTCATTTCTTGATGCATACTCAGGATATAATCAGATCTTCATGGCAGAAGAGGATGAAGAGAAGACCGCATTCATTACTCCATGTGGCACGTACTGCTTTGTACGAATGCCTTTCGGACTAAAGAATGCTGGTTCAACGTTTACAAGGGTAGTCAGTCATGCTTTTGAGCCACAGTTGCACAAAAATGTAGAAGCTTACATGGATGACATAGTGGTCAAGAGAAAGGACAAAGCAACTTTGATCCAAGATTTAGACGAGACTTTCGCAAATCTGCGCAAGATCAATCTCAAGTTGAACCCCGAGAAGTGCGTGTTTGGAGTTCCTTCCGGCAAGCTTCTCGGGTTCTTTGTATCTCAGCGGGGGATCGAAGCCAATCCCGATAAGATCAAGGCCATTGAGCAGATTGAAGCACCGAAGTGCGTCAAGGATGTGCGAAGGCTTGCCGGCTGCGTTGCTGCTCTCAATAGGTTCATCCACTACTAGGAAAAGGCATGCTAGTGGCGCACCAGTTTTGCCTTCTAATGGCGCATGGCTGGTGCGCCACTGGCATCACGCCATTAGAATTTCTTTCTAATGGCGCACTACATGTGCGCCATTAGAATTGGTATTCTAATGGTGACTGGCGTGTGCGCCATTAGTATCGCTCACAAGGCGCCACTATTATCTGCTATACTTACAGTAAACACATTGTAGTGTGCCATTAGTAACAACTTTTTTAATTCTTTTCTTCTTAATCTCATGTCACTATTTCACATATGAGATATTCAACACATATATATGTACAACAAGCATCCATATACCAATCATATCCAACACACAAGTTTCATCATATATACATACGCACATAGCCAACACATAGTTCCGCTGTTACAAAAGTTTCACATTGTTCATCCAACACCGTTATCCATCAATTCACAAAAGTTTCACATTCATACAAAATAAAAACAGAAATGGAAAAGAAGCACCCCATCCACGCAAGCTTCCGCCAATTAAATCAAATCTGCAAAATGATAAACAAGAAGTTAGAAGAAGAAAAGAAGAAGACTAGAAGAAGAATAAGAAGAGTTTTGGAAAAGAAGAAGATTAAGAAAAAGACTATAAGCTTATTATGTAAACTTGATCATTTTGTGCTAACATAAGTTATTTTGGAGCTAACCTATAGGAAACTAAGCATATAAGGTCTAAGTTAGTATATTAGAGCCAACTTAGGTAAAATGAAGCTAACCTATGTCATTTTGGAAAAGAAGAAGATTAAGAAAAAGACTATAAGCTTATTATGTAAACTTGATCATTTTGTGCTAACATAAGTTATTTTGGAGCTAACCTATAGGAAACTAAGCATATAAGCTCTAAGTTAGTATATTAGAGCCAACTTAGGTAAAATGAAGCTAACCTATAGGAAACTAAGCATATTAGAGATAACATAGGTAACTAAGTATATATATATCATTTTGGATAGCTAACCTATAGGAGATCTGACATACCTGACAAAGTAGGCAGTTCTTCTCCTTCTTCTCCTTCATCTCCTCGATCGCCTAGAGCGGCGAGGCTGTGGAGGCAAGTGGAGGTAGTGGGATGTAGTCTTCTACCACAATTGGCGTGGTCATGTTGCCCGGTGTGGGATCGCGGCGCCACCACCGGTGCGTGGTCATTGTCAGCACCACCACCATCGCGAGGCCACCTTGAGCACGACCATCGCTAGGTCATCCTCACCACCTCCATCTCTTGCCCATGGTCACCACCACCATCTCTTGCCCTTGGTCAGCCACCACCAGCGCTAGGTCATCCTCGGCCGATGCCCATCGTCATGATGTAGCTCCTCATCCTCACTCTGCTCCTCTTCTCCCGCACTCCAATCCGGATCATCCTTCTTGTTGTCTATGCTGGTGCGAGATCGCTGCTCTTGTCGCACATGACCAGAATCGCTGCAGCTTCGCATGTGACCATAGTCGCCGCTGCTTTGGTTTGTAGCCAATATCGCCGATGCTGCTCCTACCTGTCCAAAATGCAACAATGACCGTTAACAATCGATGTGAGACAAAGCCAAATGTAGAGGAATAAGAAGAGGCGAACGCATCGCATCATCATCGGCAGCAGATCGCATGCGACACATAGTCTTGTTGTACACCTTCACGATGAGCATGTTGGCTGCTGTCGTCGTACAAGACAAGGAAGTACCCCAGTTTGCAGTCGTCGAGGCACGGTAGAAGTTCTCCCACCCACGAGACAAGTACATGTGGCCCTTCTTGATCGCCAATTGCACATCCCATCGCTGCGAAACCCGCTGCCCTGTCGCAGCTTCACATTATTTGGCGGATCTTCACCCATCAAGATGTTCATAAACCTGTCGGGCAGCCTCTGCAGTTTGGGAAAATGAGTGATGTAGCAAACAATGATATCATAATGAGATGGGTGAAGGGGAGATCTCTCATTTTATATACCAGCCATGGATCCAAGCTGAAGCCTCAAGTATGATAGTGAAGAACTCGGAATCATCCAACTCAGATCATGTGTCGCAGATCGGCGGTGGCTGCTTCCGCCATCTCGATAAGCAGCAGAAGAGACCAATTAGTACCCTTACAACAGATCATAAAACATGCATTAGTCGCAGTATTTCATATGTCCTATTTTTAACAAAGTCATGCTAAAATTCACGGAAAATTTCAGCATGACCTTTGCTGAAAATAGGACATATGGAGTGCCCGAATTTGCCGGAACGGAAGTTAATCGACATTCCGCAAACTCAAGGGCCTCTCGGGTACCGCAAGTTCATCACGATACAATGGTCGGAGACAAAACCCAACAAACTAGCAAGTCTTTCTCAATGTGATCACAAGTAATTCAGAGGCATCACAATAAAGCAACACCTGCACTAGCCTAAAAACAAGTGAAGTTTCACCCATATAAGAACAACTTTATAAAAAATTTAGTTCTATGTTGCATTTTTTGTTCCCGATGTTAACAAGAGTGTTTGTCAAAAGGAAAACAAAGTTCATGGCAGCAGTAGCTAGCTTCTCATGCATCCCTCTTATCATCTAGCTAGCTAACTCTTGAATCCATGGGTGTCCAAGATTTTCTTTATAATTATTAGTATATCATCGTATGAACAGATAAATCGTAAAAAAATTATGAACAGAGAGAAAAAGAAAGGAAAGAACAAGAGCGAGAGTACTACTACTAGCTAGCTAGCGGTCTCGATCTAGCTTCGCATGCATTTCTCTCAATTTTGTTATACTTAAACACTACAAGGAATTATACTTTGTCATAGCTATTAGTCTTTGGACTAAGGGCACTAGCACACTAGTAAGTGATAGGCAACCATCCTACATGGAAATGTGAAGAGTTACATGGATGAGTACCAGCTCTAAGTGAAGGCTCAATGGATTCAAGATCAACCGATCAAGTTGCCCAAACCTGCAAGGAAAAGAGAGAATAATGATTTCGAACGCTTCGATGGCATACATAAGCATAAGTTCACCCCCAAATCAAGCATGGTTTCATCGCCCATCTAAACAACCACCACCACAAGGAGCAGATGTAGATAACTCACTCAAAAGACTAATAAACACCGATTCATGAGATGGATCACTTCCTTTTAACCTTACTAATGATATATATGGTCCCTTATTGCAACATTGCTAATAGAGGATGACATCAATTTGCTAAAATAGCTATAACAGAACACGATAGTCAATCAGCTAGAGAGCTTACTTCTAGGCTAGCAACAACTAAAGGCGTATGGGTCGATAACTCCTGTGAAACTTGTCACTAAATGGCCAAGAAATGATCTAGTTTTGAAAACTCTCTCGCTTTGACACTCCATCCGCTTTGACACTCCATAAAAGCAGTAACATCCAAACTCGATTCAGTTGACTAACTAAAACATCTGTACATGGAAACATGAACTAAAACACCGAGTCAAACAAACCCACAAGCAAACCATCACAACTAAAACTAGAACAATACCAGCATCTAATAGCACATACATATCATTACCAAAGATCGGTTTGAGGGTGAGACCAACCTAATGCATAGCAAATTAATTCAAGAAACTGCAGTTGGACAAAATAGGAAATTTAGAAGCATTCTACATAGAGCACAAGGAAGCAGAATGAAATCTCAATCTACTTCAGATGCATTTGCAACTGAACAATGTCCAGAGGTTGAGCAACTTGCATGCTTATAGCCTCCTGAACTCATCTTCACCATGTATAGGTTGGGGAGGGAGGAAGGATGGAGAGGGAGGAAGGAGGAAGGAGGAGAGGTACCTGGGCAGGCGCGGCCGATCGCCGAGTCGGGTCGGGTCGGGTCCGAGCTCATCCGGGTCCTCGCCACCGTGGTCGAAGGAGAGCAGGGCTGTGGGCGGGCGGAGGGAGGAGGACTCTGCGGGAGGGAGGAGGAGAGGAGAGGAGCGGCGGCGCGGGCGGAGGAGAGGAGAGGAGCGGGCGGCGGGGCTCGGCCGATCCTGCTCGGGGCGCGGGCGGCGGGCGGCGGCTGGGCAGCATAAGACCACACAAGGGCGGGCGGCACTGACGGCAGCGTCAAAGCGCGGACGGACGGGGGCGGAGCAAGGAGCGAGCGGCGACGGTGAGAGGGGAACAGTGACATCTGGCGAGGGAGGAGGGAGGCAACAGTGAGAGGGGAACAGTGAACTGGGAGAGGGATCTAATGGCGCACGCAAGCCTAGTGCTTGAAGTACAACCATTCTAATGGCGCACCGGCCCAAAGCGCCATTAGAATTTACTAGCCCGATTGGTCGTTATATACCACATAACCCCAGTCCATCGTAACAAGCCCACTATAGCCCGTCGTCAAGACGCAGCACACACACGAGGAGGTCTGGGTTCGATTCCTGTGCTCCCCATTTTTGTATTTATGCATTTAAAATGATGTTTGATATTTATTTGTGTTTAAATATGTTCAAACTTGTTTAAATCATAATAGTAATATTTTTATCAAAATAGAAATAATTTTTAAAAATATCATCAAATTTGTTATGTGAAAATATTTATGAATATGAAAAATATCATCAAATTTATTATTTGAAAATATCATCAAATTTCTTATTTGGAAATATAATCAAATTTGTTTTTTTTTGCAATTTTAGTTGCATCCATTTGTGACGGTGGAGCGGGCCGGGGGGTGTGGGGAGAGGGTGCGAGTGGTCGTCGACGGCGGTGGAGTGGGGGACGGTGCGGGCCGGGGGTCGGCGGCAGCGGCCGGTGGAGCGGGGGAGGGTGCGGTGGGACGTCGGCGGCGGTGGAGTGGGGAAGGGTGCGGGGGGTCGGCGGTGGAGTGGGAATGGTGTTTTTATATTTATTTGTGTTTATCAAACTTGTTTAAATTATAACAGTGTAATATTTTTTATAAAAATAGTAAAAAAATAAAAATATGTTCAAAATGTAAAGGCTGGGGGCGGGCGGTGCTCGGCGGTGGAGCGGGAGGTTGCGATGGGTAGAGCTAGCGGGGAGGTCTTGGTGCGATCGAGATGGAGGGGGATCGAGGTCGAGATGGAGGGGATCTGAGAATGGCGACATCTGTGACGGTGCGCCATTAGAAGTTATATATAGTAACGGCGCATTGGGTGAATTAGTTTGTATGGGAAAATGAAAAAAAAAAGAAATTCATACTAATGGCGCACTCTGTCCGCCGTGCGCCATTAGAGTCTTCCACTCTAATGGCGTATGAGGAACAGGTGCGCCATTAGTATATAGTAGTGGCGCACTGCACCCGCGGTGCGCCATTAGAATCAATCCTATCTATAGCCCTTTTCCTAGTAGTGATCTCTAAGTCTGCTGAGCGTGCCCTGCCATTTTTTAAAATTTTGAAAAAGGCAGGTCCAATGAAATGGACTCCGGAAGCAGAGGCTGCGCTACAGGACTTGAAGAGATACCTATCCTCCACTCCAATACTTGTCGCACCTAAGCCACAAGAGAAGTTGCTGCTATATCTAGCGGCAACCAATCAAGTGGTTAGTGCTGCGTTAGTAGCGGAGAGGGAGGCAGATGATGAGCCAGCAACCACGGCAAGCGAGTCCAGCGACAAGCAGGGGGCTTCCCGGACAAGCTCTGGTCCCGACAAGGATGGATCTGTGCAGCCACAAGAAGAGAAGCAGAAGAAGATGGTGCAACGCCCAGTTCATTTTGTCAGTTCCCTTCTGCAGGGGGCTAGGTCAAGGTACTCTGGTGTGCAGAAGTTGCTTTTCGGCCTTCTCATGGCCTCGAGGAAGCTGCGCCATTATTTTCAAGCACATGAGATCACAGTTGTCACTCGCTTTCCCTTGAAGAGGATATTGCAGAATCCAGAAGCAACAGGCAGGATTGTCGAGTGGGCACTGGAACTGTCGAGATTTGGCCTCAAGTTTGAGAGTACTTCAACTATCCAGAGCCGACCATTGGCAGAATTCATAGCAGAGTGGACGCCAACACCTGATGAAGAAACTCCAGAAATGAGCATCCCCGTCAAGGAGCCAAGCAAAGAATGGGTCATGTACTTTGATGGTGCCTTTTCACTGCAAGGCGCCGGTGCGGACGTGTTACTTGTCGCACCCACCGGAGAGCACCTCAAGTACGTGGTCCAGATAAACTTTCCCAAGGAACAAGCAACAAACAATACTGCAGAGTATGAAGGATTGCTTGCCGGACTCAGGATCGCGGCAGACCTTGGGATCAAGAAGCTTATTGTCAGGGGTGACTCATAGCTTGTCGTCCGCCAAGTAAACAAAGATTATCAGAGTCCGTTGATGGAAGCCTACATTGATGAAGTGAGGAAGTTGGAAGAGCATTTTGACAGCCTACAGATGGAACATGTTCCGAGAGCTCAGAACGACATTGCAGATGGCCTGTCAAAATGCGCCACACTCAAGTTGCCTGTGGAACCATCAACTGGACAGAGCAAGAAGAGGAAGTTGATTTCTGGTGACTACTTTCCGGCTGAGCTCCCCGAAGCCGCCGCAAAGAGGGTCCTCAAGATCAACACAAAGAGTGCTGAGGGGCAGACTGCTCCGACAAGCCCTAGGGTTTGTTTCGTTGAAGCAGATGCCCCCGACAAGTTTTGCTCCGGCGAGCTTGCCGGGGAACATCAAGCTCCGGCTGAGCCACAGATTCTTTCCGTGGAAGCAGATGTTCCCGCAGCAGCATTTGCGCCTTTAGTCCTTGTTGTCGAGCCACAGGCTCCAGCATGGGCGCAACAGATTGTCCGTTTCCTTCAGACAGGAAAACTTCCCGAAGAGCAAGAAGAAGCAGAGAGAGTAGCCCGGCAATCAAGTGTGTACCAGTTTGACGACGACATACTATACAAAAGAAGATTCAACGGAGTGAAATTGAAGTGCATTCCCCGGGAAGATGGACAGCAGCTGTTGGCGGAGATACATGGAGGCATATGTGGTCATCACATCGGCGCAAGAGCACTTGCCGGCAAAGCCTTCCGGCAAGGTTTCTTTTGGCCAACAACCCTCCAGGATGCAACTGCACAAGTAACAAGTGTGAAGCGTGCCAGTTCCACTCCAAGCAGATACATCAACCAGCTCAAGCTCTCCAGACGATCCCTTTATCCTCGCCATTTTCGTCTGGGGCTCGACATCCTTGGCCCTTTTCCCCGAGCTGTCGGGGGCTTTGAGTACTTGTACGTGGCGATCGACAAGTTCACAAAGTGGCCGGAAGGGGAAGCAGTGAGGAAGGTGACAACACAGTTAGCAGTCAAGTTCTTCACGTCGATTGTTTGCCGTTTCGGAGTCCCTAACAGGATCATCACCAACAATGGCACGCAATTCACGAGCCGCACCTTCATGAAGTACGTCCAAGATCTTGGCGCCAAGATCTGCTTCGCTTCTGTTGCTCACCCGAGAAGCAACGGTCAAGCAGAGAGGGCAAATGCTGAAGTGCTGCACGGGCTCAAGACCAGAACTTTCGACAGGCTGCACAAGTGTGGAAGAAATTGGATCGAGGAGCTGCCAGTGGTTCTCTGGTCGGTCAGGACGACGCCAAATCGAGCCACTGGCCAGACACCTTTTGCTCTTGTCTACGGAGCAGAGGCAGTTCTCCCCACGGAACTCGTATACGGATCGCCTCGAGTGCTCGCTTATGATAAGCTTGAGCAAGAGCAGCTGCGGCAAGATGACGCGCTGCTCCTCGAGGAAGATCGCCTTCAACTGTCAGACGAGCTGCTCGCTACAGCAAGCTTTGCGCCGCTACCATAGCCGCAGTTAATGCCGAAGCTTCGAGGAAGGCGACCTTGTTCTTCGCGCGCTCAATCCGCCAAGAATTCCAACAAGTTGACGCTGAAGTGGGAAGGCCCTTATCGGGTAAAGCGAAGTCACTAGGCTCGGCGCTGTCCGCTTTGAAACCGAAGATGGCTTTCCGTGAGCAACTCTCGAACATAGAGCATCTTCGTAAGTTTTACCCATAAGGCGCGGTTGCCGGAACCTGCTGTCCCGGCAACCACCTTTTGTACAAGCCTTGCCGCTGTTGCATGTAACCCTTTGTACAAAGCCGGGCGCAGATCCCGTGCATAAATAAAGATCATATGCTCTGCACATATTGTCGAATTTCATGTCTTTTTCTTTTTTGCATATATAATCTGACACCTTGTGCAGCACTTGCCCCCGATAAGCAATAACGAGCCTTAAGGCTCCATATCTTTATTTTCTCTTCTTTCTTTCTCTCAAAGAGAAGATTCCTCCGCCCACAAGTTCACCGGGGGGGGAGGAGAAGATAGTGGTGTGGACTAGGCGTCGTTCAAAGAAGTATAGCCTTGCCGGGACGCAGACGACAAAAAAGCTAAGTTGCCAAAGTTTGAGCACAATTAATTTTAATTTTCTTAGGTTATATTCCTTGAACGACCGTGCTTTGTATGGAAAACCTGTGCGCGGAGGAACCGGCTCATGGCTAGTTGCGCCTTACTTTGTTTCGAGTCTGCTCAACAATGTAAGTGTGCTGCGACTAGTTCCAACAAGGTTTCTTGCCGGAGGCGACACCGCCAAAGATGTTGCCGATGTTCAAGACTCGCCAAGGCAAGTGTGCCTGCGCCGGCAAGTTTCCTAAAAGCGTAGGGTGAAAACATACAAGGGAGGGAATCAAGTAAAGGGAATAACATAGCAAATACTACCCAGAATAAAGTTATATTACAATAATGACTTGCCGCGCTCTAAATAAATTGTTCCCATGACATGTTTGGCACCGGCAAGAAAAAGGGGAAAGTACGCGGCATCAATTCTCCTGACTTCGTTCAACTTGTCCATGATGGGCGCGACAAGGGCCTTGAGCTCTGCAAGATCAGCACCCGCCGGCAGCTTCTTGAGAACGTTGGTGAGGTTAAGGGTCGGATTGCGAAAGAGCACCTTTAACAACACCTTCTCCAAGACTCTAGCGCAGATTGCGCGCGACTCGTCAGCCAGCTGCTTTGGGATCCTTTCTCGGAGTTGCTGGAGAGCCGTCGCCACGCCCTTGAAGAACAGAGTAAGCTTGGCGCTGGGCTGGAGGTTCTCGTCGGAGGAGTACCCGAAGCCCGCCAAGTCCAGTTGCGCCAGCTCCTCGTCGATGACTGCAGCAATGTTTACGAGGCCCTCTGTCCAGAGCTCCACCGTAGCCCGGAAGGTGTTCTGGGTTTCGGCGGCCCTCGTCAATAGCTCCTCGGTTGCCTTGAGTTCCTTCTTCAAGTCCTCTTCTCGCTTCTTGGCGCCGTCCAGCGTCTCCGTCAGTGTGGCCAGCTTCAGCTCCAGATCAGCATTTGAGTCCTTGGCGGCGTTCGGTTCCTTGCCCTTGTCGGCAAGTTGGACTTGCAGATCACCATGAGCGAGGGCATCCTTCTCGCGTTCACTCTGGAGCACGGCAAGCTCCTCATTCTTCCCTTTCAGATCAGCCTCCAGCTGCGTCACCTTCACCTCCAATTCCTTCTTGGCAGCCTCGGCAGCTGCGGCAGCGTCTTTCGCTTCCTTGAGTGCCCCGCCAAGTGATTGCTCGCGTGCGGCGAGCTCCTCTTCATAACTGTCCAAGTTGACATTCCTCTGCGTCAGCTAGCCTTCCCGCTTGGACAGATCCTAAGCGGCAAGCCGCTGCTGTTCTTCCGCTTCTGCCTTCTCAAGGATGAAGGCCTTCCACGCCTCAACAAGCTGCGCCCTCTCCTCCGCAATGGACCGGAGGGCCTCTTGGTTGCGGCTCTGGAGCTCCTCCGCATGCTTCTCTATGTCGACCCCCGCCTGCACAACAAGCGCTTCCCGGGACTCCAGCTTCGCTTGGCGGGTGCGGTAGAGTGACACCAACTTCCGGAGCAATTGCTGCTCCTCGGACTCGCCACTGCTGCTGCTTGGTGCGTCAACCACTGTCAGCCCAGTGGAGGCGAGCACCTCTCCGTCAAAAGCCTCTCCCTCGATCGGCGCCCTGGAACTCGACGCCCAGGGAAGCTTGATGAAGACACCCTCGCCGGCCTTCAAGTAGGCACCGGGCTGGGGCTCCTCGGGGCCTGGTGCTGCGTCAGCGGCGGAGGGGTCGGTGGTCGGTGTAGCGCCTTGCGCTCTTGCGCCCTCGGGGTCGTCAGTGCGATCATCGGACCCCTCGCCAGCTCCTGCGCCAGCAGGCTTGGCGGCCTCTTCGCCGGCGGGATCGTCAACACCGGCCTCTTCCTCGGTGGCGGCGGCATCATCAGTGTTGCCGCGTGCGTCCTCCTCGCTGGTGGCCTCGGTCTCCATCGGATCTGTGGCAGGGGGATCTGAAGACAGGAAGAGGAAGGAAAACTCAAGCAAATATCCAAAAAGAAGATCAGAAGGAGAAGAACCCAAGGGAAAATTTCTGACAAGGAGGTTTACCTGTGCTGGGCTCTGTGACCATGGGCTCCACCACCGAAGGCTCGCTGGTCCCGTCCCTTGCCGGGGAACTGCCCCTTTCCGGGGACCTCTCCCTTGCCGGAGAGTGCTCCCTTGTCGGGGAGTCACCCCTTGGCGGCGTAGTCGAAGCGGATAGCACCTCAAGAGCAGCTTCTGGTTGTTCCTGGTGGGCCTGTTCTGCTCCTACACAAGCAAATCAACAGTCAAGATATCAACAAGGAAAGGGTACCCATGCGCGCCCCACAACGGGAAGTGAACAAGTACTTATGCTGGGGGCTGTGTAATGCCCTCGATGCGGCTATATCTCCCACGTGTCGAAGCACGACTTAGAGGCATAACCGCATTGAAAGCAATGTCGCAAGTGAGGTAATCTTCACACAACCCATGTAATACATAAGGGAAAGAGATACATAGTTGGCTTACAATCGCCACTTCACACAATTACATGAATAAAGCATTACATCATCCAGATACAATCAAGGTCCGACTACGGAACCAAAATAAAAGAAGAACCCCAAATGCGACAAAGGTCCCCGATCGACCCCAACTGGGCTCCACTACTGATCAACTAGAACGAAACAACACAAAGGGCAAGATCTTCATCGAGCTCCTCCTTGAGCTTGGTTGCGTCACCTCCTCGGTAACATAGGCACCTGCAAACTGGTTTTGGAAGTATCTGTGAGTCATGAGGACTCAGCAATCTCACACCCGCGAGATCAAGACTATTTAAGCTTATGGGTAAGGTAAAGGCATGAGGTGGAGCTGCAGCAAGCGGCTAGCATATATGGTGGCTACAATCGCAAAAGAGAGCGAGAAGAGAAGGCAAAGCACGGTCGATAAAATTATGATCAAGAAGTGATCCTATAGCAACCTACGTCAAGCATAACTCCAACACCGTGTTCACTTCCCGGAATCCGCCGGAAAGAGACCATCACGGTTACACACGCGGTTGATGTATTCTAATTAAGGTTAACTTCAGGTTTTCTACAACCGGACATTAACAAATTCCCATCTGCCACATAACCGCGGGCACGGCTCTTGAAAGTTTAAACCCTACAGGGGTGTCCCAACTTAGCCCATGACAAGCTCTCGCAATCAACGAAGGAATAGACCTTCTCCCAGGAAGACCCGATCAGTCGGTTTACAAGACATTTCGACAATGGTAAAACAAGACCAGCAAAGCCGCCCGGATGTGCCGACAAATCCTGATAGGAGCTGCACATATCTCGTTCTCAGGGCACACCGGATTGTCCAAACTTCCGGTAGGCGAGCCCAGAGTTGCCCCTGGTGGCCACCGACGGCTGACGGTTTGGACCAACACTCACAACGAGCACTGGCCCGGGGGGGTAAATAAAGATGACCCTTGAGTCTGCAGAACCCAAGGTAAAAAGGCTTAGGTAGGCAAATGGTAAAACCAAGGTTGGGCCTTGCTGGAGGAGTTTTATTCAAAGCAAACTTTCAGGGGGGTCCCATAAATCACCCGACCGCGTTAGGAACACAAAATCCGGGAACATAACACCGGTATGACGAAAACTAGGGCGGCAAGAGTGGAACAAATCACCAGGCATAAGGCCGAGCCTTCCACCCTTTACCAAAAATATAGATGTATTAACAAAATAAGAGATATTGTGATATCCCAACATAACCCTGTCCACCATGGAGAAATCTTCAACTTCACCTGCAACTAGCAACGCTATAAGAGGGGCTGAGCAAAGCGGTAACATAGCAAATCAATGGCTTGCTAGGAAGGGTGTCAAAGGTTAGAGGTTTGACATGGCAATTTGGGAGGCTGGCAAGCAAATGGTAGGCATCGTAGCATTGGCATAGCAAAAGAGCGAGCAAACTAGCATAGCAAAGATAGTAGTGATTTCGAGGGTATGATCATCTTGCCTAAGATCCCGCAAGGAAGAAGAACGAGTTCAAGAAGAAGACAAACGGTCGAAGTCGAACTTATCCTCACAACTCCGGAACGAAACCGAAGCTAACGAGAGAAGCAACCCGGAAAGAAACAAACAACATAGTAAACGACCATCACATAAACATGGCATGATGCGCAAACAAGTATGATTCATGCCCGGTTTAAATAGCATGGCATGGCAATATGCACAAATAAAACTACAAGTTAAATGGAGCCCAATATGCAACGAGTTGCATATTGACGAAACACCACATCAATTATTTAGTTCTCTCTCGTTATGCTACTCAACAATATTAAATGTTGTTAAACATGGCAAGAGGTGAAGCATAATTAAACTAACAATTTAGGCAAGTTTAAATGAGGCTGGAAGAATAAACAACAATTCTGGAAAATCCTCATGTTATTTAGCAATTTAATGCAACAACAAGTTTAAGCATTTAAATGTTGTTATCATGATGCGGATGACATATGCAAGTTTTATGCAATTTTATGAAAATGTTGACAAGAGCATGTTATGAAGCATTAGTCACCATGGCGGAACGAAAAGGGTGCCACGGCGACGAATCCGAAAATGATGCCACGACAACATATCGGTTCCGGTAGCTCATGGAGTTACCAGTGCAAAAGAAAAGTGTCGGGAGCGCGTCATGCAAGGATGGTGGGGTGATCCCGGATACCGGGTTCCCACGGGACGACGGCATGGCTAACGAGGAGGAACGTGCATGAAGCAAACGGGCACAGTGCAAACATAGGGTGCATCTCATACAACATGCATTCGGTCCACGGGTGATCGTCTCGTTGGTTATACCTTTGAAGCGTGCATTTTCGGAGCGGTTCGAGTTCAGAGCGGTGTAGAGGAAGTAGTCGTTCTCGTGGCGGTAGTGGAAGTAGTGGTTCACGGACGTCGTGGAAGTAGTCATTCACGGCGACGGTAGTTGTACACTTGACGGTCTTCGGTGACAGTAGTGGTACATGGCTCGTAGTCGTACTTGGGCGTAGTGGTACTTGGCGGTTCCATGTAGTCGAACTTGACGATCCGAGGGGTACTTGGTGGGTCGTCGAGGTACGCGTTCTTGGCGATCCCGTAGAGGCTGTAGAGGTACTTGACGCGTCACCGTGTAGTTGTACACGGAGTCGAACAGAGGGCCTTGGCGAAACCAGGGTGCATCTTGGCGGTCTCGTCTCAGTCTTCAAACCAAAACGAAGCAAGGCAAAAGACTCGGTGCGGTGGTGGTCGGCAGGTGCACGAAGGGGAAGCAGGAGCAGAGGTGTGGCAGAGCACGGCGGGGACGCGGGGATGCTGATGGCCTCGCGGGCCATGGCGGGCGCGATGGGAGGCGCCGGAGCGGCGTCGGCGAGAGGATGCAGCAGCTTCTGCTGCTGCCGGCGGCGAGGCCGAGGCGGTGCGGTTCCAGGGGCGGCGAGGAGGAGGTCGAGCGCGGCGCTCCTGGTCGCAGCGACCGGAGGGGCGACGGGGCAGGACGGTGGCGGGGCTTGGCTGCGGCGGAGGTCAAGGTCGGACCCGGAGATGGGTGGCCTCGGCGACGGGGACTCGTCGGGGCAGGGAGGTGCAGCAAGGCGGGACAGCAGGGCAAGGAGGCTGAGCGGGGCGAGGCGGAGGCGCGAGGAGCTGCAGAGGAGCGGCTGGAGGCGGCAAGCCGGCGAGGGGATCGGAGATGCGCTGCGCGAGGAGATGGGGGTCGGGCGCGAGGAGAGGGAATCGATCGATGAGCGTGTGGCGGCGGCACAGAGGGAGAGATCGACAGGAGGGAGTCAGGCTAGGGTTAGAGGGGGGTGCAGCTGGGCCTTGGGCCGGCTTAGCCTTGGGTCAAAAGGGCTGCGGGGAAGCGGCCCTCTTCTCTCTCTTATATTTTCTTAGCAGAAAACAATTAAAGACAAGAAAAAGAAAGAGAGGCTTAGGGAAAGGATTTGCGCTTCGAGACAATTTTCCCGGACTCGAAAAAATGCGCTTGTTCCAAGAAAAATGGTGTGGGCAAGACCGAAAGTTTAAATTCAAACTCATTTGATTTAAATTCAAATGATTTGAATAGGAAGTGAGGTTTGGGATATCCAAAAATGTTCGGATTTTTGGTGGAGCTCCGGAATATGATAAAAGAAAACATGGCAAGGTTGGAGATCAAGAAATAAGACCACAAAGGCATTACGATATTTTGTAAGTGTGATTGCGGTAAATCCAAATAATTGGAATATTTACTATAGCTCTCTAAATATTGAGAGGATATGTTTTAAAGAGAATCACCATGTGAATTCCCTCGATTTAAATGGATCAAAGATCCATGCCATTTATTTAGTTGAGGTTTTAAAAATTAATGATATGATGGCATGATGACAAGATGCAATGCAAAAATAAAAGAGCAAGCACAAAAGAAACACACGGTGATCACGAAAATATGGAGGTCTTCTGGAGCGTCGGGCTCGGGGCGTTACAGCACTCCACCACTATGGGAGGATCTCGTCCCGAGATCTGGGATGGCACCGGAGAGAAACGGAAGAGGAAGAGGTAAAACATAGTTGCTTCTTCGACAAATGAGTGAAACCAAAGAACCTTGAGAGGTTGAAAAGTTTAAAAGAAAGAGCACAACAGAGATGAATGAGATTGCAAACAATCCGTTAGATAAGAGGAACAAGGAACATTACGAGAACTTGAACGTTGCAAAGACATGAATCAAGAGTTTAATGGACAAGATAGAATTCGAAACCACTCCGGTTAAAACAAGATGAGAGGGGAAGAATTCGGGCAGCACTCCGGTTGAACATGGAAGGAATTGAACATGAACTTGACAAGATGGGAGGATACTTGATGAAATGAACAACACACTGCCTCCGGAACTATTGAAAGAATGGCACAATGGGTAAGAAGGATTTCAGACAGCACTAAGGTTGAAAAGAGAGGCAAAACTTGATAAGATGAAAGAACTTGAAGAGATGACATAACACTTTGGTTAAATGGATAAGCACGAAAAAAACACGATCCTCACAATCGAGATGATGAGTGAAAAGAGCAACATCACAATGTCTCCGGAAGAAAGAATAGAAGATAGATCATTGGAATAAAGGGACGGAGAAGAAAATGACAACTTCTACCACAATTGAACTTGGAAGGCATCCTTGCAAGAAGATTAGAATAGAGTTGTAGGAAGACCAACAACGAAAAGAATAAGTTTGTAGTGGACTTATGGAAACATCTCAACATTATGAGGTGACTACCGGCCACTAACGGAAACAATTGCTTGCTTGAGATTAACGAAGCGATGAAAGCTTGTTCCATCCAGATGGAAAAGAGATAACTTGGGTCATTAATAAGCACCAAAATAGCAACATTCCTTAGGGAAGGCTTTAGGTGAAATCTATACCAAGATAACTCCAATGAAGAGATTGACGGTTTTAAAATACCTCATTCTTGACAACATGTGAATCATGAAACATGAATGAAACTGTCAAAATGGCATAACACCACCTGAAAAGATAAGGTCGAAAGAATTGCACTTCGGAATGCAAGATGAAGAATGCTTGAACTCCTCAAAACAAGACATGTGTTGAACACCATGTTTAATTTTTGAGTATAGCTTGGCTGATCATAGCTTCAAGAGAAATCTTGAAGAACAACTGAAAAATGAAAAGAATCCTTGACGAACCACCATGTAGAGCCTCCATGAAGAACTCCGATAAACAAAAGGAATGAAAAGAAAGAGAAATTGAAAACACAAGGTGAATCCTTGCAATGATTTAGATGGATCTCCGTGATAATTAGAGCTTGGCACTCCGGGAAAAAGAGAAGATGAAACAAATGAAACCAAGAATTTATTCATCATGAACAAACTCCGAAAGAAGGAATTAATCACTTGGATGAAACAAGAACAAGAATTATGTTATGCGTATCCTTCACCAATTTAAATTGATGACAAGCAACGGATTTGGCATACTACTTATTCTCGTAGAAAGGATTAAAAGAGATATATCAAAACTTGAGAAGGTCTTCAACGAACCACCGGTAGGATTCGGAAAGAACGAATTAATTGATACGATAACAACAGAAGAGGAATGTTGAAAGAACCACCGTAAGAATTGAAAATGAAAGTAGCAAAGGCACAATTCACCGGGAAGAATTGAAAAATGAATGAAGATACTTGAGGGGATTTAGATACATGAGAACGAAGAGATCATGAACTGATTAGAGGGTATTCGATTGATGCACCGCAAGATAGGAGAATGATAACCGGCGGTGAGAATGAATAAACCTGAATTGATGGACTCCGGATGACAAACTGAGAAGACTCTTGAATATCTCCTGATGGGTGAAAAGGATTCTCACAATCAAAAACAATTATGAGAGGATGGCAACAAGCTAGCAGCATGAATCTTGAAGAGAATGGAGCAAGATTAAAGAGAAACTCTTCTTCGGTCTTCAAATGATGAGAATGACCACGAGAAACACCACCAAGAATTATTGAGGCACACCGGAAGAATCAAAAGCGAAGAGGTTGAGCCAACTATGAAAAGAATTTGAAAGCGACCTTGGAGAAGGCATGTGACTGATGAAAATTCATTCTTACGTCAAACTCCGAAAAGAATTTGAGAATGGCTCCGGAATAATTAGAAGAGTCAGGTAAGATCCTGGGAAAAGACCTGTGGGTTAGGGCCCACTCAAAAGAGAACACTGTTGAACAATTTTGAAGAGAGATTACACCGGTTGAATTAAATGACTTGAATGAGATACCAATCTCGAAAGAGCTTGAACGAATGCAGAGTGGAAACACGAATCTTCGAGATATCTTCAGCACTCCGGAACAATTGAATATCAAGCAGGAAATGATTAAGAGATACACCGGCATACACAAACACTTGAAACGAGGAGGGGAATATGATCAACACCGAAAACTTGACTTGAATCCACCGGAGAAGAGAAAGGAATGAGGAATGACGAACTAGTAGAACATCTTCTTGAGAACCACCGGGTAAGAACATTGACGTAAAAGAATGGAGAAACTTCACAAAAATAAAAGGATACTTGGTAAAGAAATCTTAGTCCTTGAGGAAAAAGGGTGGGTGGGCGGGAAAACAAAGGCAACTTGTTGAAGATGGAACAAACACCGTTGAGAAAACTGAAAATTGATGTTGTGGATGTTGAAATGATCGGATCCCACTTGAAAGAAGCACACTGGTTGAGAAGAAATTGAGATGACAAACTCGAAGATCAAGAAGGATTAGTATTCACATAGGAATATGAGAACACCGTTTAGAAAAGGTATGGAATCAACATTTGACTTCGAAGCAACTCGAATACCACAACTCAAAACAAAAACAAAGGACTGGCTTGCAGAATAAGCCGGAACAAACATATGATAGAGATTTCATCCGAAGTTTTCGTGGTGGGGCCTACACAGGCTCGATCGTACATCACCATCATGTACAAGGCGGTGCACATGACATACTGAAGCGCCCCCAGTCGGCATAGCCAAGGACTCTTTAAGACACAATGAGACCATGTAAAACCAATCGTTAATAGGCGGACCACTAGACGCCGAACCCCAATTTCATATCATACATCCGCCGAAAGATATCCTAAGAGCTACTTGAATTCCCACCTATGAAACTCCCGAAATTTTCGGTTATGCAATCAGGTGTTGAGGATACAGGAAGCATAATATCTCACCCAAAACTAGCAAATCCTACATCCATTGTATCCATCCTTCAACACATAACCAAGAAACCTTCGGAAATCGTCTACCTCAACCTTCGAAAAGCATCCGTTATACGAGTCATGGTAATACTCCCATACTCACCTCAGTACTGGGTTATCGGGGTTATCTCACCAACAACTGCATAAAAGAGATTTTCGATGTCGGCGTACTAAACTCAGGTATTCCAGAACTGCAACGATAAAATTATGACGACAACACCTCGAGCTCAACTCCCGGGACACTTCCACTAAACCCCGACAGACGCACCAAGACAATGTTCTCATCATAAAACCATCGGAACGATTCCAAAATACCCGCGTGATCCTAAAAAAAAATTTAGTGAAATTTGAGAAGAGAAGAGTCAAAACTCTACGTCAGGAGACCTCACCAGAGCGACGAAGGGACTGAGGAGTAAAAAGAATTCCTAATTCTATGATATATATAATCCTAAATGACTCAAAACATTTTTCTAGACACAACTCGGCCGCTAAAAACGATCAAGTAGTGGGGCTCCTAAGGTCGGGGAAGGCTCTGATTACCAACTTATAACGCCCTCGATGCAGCTATATCTCCCACGTGTCGAAGCACGACTTAGAGTCATAACCGCATTGAAAGCAATGTCGCAAGTGAGGTAATCTTCACACAACCCATGTAATACATAAGGGAAAGAGATACATAGTTGGCTTACAATCGCCACTTCACACAATTACATGAATAAAGCATTACATCATCCAGATACAATCAAGGTCCGACTACGGAACAAAAATAAAAGAAGAACCCCAAATCGACATAAAGGTCCCCGATCGACCCCAACCTGGGCTCCACTCTTGATCAACTAGAACGAAACAACACAAAGGGCAAGATCTTCATCGAGCTCCTCCTTGAGCTTGGTTGCGCCACCTCCTCGGTAACATAGGCACCGCAAACTGGTTTTGAAGTATCCGTGAGTCACGAGGACTCAGCAATCTCACACCCGCGAGATCAAGACTATTTAAGCTTATGGGTAAGGTAAAGGCATGAGGTGGAGCTGCAGCAAGCGACTAGCATATATGGTGGCTACAATCGCAAAAGAGAGCGAGAAGAGAAGGCAAAGCACGGTCGATAAAATTATGATCAAGAAGTGATCCTATAGCAACCTACGTCAAGCATAACTCCAACACCGTGTTCACTTCCCGGACTCCGCCGGAAAGAGACCATCACGGTTACACACGCGGTTGATGTATTTTAATTAAGGTCAACTTCAGGTTTTCTACAACCGGACATTAACAAATTCCCATCTGCCACATAACCGCGGGCACGGCTCTTGAAAGTTTAAACCCTACAGGGGTGTCCCAACTTAGCCCATGACAAGCTCGCAATCAACGAAGGAATAGACCTTCTCCCAGGAAGACCCAATCAGTCGGTTTACAAGACATTTCGGCAATGGTAAAACAAGACCAGCAAAGCCGCCCGGATGTGCCGACAAATCCTGATAGGAGCTGCACATATCTCGTTCTCAGGGCACACCGGATTGTCCAAACTTCCGGTAGGCGAGCCCAGAGTTGCCCCTGGTGGCCACCGACGGCTGACGGTTTGGACCAACACTCACAACGAGCACTGGCCCGGGGGGGGGGGGTAAATAAAGATGACCCTTGAGTCTGCAGAACCCAAGGGAAAAAGGCTTAGGTAGGCAAATGGTAAAACCAAGGTTGGGCCTTGCTGGAGGAGTTTTATTCAAAGCGAACTGTCAGGGGGGTCCCATAAATCACCCGACCGCGCTAGGAACGCAAAATCCGGGAACATAACACCGGTATGACGGAAACTAGGGCGGCAAGAGTGGAACAAATCACCAGGCATAAGGCCGAGCCTTCCACCCTTTACCAAAAATATAGATGTATTAACAAAATAATAGATATTGTGATATCCCAACATAACCCTGTCCACCATGGAGAAATCTTCAACTTCACCTGCAACTAGCAACGCTATAAGAGGGGCTGAGCAAAGCGGTAACATAGCAAATCAATGGCTTGCTAGGAAGGGTGTCAAAGGTTAGAGGTTTGACATGGCAATTTGGGAGGCTGGCAAGCAAATGGTAGGCATCGTAGCATTGGCATAGCAAAAGAGCGAGCAAACTAGCATAGCAAAGATAGTAGTGATTTCGAGGGTATGATCATCTTGCTTGAGATCCCGCAAGGAAGAAGAACGAGTCCAAGAAGAAGACAAACGGTCGAAGTCGAACGGATCCTCACAACTCCGGAACGAAACCGAAGCTAACGAGAGAAGCAACCCGGAAAGAAACAAACAACATAGTAAACGACCATCACATAAACATGGCATGATGCACAAACAAGTATGATTCATGCCCGGTTTAAATAGCATGGCATGGCAATATGCACAAACAAAACTACAAGTTAAATGGAGCCCAATATGCAACGAGTTGCATATTGACGAAACACCACATCAATTATTTAGTTCTCTCTCGTTATGCTACTCAACAATATTAAATGTTGTTAAACATGGCAAGAGGTGAAGCATAATTAAACTAACAATTTAGGCAAGTTTAAATGAGGCCGGAAGAATAAACAACAATTCCGGAAAATCCTCATGTTATTTAGCAATTTAATGCAACAACAAGTTTAAGCTTTTAAATGTTGTTATCATGATGCGGATGACATATGCAAGTTTTATGCAATTTTATGAAAATGTTGACAAGAGCATGTTATGAAGCATTAGTCACCATGGCGGAACGAAAAGGGTGCCACGGCGACGAATCCGAAAATGATGCCACGGCAACATATCGGTTCCGGTAGCTCATGGAGTTACCGGTGCAAAAGGAAAAGTGTCGGGAGCGTGTCATGCAAGGATGGTGGGGTGATCCCGGATACCGGGTTCCCACGGGACGATGGCATGGCTAACGAGGAGGAACGTGCATGAAGCAAACGGGCACGGTGCAAACATAGGGTGCATCTCATACAACATGCATTCGGTCCACGGGTGATCGTCTCGTTGGTTATACCTTTGAAGCGTGCATTTTCGGAGCGGTTCGAGTTCGGAGCGGTGTAGAGGAAGTAGTCGTTCTCGTGGTGGTAGTGGAAGTAGTGGTTCACGGACGTCGTGGAAGTAGTCATTCACGGCGACGGTAGTTGTACACTTGACGGTCTTCGGTGACGGTAGTGGTACACGGCTCTTAGTCGAACTTGGGCGTAGTGGTACTTGGCGGTTCCATGTAGTCGAACTTGACGATCCGAGGGGTACTTGGCGGGTCGTCGAGGTACGCGTTCTTGGCGATCCCGTAGACGCGGTAGAGGTACTTGACGCGTCACCGTGTAGTTGTACACTGAGTCGAACAGAGGGCCTTGGCGAAACCAGGGTGCATCTTGGCGGTCTCGTCTCAGTCTTCAAACCAAAACGAAGCAAGGCAAAAGACTCGGTGCGGTGGTGGTCGGCAGGTGCACGAAGGGGAAGCAGGAGCAGAGGTGTGGCAGAGCACGGAGGGGACGCGGGGATGCTGATGGCCTCGTGGGCCATGGCCGGCGCGATGGGAGGCGCCGGAGCGGCGTCGGCGAGAGGATGCAGCAGCTTCTGCTGCTGCCGGCGGCGAGGCCGAGGCGGTGCGGTTCCAGGGGCGGCGAGGAGGAGGTCGAGCGCGGCGCTCCTGGTCGCAGCGACCGGAGGGGCGACGGGGCAGGACGGTGGCGGGGCTTGGCTGCGGCGGAGGTCAAGGTCGGACCCGGAGATGGGTGGCCTCGGCGACGGGGACTCGTCGGGGCAGGGAGGTGCAGCAAGGCGGGACGGCAGGGCAAGGAGGCTGAGCGGGGCGAGGCGGAGGCGCGAGGAGCTGCAGAGGAGCGGTTGGAGGCGGCAAGCCGGCGAGGGGATCGGAGATGCGCTGCGCGAGGAGATGGGGGTCGGGCGCGAGGAGAGGGAATCGATCGATGAGCGTGTGGCGGCGGCACAGAGGGAGAGATCGACAGGAGGGAGTCAGGCTAGGGTTAGAGGGGGGCACGGCTGGGCCTTGGGCCGGCTTAGCCTTGGGTCAAAAGGGCTGCGGGGAAGCGGCCCTCTTCTCTCTCTTATATTTTCTTAGCAGAAAACAATTAAAGAGAAGAAAAAGAAAGAGAGGCTTAGGGAAAGGATTTGCGCTTCGAGACAATTTTCCCGGACTCGAAAAAATGCGCTTGTTCCAAGAAAAATGGTGTGGGCAAGACCGAAAGTTTAAATTCAAACTCATTTGATTTAAATTCAAATGATTTGAATAGGAAGTGAGGTTTGGGATATCCAAAAATGTTCGGATTTTTGGTGGAGCTCCGGAATATGATAAAAGAAAACATGGCAAGGTTGGAGATCAAGAAATAAGACCACAAAGGCATTACGATATTTTGTAAGTGTGATTGCGGTAAATCCAAATAATTGGAATATTTACTATAGCTCTCTAAATATCGAGAGGATATGTTTTAAAGAGAATCACCATGTGAATTCCCTCGATTTAAATGGATCAAAGATCCATGCCATTTATTTAGTTGAGGTTTTAAAAATTAATGATATGATGGCATGATGACAAGATGCAATGCAAAAATAAAAGAGCAAGCACAAAAGAAACACACGGTGATCACGAAAATATGGAAGTCTTCTGGAGCGTCGGGCTCGGGGCGTTACAGGCTGCTTCGAGGGGAGGTCGCCGGGTCCGTCAAGGTGGTCTCGGACGCGTCCTCTGCCGTCACAGCAGGATCGTCCTCGATGACAACCACGGGGACCTTGGCCCTCTTCGCCGCTCTCTCGGCCAGAGTCCTGAAATGGAAGAAGGTTCAGAGGGAAGCAGATCAGATACAAGACAAGAAACAGCAAGAATCGAAGAAATACAAGTACAACAAGGAGAAAGTCTTACTCCTCCTCCTCTTCTTCCTCCTCGTTGGAGCTGAGCGCGGAAAGATTGAAGTCCGGTACCCTTTCTTCGCGACGAGGCAGAGGAGTAGGCTCCCTTGGACGCTTGGCGGGAGCTGCAGCAGGATCGGAAGTGGCGGCCCGAGAAGACCCCGCCCCAGTTGTCGGCGCGGCCTGAGATGCTCCCGCGGCAACGGTGCTTGTCGCGGTGGAGCGTGTCCCGCGATGCTGCGGCTGTTGGCCTGCTTGCCGCCCTGCTGTATCTCCAGCCCTATGGAGGCGCCTTCTTGGTTGAGCTGGGGGCTGCGCTGGGGGCTCCACCCGCGGCAAGCTGCTCGAAGACGGCTGGCCGCTGGCGCCCTCGGCGGGCTCGCTCCCTTCGGCTTCGGGCTCTCCTTCGCCAACGACCTCCCCGCCAAGGTCCTCTCGGTCGGCAAGGCTTGCCGCCTCGGCCGCCTCTGCCTCCTCCAGCGTGAAGCCAAACTCGCCCGCGGCGGCGGCTGCCGCCGCCTCTTCCGCCCTGGTGGCGATGTACCGCATTTCGTCGTCAGTGGTGTCGCGGGTGAGGAGCCTCTGCTCGTCGGCGCGGACTGCTACCTCCACCAAGCCGTCGAAGAATTGCCGCACGACGTCATCGGAGGGCTCCCGCCAAGTTGGGATAATCCCGTGCGAGTCGCACTCCGGCATCATTGCACGGATGCGATCAAGCTGGGAGTTGTTGCACAGTGGGATGACGCCCTGCGGCAGCCTGAACCATTCCGGGTGGTTGGGGTCGTGCTTGAACAGCTCTTTAAGCATTCCGTCCAACTCCAGAACAGTGAAGTTAAAATTGAGGCCTGGGCGCAGCCTCATTATATCTGTCGGGCCCCCGAACAGCCAGGCGGGCCTCCCCCTCTCCTGCAGAGGGGCGATGCGGCGGCGAAGGAAGTCCGCGCCAACGGCCCCTATAGTGAGCCCGGCAAGCCTGAGTCGCATAATCCGGGTGGTGGCGATCTTCAATTTAGCATCGTCCGCCGCCAGAGCGCTCCAGTCGCCGCCGCGGACCACTCGGGTTTGGCGCAAATTGGTGAATGGCTGTGGATCTGTGTCAACAATCCAACACCACTCCGCTCTCCACTCATCCCACTTCCTGCGGAGCTCCCCCTCCAGATATACCTCCTTCTTGCCGACCCTCGAGATCCAGGCGATCCCGCCAAACAATGCCTCTCCTTTCTCGACCCGGGGGATGAAATAGTGGCGGAGAAGGGCTACGTTGGGGTGGATTCCGATGAAGTTCTCGCAAAGATGCGCGAAAACCGCCATTGTCAGAACGGCATTGGGGTGAAATCAAGGAGATGGAGCCCGTATGTGTTCATGACGTCGCAGAAGAAATCGGAAAAAGGCGGGCAGAGCCCGCGGTAGAAGAACAATGGGAAGAAGTAGTACCCTTTTGGGCACCGCTTCGAAGTAGAAGCTTCGGCGAAGAGTACCGGCGTGCGCGGATGCACCCGCGTCTCCGTCGACCAGAAGAGGTAGAACTCCTCCCGCAGCGCCTTCGGGGTGAGCTCGGGGGGGGAAAAGTTCTCTCTCTTTGCGCATCGCCTTAAGCCGCAGCACCTCGGCCAACTACGTACTCTTTCCGGTCTTCGGAGCCATGGCGGGGCGGTGGGGGAGCGTGGAGGCGTTGGGGGCGACGGCGGCGACGGGCGGCGGAGCGCTGCTCTCTTTCGGCTTGGGAAGCGGAGGGGAGCGGCGGAGCTTTTTGAGGAAGGAACCGCAAGTGGCGAAGGTGGGGGAACGGCCCCTGTTTCCTCTGCTTATAAGGAGGAGAGGCGAACGTTACGCCTTTCTTGATTAAAGAATTGCCCATGATCTCTCCCACGACGCCGCGTTTGACGCGTGCCGTTACGGGAGGGCGCGGTGGATACGGAGTTAGATTTGGTATGGACCCAGGCCGCGCGTGCCCGTGCCCTGTTTTGGGCCTGGCCCAACAGCGCTCGGCACCGTGTGTGGCCCAGGCACGGGGGCTTCTGTCGGTGTACTAAAGTAGGGGCACCTTAGTATCCCGAACTTGTGCACGGGCAGTCGCAGCGTCCCGCGGCAAGGCTTGCCGGGCGTCCGCCAAGATCCTCCGCTATTCCTATTAATGCCATTCAAGAACAAAGTGTTTAAACTGAGAAGACAAGACCCCGGCAAGAGGAGCTTGCCGGGAAGGACAGGGCCCCGGCAAGAGGAGCTTGCCGGGAGGGCCAGGCAAGACCCGGCGAGCGACAAGCTTTCGGGTGCGACAAACAACGACCGCGGCAAGGCGCTTGCCGCGGCGAAGCCACTACTCTGCGTCCACGCTCCAGCGCATCCAACGACGTGTCGCCGCAGGATCGTTCCTGGCATACGTGGCGGGTAGCTGTGCAGCCAAGCGGTGCGAGGTGGCAAGTGGAGATGACGAGAAGGTCATCATGGCGATCGGTGGCGCCCCTAACGGTCGTTTCCTGCACTATTTGGACGACCAGACGGGCATTAAATGCCCTTGTCCCCTGCCGTCAGAGTTAGGTAGGGTTCACTGTAGATAGCGGTTGTACCAACCCCTCTTTTTACATTTGTACCCCTCTCTATGTTGCCACCTGTCGGTGACCCCTTTAGCCTATAAAAGGAGGCCCATGCGCAACGTAGAGGGGGTTCGACTCATTCGAAACTAAAACACACTCACGCTCTCGAGCAAGAACAGAATAGAAACACAAAGCAGCAGAGGAGTTTTATCTCTCAAGAGCTCGAAGCTAGGTAAAATCCTCTCGCTTCGCCTCGATCTGCTCTTCAGGCGCCCTCCGCTCCTCGCTTGGACGAAAGGGCCCTGCCCCATAGGTGCTCGTTTCCCATGACACCTGCGGCAGGGACAAGTGGTAGTACGAAACAAGTATGGGCGTTACTGGAACAAGACTCGATCTATGGTCGACTCAGGAGGTTTAAGTATTCCCTACATGATTAACATAACAAGTATATTTCAACCAACGGATAGAATCACCACAAATCATACCTCATCATGCCATACCGGACACAACCGTCTCGACAAGGAACTAGGGACAAGGTCGTGTCTACCCAAGACAGAGACTTTCTCGGCTTCCTTCCGTTATGCATGAAAGGCATATGATGGTGATTACTATCACAACGTATCAAATTCCAATAGCACGGAATCATCAATATGCACTTATGAGTATGATCATATCACCGCATAAAATAATGAAAGCTCTGAGACAAGGGTGTGTGGTAAACGTATCAAACTACTCACGACAATATTATGCCAGGGTTCAGAATGCTTGCCTTCAAATTGTGGAGAGGCAGGGTGTATTCCAAAACATTTGAAAGTTTTCTTCTTCTTCAAAATCCTATTTTAAAAATTTGAATTAATACATAGTTTAAATATAGTACAAAAAAGTTGTCCGAAATTTTTTCAAATAAATCTGAAAATAAACTAGACAAAATTTGAGATAGGTAGGAAAAAGAATCAACTCATTTGGAGTTATATTTAAAAAGTTATAGCCAGTCAAAGTTTAGTCAAATTCTATTTTTTTAAATGTTTCGAATAAAAGAACACGTAGGAGACGTACTTTGGGATTACGCCTACACTTACGCCAGCATGGACTGGCGCTGGGTCACTCACAGTGGGTCCATGGGGCCCACTGGTCAGGTTTGACCAGTCACCCCTCCCTCCTTTCTGCTCTGCCTGAGCGGAGGCTCCGGCGATCAACGCCGGCGAACGGCGGCTCCCCGCGGGGTTCTGAGGGCGGGGATGGATCCGCAAGTCCAGGGCGGTCGTCCCGGTGGTCGCTAGGTTGGCGGGGGTGGAGAGAATCACCGGCGCGAGCTCTGCGGCAGAGCTGGCTTCGGGAGGGAATGGAGGTTTGGGCTACGGTGGTTCCCGATCGTGTTTGAGAGGCTGGGAAGCTCCGCACGGTTGAGGGGAGTCGGGTGGTGGTGCTAGATGGATGGGGGAGGCCCTGACTGCGACAAACGGGACCGGAGTGCGGCGGCAACCGAACTGGCCCGAGGCGAGGAAGAAGGCTTTCCGTCGTCGCTTGCTGGCCGTGAGGCGCACTAGTGGGGTGGTAGGAGGATGCCTGGGTGTTCGGATGGGCTCGAGGATCCTTTTGTATCGCGATTCGGTCGGTTCCGACAGCGACCGTGGATAAGCTCGACGGTGAACCGACGTGCTGTAACTGCAGAGCGACGTGGCGGCAACGAGCGCTAGCAGACGAGCTTGCGGATGAGGTCGAGCTGTTCCAGGGGCAGCTGGCGCGCGGCTGTGGCTCGGGCGGCGCCGTCCACGGCAGGAGCTGTCGGAGCGACGGTGGCGGCTTGCGGCGGTGGCACTGTAGGGCGCCAGGAGGGGGCCAGGGCGGCTCTGCGGCGAGGGAGGAGTCGGGGCGCGTTGGCTGCGAGTGGGAAGGGACCAGAACGAGTGCGGGGCGACGGCAGTTGGACGCGGCGACTCGGTGCACGCGCGCCCAGAGCACGCATGCGAGGTGTTCTACAAAATGCCAGGGCATGTTAGAGAGCTCGAATGTTGCTGGTAGTAAACAGGCCTAGGTTAGTGGTAGATAGGAGTTTAGTGGACATGGTGGTTAGGCAAAGCAAGCAGGTCCAGTGTGCAAACTAAAAGCTATGTCAAATTTGACCATGCACACAAGGTGCTTGACAAAATGCCAAGGGCATCAAGGCAACTGTTGGGATGGCCAAACACTCCAGACCAGTGTCTCTTTAGATGATAGAGAGGGTAGCAATGTTAGTTGGGCAAAACCAGAAACTTGTTAGTGCAAGTTTTTGAGAAAATCAATTCTGGACAGAAAGAAAAGGGCATAGTTTCATGGTCCAAATACACTCCAATGGGTGCACTCTCCTGGACTTAAGGGTTCTGTAGGGAGGACTATAAGTAGGAAAAAGAATCATGGGCAATAGAGCAACATAAAATGGGGTTGCAGTAGAAAATGCCAAACTGGACCAAAGAGCAAAAGTGGATGATTTGCTCAAATTTTTCAAAGAACATTAGTGGGTTTTTGCACAAAGATGAATAATATACTCCTACTAACGTCCCCTAATTTGGGTGGAAGTTTTAAAGAAATATTTAAATAGGTTGTTGTAACGCCCCGAGACCGATGCTCGAGAAGACTTCCATAGGTTCCGGGTCTCTCCGTGTGTTTCATTTTTGCTTGCTCCTTTTATTTTTGCATTTCATCATGTCATCATGTGCATGGTGTGATTTCTCATACATATTATGTTGTTGCATGTTCCATGCATGAATCTCGCATCACCCACCTTCTCCTTCCCACTACTTCCTTCATTTGACAAGTGCCATTTTTCCCCTTCTCCTTTAATGTTCACTTTCTCCCAAATAGTCAAACTTATTGCCCTAAACCCCACCGCCAAATTTCACCTCTTTTGGAAATGTTTTGGTTAGGTTTTAAAATGGCTCAAGTTTGAATTTAATTCAAACTTGAATTATTTTTCAACCTCTAAAATACCCCAAATCATTTTCTTAAATAGGGCATAATTCCAGGGTCCTGAGGATATTTTCATATCTCTCACCACCCCCTCCAATCACTCCGTACTTTTGTCCTTTTATTTCTGTTTGAAGAGATAGATAAGAGACAGCAGCTTTCCAGCGCAGCCCAGTTGGGGCCGATCGGGGACCTTTTGTCGCATTTGGGGTTCTTCTTTTATTTTGGTTCCGTAGTCGGACCTTGATTGTATCTGTATGATGTAATGCTTTATTCATGTAATTGTGTGAAGTGGCGATTGTAAGCCAACTATGTATCTTTTTCCCTTATGTATTACATGGGTTGTGTGAAGATTACCTCACTTGCGACATTGCTTTCAATGCGGTTATGCCTCTAAGTCGTGCTTCGACCGTGGGAGATATAGCCGCATCGAGGCGCTAAGTTGGTAATCGAGCCTTCCCGACCTTAGGAGCCCCACCGCTTGATCGCTTTTAGCGGCCGAGTTGTGTCTAGAAAATGTTTTGAGTCATTTAGGATTATATATATCGAAGAGTTAGGAATTTTTTTACTCCTCGGTCCCTTAAATCGCTCTGGTGAGGTCTCCGACGTAGAGTTTTGACACTTCTCTTCTCAAATTTCACTAAAAAAATTAGGATCACGCGGGTATCTTGGAATCGTTCGATGGTTTTATGATGACAACATTGTCTTGGTGCCTCCCGTCGCCAGGGTTTAGTGGAAGTGTCCGGGAGTTGAGCTCGAGGTGTTGTCGTCATAATTTTATCGTTGCAGTTCTCGAATACCGAGTTTAGTGCGCCGACATCGAAAATCTCTTTTATGCAGTTGTTGGTGAGATAACCCGATAACCCAAAGATCGAGGTGAGTACGGAGTATTGCCATGACTCATATAACGGATGCTTTTCAAGGTTGAGGTACACGATTTCGAAGGTTTCTTGGTTATGTGTTGACGGATGGATACAGGTGGATGTAGGGATTGTTAGTTTGGGTGAGATATATTGCTTCCCTATATCCCCAACACCAGATTGCATAACCGTAAAGTTTGGGAGTTTTATAGGTGGGAATTGAGTAGCTCCTAGAATATCTTTTCGACAGATGCATGATATGGGATTGGGTAAATCTCTATCATATGTATTTGTTCCGGCTTATTCTGCAAGCCAATCCTTTGTTTTGTTTTATTTGTGGTATTCGAGTTGCTTCGAAGTCAAATGTTGAATCCATACCTTTCCTAAACGGTGTTCTCATATTGCTATGTGAATACTAATCCTTTTGATCATTGATTTTGTCATGTCAACTCCTTTCCAACCGGTGTGCTTCTCTTCAAGTGGATCCCATCATTTTTCCCATCCGCAAGATCGAATCTAAGTTTTCTCAACGGTGTTTGTTTCATCCGTCTCCAAGTTGCCTTTGTTTTTCCCGCCCACCCACCCTTTTTCCTCAAGGACTAAGATTTCTTTACCAAGTATCCTTTTATTTTTGTGAAGTTTCTCCATTCTTTTCCGTCAATGCTCTTACCCGGTGGTTCTCAAGAAGATGTTCTACTAGTTCGTCATTCCTCATTCCTTTCTCTTCTCCGGTGGATTCAAGTCAAGTTTTGTTGATCATACCTTTTCCTCATTTCAATGTCTTCTTATACCGGTGCACCTCATTATCATTCTACTTCTCGCTATTTGTTATTCCGGAGTGCTCAAGATATCTCGAAGATTCGTGTTTCCACTCTACATTCGTTCAAGCTCTTTCGAGATTGGTATCTCATTCAAGTCATTTAATTCAACCGGTGCAACATCTCTTTTAAATCTTTTCAACGGTGTTCTTTTGAGTGGGCCCTAACCCACAGGTCTTTTCGAGGATCTTACGACTCTTCTATTTTCCCGAGCTATCCTAAATTCTTCTCCAAGTTTGACGAAGAATGAGTTATCATCAATAAAATGCTTTTCTCCAAGATCTTTCAAATTCTTTTCATAGTTGGCTCAACCTCTTCGTTTTTATTCTTCGGTGTGCCTCAATAATTCTTGGTGGGGTTTCGTTGTCATCATTTGAAGACCGAAGAAGGATTTCTCTTAAATCTTGGTCCATTCTCTTCAAGATTCAGGGTGCTAGCTTGTTGCCATCCTCTCATAATTGTTTTCGATTGTGAGAATCTTTTTCACCCATCCGGAGCATTTTAGGAGTCTTTTCAGTTTCATTCTTTGAAGCCCATCATCTCAGTATTATTCGTTCAAGCTTTCAGCTCTCGTTCTCTAAATCTTACCGGTGCATCGTTCAAGTTTACTCTAGTCAGCTCAGGATCTCTTTGTTCTCATGTATCTAAATCTCCTCAAGTATCTTCATTCGTTTTCCAATTCTTCCCGGTGAATTGTGCCTTTGCTACGTTCATTTTCAATTCTTACGATGGCTCTTTCAACATCTCTCTTCCTTGTTCATCATATCAATTCATTTGTTGTTCCAATCCTACCGGTGGTTCCATCAATACCTTCTCAAGTTTGCGCTATATCTCTCTTAATCCTTTCTACGGGAATAAGTAGTATGCCAAATCCGTTGCTTGTCATCAATTTATATTGGTGAAGGATACGCATAACATAATTCTTATTGTTCTTTCATCCAAGTGATCTAGTTTCTTCTTTCCAGAGTTGTTCATCATGTCACATTTCTCGGTTCGAGATGCTTCATCTTTTCTTTTCCGGAGTTCCAAGCTTTCTCGGTTATCTCGTAGCTAAGCTCCATCTAAATCATTGCAAGGCTTCACCTTGTGTTTTCAACTTCTCTTTCTTTCCACCATCCTTTTATTACCGGAGTTCTTCATGGAGGCTATACATGATGGTTCGTCAAGGATTCTTTTCATTCTTCAATTGTTCTTCAAGATTTCTCTTGAAGTTAAGATCATCCAAGCTATACTCAAAAATTAAACATGGTGTTCAACACATGTTTTGTTTTGAGGAGTTCAAGCATTCTTCATCTTTCATTCCAAAGTGCAATTCTTTCGACCTCATCTTTTCAGGTGGTGTTATGTCACTCTTGACAATTTCCTTCATGTTTCATGATTCATATGTTGTCAAGAATGAGGTATTTTAAATCCATGAATCTCTTCGTTGGAGTTGTCTTGGTAAAGATTTCACCTAAAAGCCTTCCCGAAGGAATGTTGCTAATTGTGGTGCTATTCAATGACCCAAGTTCTCCAGTTATCCTCGTGGTGAAAGAAGTTTCTCTTATCTTCGTTAATCTCAAGCAAGCATTTGTTTCCGTTAGTGGCCGGTTGTCACCTCATAATGTTGAGATGTTTCCATAAGCCCACTACAAACTTATTCTTTTCGTTGTTGGTCTTCCAACAACTCTATTCTAACCTTCTTGCAAGGATGCCTTCCAAATTCAATTGTGGTAGAAGTTGTCATTTTCTTCTCCGTCCCTTTATTCCAATGATCTACTTCTATTCTTTCTTACGGAGGCATTTTGATGTTGCTCTTTTCACTCATCATCTCGATTGTGAGGATCGTGTTCTTTTCGTGCTTATCCATTTAACCGGAGTGTCCTGCCTTTTTCTTTCAAGTTCTTTTGCATCTTATCAAGTCTTGCATCTCTTTTCAACCGGAGTGCTGTCCGATTTTGATCTTCCTTGTTCCTTGTTTATCTCATTTCAACCAGAGTGGTTTAAATGCTATTTTGTCCATTAAACTCTTGATTCATGTCTTTGCAACCTTCAAGTCCTCGTAATATTCCTTGTTCCTCTTTTCTAACGGATTGTTTGCAATCTCATTCATCTTTGTTGTACTCTTTCTTTTAAATTGCTCAACCTCTCAAGGTTCATGGTTTCACTCGTTGGTCAAAGAAGCAGCTTATTTTTACCTTTCTTTTTCTCTTCCGTTTTCCCTCCGGTGCCATTCTAGATCTCGGGACGAGATCCTCTTGTATTGGTGGAGTGTTGTAACGCCCCGAGACCGATGCTCGAGAAGACTTCCATAGGTTCCGGGTCTCTCCGTGTGTTTCATTTTTGCTTGCTCCTTTTATTTTTGCATTTCATCATGTCATCATGTGCATGGTGTGATTTCTCATACATATTATGTTGTTGCATGTTCCATGCATGAATCTCGCATCACCCACCTTCTCCTTCCCTCTACTTCATTCTTTTGACAAGTGCCATTTTTCCCCTTCTCCTTTAATGTTTACTTTCTCCCAAATAGTCAAACTTATTTCCCTAAACCCCACCGCCAAATTTCACCTCTTTTGGAAATGTTTTGGTTAGGTTTTAAAATGGCTCAAGTTTGAATTTAATTCAAACTTGAATTATTTTTCAACCTCTAAAATCCCCCAAATCATTTTCTTAAATAGGGCATAATTCCAGGGTCTTGAGGATATTTTCATATCTCTCACCACCCCCTCCAATCACTCCGTACTTTTGTCCTTTTATTTCTATTTGAAGAGATAGATAAGAGACTGCAGCTTTCCAGCGCAGCCCAGTTGGGTCGATCGGGGACCTTTTGTCGCATTTGGGGTTCTTCTTTTATTTTGGTTCCGTAGTCGGACCTTGATTGTATCTGTATGATGTAATGCTTTATTCATGTAATTGTGTGAAGTGGCGATTGTAAGCCAACTATGTATCTTTTTCCCTTATGTATTACATGGGTTGTGTGAAGATTACCTCACTTGCGACATTGCTTTCAATGCGGTTATGCCTCTAAGTCGTGCTTCGACACGTGGGAGATATAGCCGCATCGAGGGCATTACAAGTTGGTAATCAGAGCCTTCCCCGACCTTAGGAGCCCCATTGCTTGATCGTTTTTAGCGGCCGAGTTGTGTCTAGAAAAATGTTTTGAGTCATTTAGGATAATATATATCAGAGAGTTAGGAATTCTTTTTACTCCTCAGTCCCTTCGTCGCTCTGGTGAGGTCTCCTGACGTAGAGTTTTGACTCTACTCTTCTCAAATTTCACAAAAAAAAAATTAGGATCACGCGGGTATCTTGGAATCATTCCGATGGTTTTATGATGACAACATTGTCTTGGTGCCTCCCGTCAGCAGGGGTTTAGTGGAAGTGTCCCGGGGAGTTGAGCTCTGAGGTGTTGTCGTCATAATTTTATCGTTGCAGTTCGGAATACCGAGTTTAATCCGACATCGAAAATCTCTTTTATGCAGTTGTTGGTGAGATAACCCCGATCAAGATCGGCGTGAGTACGGAGTATTGCCATGACTCGTATAACGGATGCTTTTGAAGGTTGAGGTACACGATTTCGAAGGTTTCTTGGTTATGTGTTGACGGATGGATACATTGGATGTAGGGATTGTTAGTTTGGGTGAGATATATTGCTTCCCCTGTATCCCCAACACCAGATTGCATAACCAGAAAGTTTCGGGAGTTTTATAGGTGGGAATTCAAGTAGCTCCTAGAATATCTTATCGACAGATGCATGATATGGGATTGGGTAAATCTCTATCATATGTATTTGTTCCGGCTTATTCTGCAAGCCAATCCTTTGTTTTGTTTTATTTGTGGTATTCGAGTTGCTTCGAAGTCAAATGTTGAATCCATACCTTTCCTAAACGGTGTTCTCATATTGCTATGTGAATACTAATCCTTTTGATCATTGATTTTGTCATGTCAACTCCTTTCCAACCGGTGTGCTTCTCTTCAAGTGGATCCCATCATTTTTCCCATCCGCAAGATCGAATCTAAGTTTTCTCAACGGTGTTTGTTTCATCCGTCTCCAAGTTGCCTTTGTTTTTCCCGCCCACCCACCCTTTTTCCTCAAGGACTAAGATTTCTTTACCAAGTATCCTTTTATTTTTGTGAAGTTGCTCCATTCTTTTCCGTCAATGCTCTTACCCGGTGGTTCTCAAGAAGATGTTCTACTAGTTCGTCATTCCTCATTCCTTTCTCTTCTCCGGTGGATTCAAGTCAAGTTTTGTTGATCATACCTTTTTCCTCATTTCAATGTCTTCTTATACCGGTGCACCTCATTATCATTCTACTTCTCGCTATTTGTTATTCCGGAGTGCTCAAGATATCTCGAAGATTCGTGTTTCCACTCTGCATTCGTTCAAGCTCTTTCGAGATTGGTATCTCATTCAAGTCATTTAATTCAACCAGTGCAACATCTCTTTTGAATCTTTTCAACGGTGTTCTTTTGAGTGGGCCCTAACCCACGTGTCTTTTCGAGGATCTTACGACTCTTCTATTTTCCCAGAGCTATCCTAAATTCTTCTCCAAGTTTGACGTAAGAATGAGTTATCATCAGTAAAATGCTTTTCTCCAAGATCTTTCAAATTCTTTTCATAGTTGGCTCAACCTCTTCGTTTTTGATTCTTCCGGTGTGCCTCAATAATTCTTGGTGGGGTTTCTCGTTGTGATCATTTGAAGACCGAAGAAGGATTTCTCTTAAATCTTGGTCCATTCTCTTCAAGATTCACGGTGCTAGCTTGTTGCCATCCTCTCATAATTGTTTTCGATTGTGAGAATCTTTTTCACCCATCCGGAGCATTTAGGAGTCTATTCAGTTTCATTCTTTGAAGCCCATCATCTCAGTATTATTCATTCAAGCTTTCATCTCTCGTTCTCTAAATCTTACCGGTGCATCGTTCAAGTTTACTCTAGTCAGCTCAGGATCTCTTTGTTCTCATGTATCTAAATCCCGTCAAGTATCTTCATTCGTTTTCCAATTCTTCCCGGTGAATTGTGCCTTTGCTACGTTCATTTTCAATTCTTACGGTGGCTCTTTCAAGATCTCTCTTCCTTGTTCATCATATCAATTCATTTGTTGTTCCAATCCTACCGGTGGTTCCATCAATACCTTCTCAAGTTTGCGCTATATCTCTCTTAATCCTTTCTACGGGGATAAGTAGTATGCCAAACCTGTTGCTTGTCATCAATTTATATTGGTGAAGGATACGCATAACATAATTCTTATTGTTGTTTCATCCAAGTGATCTAGTTTCTTCTTTCCAGAGTTGTTCATCATGTCACATTTCTCGGTTCGAGATGCTTCATATTTTCTTTTCCGGTGTTCCAAGCTTTCTCGGTTATCTCGTAGCGAAGCTCCATCTAAATCATTGCAAGGCTTCACCTTGTGTTTTCAACTTCTCTTTCTTTCCACCATCCTTTTATTACCGGAGTTCTTCATGGAGGCTATACATGATGGTTCGTCAAGGATTCTTTTCATTCTTCAATTGTTCTTCAAGATTTCTCTTGAAGTTAAGATCAGCCAAGCTATACTCAAAAATTAAACATGGTGTTCAACACATGTTTTGTTTTGAGGAGTTCAAGCATTCTTCATCTTTCATTCCAAAGTGCAATTCTTTCGACCTCATCTTTTCAGGTGGTGTTATGTCACTCTTGACAATTTCCTTCATGTTTCATGATTCATATGTTGTCAAGAATGAGGTATTTTAAATCCATGAATCTCTTCGTTGGAGTTATCTTGGTAAAGATTTCACCTAAAAGCCTTCCCGAAGGAATGTTGCTAATTGTGGTGCTATTCAATGACCCAAGTTCTCCAGTTATCCTCGTGGTGAAAGAAGTTTCTCTTATCTTCGTTAATCTCAAGCAAGCATTTGTTTTCGTTAGTGGCCGGTTGTCACCTCATAATGTTGAGATGTTTCCATAAGCCCACTACAAACTTATTCTTTTCGTTGTTGGTCTTCCAACAACTCTATTCTAACCTTCTTGCAAGGATGCCTTCCAAATTCAATTGTGGTAGAAGTTGTCATTTTCTTCTCCGTCCCTTTATTCCAATGATCTACTTCTATTCTTTCTTACGGAGGCATTGTGATGTTGCTCTTTTCACTCATCAGCTCGATTGTGAGGATCGTGTTCTTTTCGTGCTTATCCATTTAACCGGAGTGTCCTGCCTTTTTCTTTCAAGTTCTTTTGCATCTTATCAAGTCTTGCATCTCTTTTCTACCGGAGTGCTGTCCAATTTTGATCTTCCTTGTTCCTTGTTTATCTCATTTCAACCAGAGTGGTTTCAATGCTATTTTGTCCATTAAACTCTTCATTCATGTCTTTGCAACCTTCAAGTCCTCGTAATATTCCTTGTTCCTCTTTTCTAACGGATTGTTTGCAATCTCGTTCATCTCTGTTGTACTCTTTCTTTTAAATTGCTCAACCTCTGAAGGTTCATGGTTTCACTCGTTGGTCAAAGAAGCAGCTTAGTTTTACCTTTCTTTTTCTCTTCCGTTTTCCCTCCGGTGCCATTCTAGATCTCGGGACGAGATCCTCTTGTAGTGGTGGAGTGTTGTAACGCCCCGAGACCGATGCTCGAGAAGACTTCCATAGGTTCCGGGTCTCTCCGTGTGTTTCATTTTTGCTTGCTCCTTTTATTTTTGCATTTCATCATGTCATCATGTGCATGGTGTGATTTCTCATACATATTATGTTGTTGCATGTTCCATGCATGAATCTCGCATCACCCACCTTCTCCTTCCCTCTACTTCCTTCTTTTGACAAGTGCCATTTTTCCCCTTCTCCTTTAATGTTCACTTTCTCCCAAATAGTCAAACTTATTTCCCTAAACACCACCGCCAAATTTCACCTCTTTTGGAAATGTTTTGGTTAGGTTTTAAAATGGCTCAAGTTTGACTTTAATTCAAACTTGAATTATTTTTCAACCTCTAAAATTGTCACACCCTGCATTTTGTAACATTTCATTTTCATTAATAAAGCATGAAAATTTGGACCAACAAAAACTTTTTGCATTATTTGGCTTTTATTTGGAGTTGGTTTTCTCTCTGTGTTTCATTTCAAGTGCTTCTTGAAGTCAACCACTCTACCCTCTATATTTCATCTCCTTACCCCAAGCTCCTGACCAATGACCATGCCATGTGAATAGTGCTATATGGAATATTCTTACAGAAATAATTTGGCCAGAAAGTATTTTCTAAAATTAGTTTTCCAAAAACCCCTGAATTGAGGTTTGCACTACAAGTACTTGATTAAGGGCAGTAAAAATCTTTCCAAAAATATATTTGACTCCTATTAGATATAGGATGCCCAGAAACCACAAAAATATAATTTTAAAAGTTATTGTACTATTTCATTTAAAAGCTTTTTCTTAAGGCCAGAAATGGTCTTTAATAGGAAAAAATTATTTTATTGTTTCAAAAATATTTGACAAAATTTAGGGAAACTCATAGGACATATATTGTCCATATATAAGAGTTTCAACACATGGTCATGTTCAAAATATTGGTCAAATTCCTCTAAAACCCTTTCTGGATATTTCAAGCTTTTGAAATATTTACAAAGGAAATATTCTCCAAATATTCCAAGAAAATTCTAGCATGTCACATATGACATATCTGATGATCTTGCCAAGTCTCATGACTTGGAGAACAAGATAACTTCATCAAAACCCTTCAAAACCATTTATGTCCATTCTGAAGTTTGAGCAACTTTACATTGCCAAGTATGTCCAAATGTGCTCAAACTTGGTGAACATGCTTCATTGGTCTAATGATGCATCTGGACCAAGTGGAACAGGTTGGAGAAGAGGAAATCTTGGTCAAAGTGCCTCAAAACCCTCTCTGACCAGAATCAAATTTGAACTACTTTGCACTACCAACTTTTTCTCCAAGACCCCAACTTTGGTGGGCCTGATCACATGACCAAATAAGGCCAACACACCAAGTGGTGCATCAAGGAGAAGTGATCTACTCCACTGGATCTACACAAATCCATTTCTCCCCATTTCTAGGATTTGAAAGAGTTACATTGGCAACTTTGTCCAAATAAGCTCAAAATGGGTGGAAGGCCCTAAATATATGTGACATTTCACCCCATGGAGTACCAAGGCCAGTGGAAGTCATTAGCTTATCCAAAACATCATCAAACACCTTCTGGCAGATAACTAAAATGCCTATTTTGGCCACTTTCACTAATCGCCTTGAGTTCATCTTTTTACCACAACCCCTCCTCACTCCCCTCTGTCACTTAGATGCTTTTCTACCCGAGGAAGCAATGTGGAAGAAGGGGGGAATCACGTTTGTTCTCTCTGGACAACAGTTTCCTCTCTCTCTCTCTCTCACAGCCTCTCTCTCTCCCCTCTGCACCCCAGAGCATCCAAGGCCCTTTCCTGGTTTTGCCCCCTCCCACTGTAGCTCCCAGACAGAAGTGGGCCTTGACGCTGAAAAGCCTGGATGCCGGCCAAAGTCGCGCTCTGGAGCGCCTGACTGAGCGCCGACCGTTGACACCGCGCCTCCCGACCACCTCATGCCTCCCCCTCGCGCCAGTCGATGTGTCTCAACGTCTGCGACACGCCGCCGTGCAGGCCCCCTTGTCTCTCCCTCTCTCTCACCCCCTGCAGCGCGTGCCCGACGCCGCCCGGCTCGGCCAATGCCCGACCTCTGCAGCGAGCGCGGTGCCTCTCCCGCTCTCTCTCCTTCTCCCTGGCGCCCTACTCCATCCTCACGAACGCCATAGACAGCCCCGTTCCCCCTCCAACGGCCACCTGAGCCGATCCCGCGGGCGCCCGTAGGCCACGCCTACGGTGGACCTCGGCCAGCCTATATAAGGCAGCCCCGAGCCTCTCTCTTCCTCCCTGTCGCTCCTCCACACACCCAATCAACCTCCAGAACCACCCACTTCTCTCCAGAGCCGCCCGAGCTCGAGATCGAGCTCGAGCTCTGCCGCCTCGGGTCGCCGTCGATCTGCGGGTACAGGCCTCCTCTGCCCCTTTTCTCTATTGATCTGGACTCCCCTCGCCTCACTGATCGTTTCCCCCTCCTTTTCCCTCTCTGTAGCTGCCGGAAGCGGCCGGAGTCGCCACCTCCCAAGCACCTCCGCCCGCGGACCTCGTCGCCGGGCGAACCAGCTGCACCGGCGACCGCCTCCACCTCCACCAGAGCAGCGACTCGCCCCGAGTCCAACGGTAGCCTCCGCATCCCTTCCCGTGCCCTGTATCGCCGCCGGCGAGCCCGCCGTCACCTCTGTCCAGAGGTTGACGACGACGGTCATGGGCCAGCTTGTCGACCTCACGCCCGACAGGCGGGACCCTCCGTCAGTTTAAGCAGCGACGCTGCTGCTGGCTCGGCTGTGCCGCCGGCCTGGCTGGGCTTCTTCTTCTTGTGGCCTCTCGGCCCGAGGGCACAGCGCCGTTTTTCTTTTTCTTTTTCTGTCTTGTTTCCAAAAATTCCACAGGATAGAATATTTATCCAAATGAATTGATTCCAATTTCTAAATTCCTAGAATATTGCAACCTATTTAATGGTGCAACTTTCATCCAAAACCAAAAACCTTTTCTTCTCTGTAAATATTTAAATGTGATTTTTAGCATTTAAATAAGCCTTTGAAAATCCATATCTCCTATTCTGCTACTCCAGAACCAAAACCAAAAGTTGTCCCCTTCCTAGCTTTCCTCCTAGCATTTTACAAAAATAAGTTGACATTTATCAGAGCACTTTGACTTTTCTGTTTTTATTATTATCTTATTTTCCCGTTGTTTTCTTGCGACGTTAGATCCCGTGTCTGACGAGGTAGCTGAGGAAGAAGGAGGAGCAGGGCCTGAAGACTTTGAAGATCAAGCCAACCATGGCAAGCAGCCCTTTGACCATGACTATGATACCCCTATATATGCATGTCATTTTTAGCTCTTCATTATTGTTGCATCGGAATCATGGTGAGATGGTGAACCACGTGGGTTGGTTGCCTCCGTTATTTTCTCGTTGATACTTGCATTGCGCATGGCCCTACCTCCTTATGAGGGTTATGCCGGTGGGAGTAGATAGGGTGCTAAGTAGTGCTATGCCAAAGGGACGGGGATATGCATGGTGATGGAGGCAAAAAATATTTTCAAACAACTTTCAAAAACCCCATCGGGTGCCATTTATGCCCGAGGGAAATGATGAGTAAGGTAACCACTTGATGACGAAGTGGTGTACCGAGGCAAGTGTGTGTTGTTTTCAAAAACGGATTAGATTTAAGATTTGATGACTGTCCCAACCCTACATGCGCGACCACTCTACCCTTATATGGGAAAGGGCATTGTTGAGTACCTAGACCGATACTAGCTTGGGGCCCGCATTACTAGTGACGGGGGAGAGTTGGTGCTCTCTCTTGGGACGGGGTCGTGCCAGGTAGGGCGGCCATGACTGTTTTCACAGGGCACCGGACACACCGTTGGTACCCCGTGCTTGTGGTATGTGATGAATATGGGGCGAGGCTCCACAACTTTATGATGTGAAATGTTTGGCACGGGGTTACTACCAATCGAGTGGACTCCATGTTAGTGTCGTCTAGGGAAAGCGGTGATCGGTGCTTACCCCGGTACTTGAGGTACATGGTCGTGGATGACACGGAAGTTCCCGGATCTAGTGGGTAAAGTGTGCAACCTCTGAGTGTAAAACTATTGAATAGTCGTGTCCACGGTCAAGGACGGTTGGGCGGTCTGCTTAAACTATGTCCAAGGTTTTCAACCGTGCGAGTGAGATGATGGAAATGACTTGGGTCAAGCCAAGGACTTGACACGATTGAGATGGGTTGGTGCCCACTCTGTTTATGGTAAATGGGTTGGTGCCCACTCTATTTATGTTGGTATCTGTGACCAGACCACATGGTTACTTGAATTCTCTTGATGCATGCTTTATAGGATGTTGAACATGTCATTGCACTCAAAACTAGCTTTATGCAAAATTTACCTATGTCATGCATTGTTGTACCTTGAACCAAATCATGGGTTGCTTGCGAGTACATTCAAAGTACTCATTGGCTTGCCACTGGTTATTTAATTGACCAGGCATGGAAGAACCAGAGTTCGAAGAAGAGTTCTTTGGAGACGATCATGCGAACTAGGACGTTTCCCAGTCAGAATGCCTGTAGGGTTAAGGCAGATGGCATGGGTTCTACTTATCAACAACGATTTCCGCTGCTATGTTTCATTTGATGTTCAGCCCTTAAGGCTTTATCGATGTAAGACTTGACCATGATGGTCACTATTTATGTAAGACGGTATGTATGGATGTAAGACTCTTGTTATTCAGCTTCTGTGTGTTCAGTGAGCATTGATCTCGGGATCATCAGACACGCGTGCATTCGGTGATCACGACTTGTGAGTCGAGGTCCCCACAGAGCTGGTATCGAGCCATCCCGTTGTAGGAAGCCTTAGTTAGCATGGGCGTTAGTTAGAGCGAGACTATCCCCTAGATTACCCATATACCTATGTTTTATGTTAGTATCCCAAACATAGGTCACATTCCTTTATTGACCCTTCCCCTTCCACTTTTGTAGATGGCCGCCGTACCCGAGGACTTCCTGACCACTGGGTTTCCCGTGCTTCTTGAGGATAGCCTCAGGAAGTGCCAGTTCGCTCGAGTCCCCACCTTCTCCTACCACGAGCACTGGGTCGACAGCACCAACAAGGAGTATCACGTGGAGGTAGTCGTGAGGGCGAACGACGCCCCGACGAGCTGGTTCCTTGAGGGACCCCAGATGGCGACACTGCTCCTCGCCGTGGAGGCTGCTGCCCTCAAAGCGCCGACTTCGCCTCCGGGATCTCCTGCCAGAGATGGCGAGAGAGCCAGCCACTCGTTACCTGCCTTATCGTAAGGAAGGTGACGACGAGCAGCGCACCAGCACCACCCTTGGACGAGGGACTTTCTCTCCGCTTCGGACCTACTTCAGCTTGTGTGCCGGCGGTCCCGCACAAAGACAGCCTCGAGTCGACGGAGCTTGGAAGGAACTCCAGCGAGACCAAGGAGCTCCTCCGCATAGTTCAGATGAAGGCGGACAGGATCAAGAAGGATGGAGCACCTGGACAGCCCGCAGTAGCTTATCGAGGCGGACGACCCCCACAGGTCGCACATGCCGAGGGATCACCTCAGCCACGCCGTATGACGGCAAAGGAGTACCGCAACCTCTTCACGATGCCACCGGCAAAGCAGCGCCATGTTCAGCTCCTCCACTCCCCCGCTTCCTCAAGCGACGAAGAGACCAAGACCGATGAAGATGAGGAGGAAGACCCAGAGGAGCCAGAATACCCGACCGAGCATTCCACCACTTAGACTCCGTTCAGGACTAGGATAGGCTAGCTCGTAGCCTATGGTAGGAAAGGTCGTGTACCCCTTTTTCCAAGTCGAGTCCTTGTAATGGTTCTTATGAAACCATGTCGTGTTGTATTTGCTTTCAACTTGCTTTGATGAAGTCGTACTTTCCCTTCGGGAACTTGTAAACGACTACATTCCCCATTTGGTTTTAATGCATGAGTTTGGCCCTTCTGGCCTTGTTTAACTTGATTTGTGTCACACCACCCCCTTACTAGGCATCCCATCTATATTGCTTTCCCTCATTTTATATTCCCAATCATGAGACCTTGACCACTCCAATAGGATGCCTGTTGTAACACGTACTGGTACCTCTACCCAGCCGCAAGAAGCCGGAGGTTCTGCTGAGGCCGGAGCCAGCCAGGACCAAGCCCAAGGACAGATTCCACCACCACCACCTCCTCCAAGCATGGACATGGCTCAGCTTCTCCAAGCCTTCCGAGAGGAGCGCCAAGCCAACACTGCAGCCCTCCAGATGATTGCTCAAGCTGTCAACCGCCCCACCAGTGGGACACGGCCATGGGCGTTCCACGCTGGTGGAGTTCAAGCATGCACCACCCACTTTCGCCGAGCTGCTGAACCCTGGATGCGCACGATCGGGTCCGCACCATTGAGGATCTGCTGGCACTAGTCGGATGCACCGAGGACCGTGATAAAGTGGCATATGCTGCCCTTGTCTCGGGGGACTGCAGAGCTTGGTGGGATGGATTCAAGGCTATGCATGTTGAGCAAGACATCACTTGGGACACCTTCAAGACAGAATTCCACAAGGCCCACATTCCATACGGAATCATGGCCATCAAGAAGCGTGAGTTCGAGCCACGAAGTAGGGTAGTAGCTTGTCAAGGAGTACATGCGAAGTTCAGCGTTCTCTCAAGGTATGCCCCTAAGGATGTCAAGACTGATCTTGCCAAAGGGCGCTTCATGGAAGGCCTTAACCGGACTCTGCGAGACTCGCTTGTTGTGTGTGACTGCCCAACCTTTCTGATCTGGTGAACAAGGCACTCATTCTTGAGGACAAGCGGCGTGCTTTGGATGACACTCGTAAGCGCAAGATGATCGGCAAGGGTAGCTCCAAAGAACTGAAGCATCGTCCGTGGCAGCCAACCCGGTCAAGCCAACCTATCAGCAACCAAGAGCTCCTGCACCCCGCACCAACTATCCACCTCAGCAGTATGCCAACCCCAGGCCAGCTTACAACAACCCCAATAACAACGCTGGCAAGGCCGTCGTCCCCAACCAAGTCACTTGTTTCGGATGTGGACAGCCAGGGCATTACTCCAAGAATTACCCCAACAAGAAGCCCGACGCCCCGCGCCCCAATGCGCAGAACCCAGGACAAGGCCGTGGAATGCCACCGAGGAACCAAGCTCCCCGTAACTTGCCCAACAATGGCAGGGGTCATGTGAATCATGTCACTGCGGAAGAAGCCCAAGAAGACCCGGACGTCGTGCTAGGTACGTTCCTTGTCAATTCAGCACCCGCAACTGTTCGGTTTGATTCTGGAGCCACGCATTCTTTTGTCACCCAAAGTTTTGCACTAAAAAGTGGCATGACCCCTACACCCCTGAATAACCCTATGGTGGTACAAACCCCCGGAGCAGAGATGAGAGCCAAGATAGGATGTAAAGGAGTCGGGATCACCATTAACGGGGTAGATTTCCTAGCAGACCTTATCATCCACGAAATCACAAGGCTTGGATGTGATCTTGGGAATGGATTGGCTCAGCAAGCACCAAGGCTTGATTGATTGCGCCAACCGGACTGTCACTATGACCAATGACCGAGGAGTCGAAGTTAAGTTTGCCTCCAACCCCTCCTCTGCTCAAGCCAACCAAGTCAACTGTCTGACTGAAGTTGGATTGGAACAAGTGCCGGTAGTATGCGAGTATCCCGATGTTTTTCCTGATGAGCTACCGGGAATGCCTCCTGACCGAGACATTGAGTTCATCATCGAGCTCATACCCGGAGCAGGACCCATCTATAAGAAGCCTTATAGAATGGGATCGGAGGAGTTAGCAGAATTGAAGAAGCAGCTGGAAGAGCAGTTGAGGAAGGGATTTATCCGCCCTAGTGCCTCCCCTTGGGGATCACCTGTTCTGTTTGTGGCAAGAAGGACGGTACCATCCGCTTATGCATTGACTACCGCTCCCTCAACGAGGTTACAATCAAGAACAAGTACCCAATTCCCAAGATTGAAGATCTCTTTGATCAACTCAATGGGGCCAAGGTGTTCTCCAAGATCGACCTCAGATCTGGGTACTACCAAGCTCAAGATCGACCCAAGATATTCGAAGGCGGCATTTGTAACCAGATATGGCTCTGTATGAATGCACGGTCATGTCCTTTGGATTGACCAATGCCCGGCTTACTTCATGTATCTCATGAATAAGGTCTTCATGGAATATTTGGACAAGTTAAATCATCGTCTTCATTGATGACATTCTTGTCTTCTCGAAGTCGGAAGAAGAGCACGAGCAACACTTGAGGATGGTCCTAGACAAGCTTCGAGAGCACCAACTGTATGCCAAGTTCAGCAAGTGTGAATTACGGCTGCGTGAAGTTGGATTTCGGGTCATGTTTTAACTAAAGAGGATTGTCGATCGACCGCTAAGATTGAAGCCGTGGTGAATGGCAATCCCTGAGCAATGTGAAGGAAGTCAGAAGCTTCCTCAGACTCGTGGGATACTACCGCAAGTTCGTTGAAGGATTCTCAAGCATTACCCGACCCATGACTCAGCTCTTGAAGAAGGACAAGAAGTTGAATGGGCCTTGAAGTCGAAGAAAGCTTCCAGAGTGAAGAAGAGGCTAACCACCGCTCCGATTCGCCACACGGATATACACAAGGAGTTTGTGATATATTGTGATGCGTCAAGAATCGGACTGGGAGGTGTTCTGATGCAAGAAGGCAGAGTCGTAGCCTACCTTTCAAGGCAACTACGGCCTCATGAGGAGAACTATGCTACTCATGACCTTGAGCTAGCAGCAGTAGTTCATGCCCTTAAGACTTGGCGACATTACCTCTTGGGTAAGCGATGTGAGATATACACGGACCACAAAAGTCTGAAGTATATTTTCACTCAAAGGGAATTGAACATGAGGCAGAGAAGATGGCTGGAGTTGATAAAGGATTATGACCTCAGTGTTCAATACCACCCTGGAAAGGCTAATGTGGTAGCAGATGCGTTGAGCAGGAAGGCTTGCTCCTTGAATGCTATGCTTAAGCACAAGCTACCCGCCTTGTATGAGGAACTTGAAAGCTTCGGGTTGGAACTGGTTGCACCAGGATTCTTGGCCAACCTCGAAGTTAAGCCTACTTTGATGGATGATATTAAGGAAGCTCAGAAGGGGCATGAGAGTATTGAAGGCATCAAGAGGAAGATCAAGGCAGGCAAAGCCTCAGGATTCTCAGAAGATGAGGAAGGAATTGTGTGGTTTGGGAATCGCATCTGCGTGCCTAACAAGGTTGAGCTCAAGAACCTGATCTTGCAAGAAGCTCATGACAGCCCATATTCCATCCACCCTAGAGGCACCAAGATGTATCAAGACCTGAAGGAAAGATTTTGGTGGCACGGGATGAAAAGGGAGATTGCCACCTATGTTGCAAAATGTGGCGTATGCCGAGGGTCAAAGCTGAACATCGGCGACCTCTTTGGATTACTCCAACCACTCAAGGTTCCCAGTGGAAATGGGATAAAGTCGGGATGGATTTCATCTTTGGACTACCTAGGTCAAACAAGGGACATGACTCCATCTGGGTCATAGTCGATCATTTGACCAAAGTGGCCCATTTCATTCCTGTTAAGACTACCCATGACGGCAACCAGCTGGCAACTCTCTACATCAACCGAATCGTGAGCCTTCATGGTGTTCCCAAGGAGATTGTGTCAGATCGAGGAACCCAGTTCACCTCAAGGTTTTGGAAGAAGTTCCAGGAAGCCATGGGGACCAAGCTATCCTTCAGCACTGCTTTCCACCCACAGACCGGAGGTCAGACAGAGCGAGTGAATCAAATACTCGAAGACATGCTTCGAGCCTGTGTCTTAGCTTATGAAGCTAAGTGGGAAGATTGCCTCCCTTCGCCGAGTTCTCTTACAACAGCAGTTATCGAGGCCAGCCTTCGATGGCACCATTTGAAGTGTTATCTGGGCGGAAGTGCGTACACCTCTCAACTGGTCGGAGACCGGAGAAGGACTTGTCTTTGGGCACGATATCCTTCGTGAAGCGAAGAGCAAGTCCAGCTTGTCGAGAGCGTCTGAAGTCTGCCAAGTCAAGACAGAAGAGCTATCTTGACTCACGTCGTGAGACATAAACTTCGAGTTGGAGACCATGTCTATCTCCGGTCACCCCTCTCAAAGGAGCCCAGCGCTTTCATGTCAAAGGAAAGCTTGCTCGAGATACATTAGCCCCTTCAAGATCACCGAGCGACGAGGAGAAGTGGCTTACCAGTTGGAACTTCCACGAACTTTCGATGTGCTGGCGTGTTCCACGTGTCACAACTCGGAAGTGTCTCCAAGTTCCAAACAAGCTGATCTCTACAAGGGCGTCAACCACCAAGCCATTGACCTTCACTGATTTGATTTATCGTGAGAGGCCCATCTGCATTACGGATGAGGCTGGCGGCGCGACTCAAGCCGCACCATCAAGTACTTCAAGGTCAATGGAGCAACCACATCAAGCGAAGCAACTTGGGGCGTGAAGACTACCTTAGATCCAATTTCCGTATCTCTTTTAAGCCTAGTTTAGGAATCTCGGGGACGAGATTCTTGTAAGGGGGGTAGGTCTGTCACACCCTGCATTTTGTAACATTTCATTTTCATTAATAAAGCATGAAATTTGGACCAACAAAAACTTTTTGCATTATTTGGCTTTTATTTGGAGTTGGTTTTCTCTCTGTGTTTCTTTTCAAGTGCTTCTTGAAGTCAACCACTCTACCCTCTATATTTCATCTCCTTACCCCAAGCTCCTGACCAATGACCATGCCATGTGAATAGTGCTATATGGAATTTTCTTACAGAAATAATTTGGCCAGAAAGTATTTTCTAAAATTAGTTTTCCAAAAACCCCTGAATTGAGGTTTGCACTACAAGTAACGTATTAAGGGCAGTAAAAATCTTTCCAAAAATATATTTGACTCCTATTAGATATAGGATGCCCAGAAACCACAAAAATATAATTTTAAAAGTTATTGTACTATTTTATTTAAAAGCTTTTTCTTAAGGCCAGAAATGGTCTTTAATAGGAACAAATTATTTTATTGTTTCGAAAATATTTGAAAAAATTTAGGGAAACTCATAGGACATATATTGTCCGTATATAAGAGTTTCAACACATGGTCATGTTCAAAATATTGGTCAAATTCCTCTAAAACCCTTTCTGGATATTTCAAGCTTTTGAAATATTTACAAAGGAAATATTCTCCAAATATTCCAAGAAAATTCTAGCATGTCACATATGACATATCTCATGATCTTGCCAATTCTCATGACTTGGAGAACAAGATAACTTCATCAAAACCCTTCAAAACCATTTCTGTCCATTCTGAACTTTGAGCAACTTCACATTGCCAAGTATGTCCAAATGTGCTCAAACTTGGTGAACATGCTTCATTGGTCTAATGATGCATCTGGACCAAGTGGCACAGGTTGGAGAAGAGGAAATCTTGGTCAAAGTGCCTCAAAACCCTCTCTGACCAGAATCAAATTTGAACTACTTTGCACTACCAACTTTTTCTCCAAGACCCCAACTTTGGTGGGCCTGATCACATGACCAAATAAGGCCACCACACCAAGTGGTGCATCAAGGAGAAGTGATCTACTCCACTGGATCTACACAAATCCATTTCTGCCCATTTCTAGGGTTTGAAAGAGTTACATTGGCAACTTTGTCCAAATAAGCTCAAAATGGGTGGAAGGCCCTAAATATATGTGACATTTCACCCCATGGAGTACCAAGGCCAGTGGAAGTCATTAGCTTATCCAAAACATCATCAAACACCTTCTGGCAGATAACTAAAATGCCTATTTTGGCCACTTTCACTAATCTCCTTGAGTTCATCTTTTTACAACAACCCCTCCTCACTCCCCTCTGTCACTTAGATGCTTTTCTACCCGAGGAAGCAATGTGGAAGAAGGGGGGAATCACGTTTGTTCTCTCTGGACAACAGTTTCCTCTCTCTCTCACAGCCTCTCTCTCTCCCCTCTGCACCCCAGAGCATCCAAGGCCCTTTCCTGGTTTTGCCCCCTCCCACTGTAGCTCCCAGACAGAAGTGGACACGCGCGCAACGCGGAAAAGCCGCGGATGCCGGCCAAGGTCGCTTCTGGGCGCTGACAGCGCCGACCGTTGACACCGCGCCTCCCGACCACCTCGTGCCTCCCCCTCGTGCCAGTCGATGTGTCTCGACGTCTGCGACACGCCGCCGTGCAGGCCCCCTTGTCTCTCCTCTCTCTCACCCCTGCGGTAGCGTGCCGAGCGCCGCCCGGCTCGGCCAATGCCCGACCTCACGCAGCGGCGCCAGCGCCTCTCCCGCTCTCTCTCCTTCTCCTGGCGCCCTACTCCATCCTCCACGAACGCCAGACAGCCCCTTTCCCCTCCAGCAGCCACAGAGCCGATCCATGGGCGCCGTAGGCCACGCCACGGTGGACCTCGGCCAGCCTATAAGGCAGCCCAGAGCCTCTCTCTTCCTCCTGTCGCTCCTCCACACACCCAATCAACCTCCAGAACCACCCACTTCTCTCGAGCCGCTTGAGCTCGAGATCGAGCTCGAGCTCCGCCGCCTCAGTCACCGTCGTCTGGGTACATGCCTCCTCCGCCCCTTTTCTCTCTCGTCTGGACTCCCCTCGCCTCCTCGATTGTTTCCCCTCCTTTTCCCTCTCTGTAGCTGCCGGAGGCGGCGGAGTCGCCACCTCCGAAGCACCTCCTCCCGCGGACCTCGTCGCCGGCGAACCAGGCTGCACCGGCGACCGCCTCCACCTCCACGAGCAGCGGCTCGCCCCAGAGTCCAACAGTAGCCTCCGCATCCCTTCCGTGCCTTCTCAGATCGCGGCCGGCGAGCCCGCCGTCGCCTCTGTCCGAGAGGTTGACGAGCGACGACATGGGCAGAGCTTGTCGACCTCACGCCCGACAGGCGGGACCCGCCCGTCAGTTTATCTGGCCTTGTGTATATGCTGGCTCATTTGGGCGGCGGCATTGGCTGAGCTTCTGCTGCTTGTGCCTCTCTCGGCCCGATGTACAGCGCCGCTTTTTTTTTCTTTTTCTGTCTTGTTTCCAAAAATTCCACAGGACGGACAGAATATTTATCCAAATGAATTGATTCCAATTTCTAAATTCCTAGAATATTGCAACCTATTTAATGGTGCAACTTTCATCCAAAACCAACAACCTTTTCTTCTATGTAAATATTTAAATATGATTTTTAGCATTTAAATAAGCCTTTGAAAATCCATATCTCCTATTCTGCTACACCAGAACCAAAACCAAAAGTTGTCCCCTTCCTAGCTTTCTGTGGGGACCCCGACTCACAAGTCGTGATCATCGAATGCACGTGTACAGTGATCCCAGAGATCAATGCTCACTGAACACACAGAAGCTGAATAACAAGAGTCTTACATCCATACATACCGTCTTACACAAATTATGACCAACATGGTCAAGTCTTACATCGGTAAAGCCTTAAGGGCTGAACATCAAATGAAACACAAAGCAGCGGAAATCGTTGTTGATAAGTAGAACCCATGCCATCGCCTTAACCCTCGGGCATTACATTTGGAAGCGTCCTAGTTCGCATGATCGTCTCCAAAGGACTCTTCTTGAACTCCGGTTCTTCCATGCTGGTCAATTAAATAACCGATGGCAAGCCAATGAGTACTTTGAATGTACTACTTAAGCAACCCATGATTTGGTTCAAGGTGCGGTAATGCATGACATAGGTAAAGTTTTGCATAAAGCTAGTTTTGAGTGCAATGACATGTTCAACATCCTATGAAGCATGCATCAAAAGAATTTAAGTAACCATGAGATCTGGTCACAGATATCAACATAAATAGAGTGGGCACCAGCCCATTATCATCAACAGAGTGGGCACCAACCCATCTCAATCGTGTCAAGTCCTTGGCTTGACCTAAGTCATTACCATCATCTCACTCACACGGTTGAAAACCCTGGACGTAGTTTAAGCAGCACCGCCCAACCGTCCTTGACCGTGGACACGGCTATTCGAATAGTTTTACACTCTGCAGAGGTTGCACACTTTACCCACTAGATCCGGGGAACTTCCGTGTCATCCACGACCCGCGGTACCTCAAGTACCCGGGGTAAGCACCCGATCACCGCCTTTCCCTAGACGACACTAACATGGAGTCCACTCGATTGGTAGTAACCCCGTGCCCAACATTTCAAATAACATTTTCGTGGAGCCTTGCTCCCATATTCATCACATACCAGCAGCACGGGTACCAGCGGTGTGTCCGGTGCCACGTGAAAACAGTCATGGCCGCCCTACAGCACGACCCGTCCCAAGAGAGAGCACCAACTCTCTCTCACTAGTAATGCGGGCTCCAAGCTAGTATCGGTCTAGGTACTCAACAATGCCCTTTCCCATATAAGGGTAGAGTGGTCGCGCATGTAAGGTTGGGACAGTCATCAAATCTTAAATCTAATCCGTTTTCGAAAACAACACACACTTGCCTCGATACACCACTTCGTCATCAAGTGGTTACCTTTCTCACCATCTCCCTCGGGCATAAATGGCACCCGATGGGGTTTTCGAAAGTTGTTTGAAAATATTTTGTCTCCATCACATGCATATCCCCGTCCCTTTTTGCGTAGCAAACTACTTAGCATCCTATCTACTCCCATCGTCATAACCCTCATAAGGAGGTAGGGTCATGCACAATGCAAGTGTCAACGAGAAAAGTAGCGGAGGCAACCCACCACAGTGGTTACCCATCCTTCATGATTCCGATGCAACAGTAATAAGTGCTACATGACATGCATACAAAGGGTTTCATAGACATGGTCAAGGGCTGCTTGCCTGGCTCAACAAAGTCTTTGGGGTCTTCAAAGTCCTCTGGTCCAACTCCTTCACAAGAACGCAATCTATAAATCGCAAAACAATAACGGGAAAATAAGGCAATAATAAAACAGAAAAATCAAAGTGCTCAGAAAAATGTCAACTCTTTTTGTAAAATATTAGATGGAAATATAAGAAGGGAAAACTTGCTAGTTTTGGATTTGAAGTGGTGGAACATGAGATATGGATTTTCAAAGGCTTATTTAAATGCTAAAAATCACATTTAAATATTTACAGAGAATAAAAGGTGGTTGGATTTGAGTGAAAGTTGCACCATTAAATAGGTTGCAATATTTGGGGATTTTAGAAATTGGAATCAATGCATTTGGATTATTATTTAATCTGTGGAATATTTGGAATATTGATGAGAAAAGAAAAAGGAAAAGGGCCTTGTGCCCTTGGGCGGTAACAGCCACAGGCAGCAGGCCCAGGGAAAAGAGGGGCAGCGAGCCAGCAGCCAAGGCCAGTTTTAAACTTGACGGGCGGGCCCAGCTGCCAGATGGGAGAGAGAGGGGCGAGAGGAGGTGAGGATGACAAGGCGGGACCCGCTGTCATCTCCATTTCTCGCGACGAGAGGGCGGGCGTGCTCACCGGCGGCGATCAGGCACGGCGGGTCGAGCTGGTGGCACCGCTGGGCTCCTCGTCGTGTCGCCGTTCGGGTGGTGCGGAGTTGGCCGCCGGAGTGCGGGGTTCGCCCGGCGACGAGGTTTGCGGCGGAGGAGCTTGGAGGCGGCTGCTCGGTCGTTTCAAGCTGCAAAGAGAGGGAAATGGAGGGAACTGATCGGGGAGGTCGGGAGAGTCGGATCGGGAGAGAGACAGAGCGGAGGCTGTACCACGAGTTCGCGGAGTCCGAGGCGGCGGAGCTCGAGCTCGATCTCGAGCTCGAGGCGCTCTGGGGAGAACTGGGGTGCGGGGAAGCTTTGGTGGTGCAGAGCGAGGGGTGAGGTGGAAGGGCTCGGGAGGCCTTTATATAGGAGGACGGCGAGGTCCGTGAGACCCGTCTTGCGGGAGAGCCTCTGCTTCGTCGCCATAGGGCTCGGGAGGAGCTGGCGCCGTGTCTGGGTGTTCGTGGGCATCGACTACGCCTAGGGAAGAAGAGAGAAGGAGGGGAGGGGTCGGGGGGTGCTGGCGTGTGAGCAGCGCCATTGGTGCGCTTGGTGATTCATTTTTGATAGCTGGAGGCTGAGGAAGGAAGAGAGGAGGGGGACAGCGCCGTGGCGTGTCGCGGACGTCGAGGCGCCTCGGTGGCGAGGAAGGCCCGAGGTGGCGGAGCCAGAGGGCGGCTACAAGATCTTGAGCATCAGAAGGCGTGCTCAGCGCCCATATGGCTTGCCATGGCATATAATATGCCACAAGTGGTGCCCTTGATGTCGAGAGTGCTGTGGAGGTAGTAAAGAAGGAGGGGGAGGCATTGGATGCCTTGGTGAGCCAGTGGAGTGAGGAGGGAGGAAGAAGAAAGGTGAAAAAGGGCTGACCAGAGAGAGAAAGAGGGGGCTTTCACCCCTCAATTATTGAACTGGGGCTTGCCATTGTTACTGGAGGTGAAAGTGGACTAGAAAGAGCTGTGGTAAAAATTGGAGCTCTCCAAGAATAGTGAAAGGGGTCAAAACAGTGATTTTTGCAAAATGTCAGAAGGTGTTTGATAGAGTTTTGAGCAATCAAATGGACTCCAATTGCCATGAGACTCCACAAGGTGAAATGACTCATATAAATATAGCCCTCCACCAATTAGGAGAATATTTGGGCAAAGTTGCCAATGCAACTTTTGTGAACCCTAGAAATGAGCAGAATAGACTTGAGTATATTTAGCTGAGCATAACACTTCTCCTTGATGAACCACTTTGTGTAGTGGCCTCATTTGGTCATGTGAACATGCTCACAAAAGTTGGGGTCAATGGGAGAATGTTGGTAGTACAAAGTTGCTCAAATTTGCTTCTGGTCAGAGAGGGTTTTAAGGCACTTTGACCAAGATTTCCTCTTCCCCAACCTGTGCCATTTGGTCCAGATGCATCCTTAGACCAATGAAGCATGTCCACCAAGTTTGAGCACATTTGGACATACTTGGCAATGTAAAGTTGATCAAACTTCAGAATGGACAGAAATAGTTTAGAGGGGTTTTGATGATGTTATCTTGTTCTCCAAGTCATGAGACTTGGCAAGATCATCAAATATGTCATATGTGACATGATAGAATTTTCCTGGAATTTTTGGAGAATATTTCCTTTGTAAATATTTCAAAAGCTTGAAATATCCAGGAAGGGTTTTAGAGGGATTTGTCCAATATTTTGAACATGACCATGTGTTGAAACTCTTATATATGGACAATATATGTCCTATGAGTTTCCCTAAATTTTGTCAAATATTTTTAAAACAATAAAATAATTTTTCCTATTAAAGACCATTTCGGCCTTTAAGAAAAAGCTTTTAAATAAAATAGTAAAACAACTTTTAAAATTATATTTTGTGGTTTCGGGTATCCTATATCTAATAGGAATCAAATATATTTTTGGAAAGATTTTTACTGCCCTTAATCAAGTACTTGCAGTGCAATCCTCAATTCAGGGGTTTTTGGAAAACTAAATTTAGAAAATACCTTCTGGCCAAATTATTTTTGTAAGAAAATTCTATATTGCACTATACACATGGCATGGTCATTGGTCAGGAGCTTGGGGTAAGGAGATGAAGTATAGAAGGTGGAGTGGTTGACTATTAAGAGCACTTGAAAACCACATAGGGAAAACCAACACCAAATAAAAGCCAAATAAAGCAAAAAGTTTTTGTTGGTCCAAATTTTCATGCTTTATTAATGGAAATGAACTGTTACAAAATACAGGGTGTGACACTTTCCTCCTAGCATTTTACAAAAATAAGTTGACATTTATCAGAGCACTTTGAATTTTCTGTTTTATTATTATCTTATTTCCCGTTGTTTTCTTGTGACGTTAGATCCCGTGTTTGACGAGGTAGCTGAGGAAGAAGGAGGAGCAGGGCCTGAAGACTTTGAAGATCAAACCAACCAAGGCAAGCAGCCCTTTGACCATGACTATGATACCCCTTTATATGCATGTCATTTTTAGCTCTTCATTATTGTTGCATCGAAATCATGGTGAGATGGTGAACCACGTGGGTTGGTTGCCTCCGTTATTTTCTCGTTGATACTTGCATTGCGCATGGCCCTACCTCCTTATGAGGGTTATGCCGGTGGGAGTAGATAGGGTGCTAAGTAGTGCTATGCCAAAGGGACGGGGATATGCATGGTGATGGAGGCAAAAATATTTTCAAACAACTTTCAAAAACCCCATCGGGTGCCATTTATGCCCGAGGGAGATGATGAGTAAGGTAACCACTTGATGACGAAGTGGTGTACCGAGGCAAGTGTGTGTTGTTTTCGAAAATGGATTAGATTTAAGATTTGATGACTGTCCCAACCCTACATGCGCGACCACTCTACCCTTATATGGGAAAGGGCATTATTGAGTACCTAGACCGATACTAGCTTGGGGCCCGCATTACTAGTGACGGGGGAGAGTTGGTGCTCTCTCTTGGGACGGGGTCGTGCCAGGTAGGGCGGCCATGACTGTTTTCACAGGGCACCGTACACACCGTTGGTACCCCGTGCTTGTGGTATGTGATGAATATGGGAGCGAGGCTCCACAACTTTATGATGTGAAATGTTTGGCACGGGGGTTACTACCAATCGAGTGGACTCCATGTTAGTGTCGTCTAGGGAAAGGCGGTGATCGGGTGCTTACCCCGGGTACTTGAGGTACCGCGGGTCGTGGATGACACGGAAGTTCCCCGGATCTAGTGGGTAAAGTGTGCAACCTCTGCAGAGTGTAAAACTATTCGAATAGTCGTGTCCACGGTCAAGGACGGTTGGGCGGTGCTGCTTAAACTATGTCCAAGGTTTTCAACCGTGCGAGTGAGATGATGGAAATGACTTGGGTCAAGCCAAGGACTTGACACGATTGAGATGGGTTGGTGCCCACTCTGTTTATGGTAAATGGGTTGGTGCCCACTCTATTTATGTTGGTATCTGTGACCAGACCTCATGGTTACTTGAATTCTCTTGATGCATGCTTTATAGGATGTTGAACATGTCATTGCACTCAAAACTAGCTTTATGCAAAATTTACCTATGTCATGCGTTGTTGTACCTTGAACCAAATCATGGGTTGCTTGTAGTACATTCAAAGTACTCATTGGCTTGCCTTTGGTTATTTAATTGACGGGCATGGAAGAACCGGAGTTGAAGAAGAGTTCTTTGGATACGATCATGCGAACTAGGGCGTTTCGGTCGAGAATGCTGTAGGGTTAAGGCAGATGGCATGGGTTCTACTTATCAACAACGATTTCGCTGCTATGTTTCATTTGATGTTCAGCCCTTAAGGCTTTATCGATGTAAGACTTGACCATGATGGTCACTATTTATGTAAGGCGGTATGTATGGATGTAAGACTCTTGTTATTCAGCTTCGTGTGTTCAAGTGAGCATTGATCTCGGGATCATCAGACACGTGCATTCGGTGATCACGACTTGTGAGTCGGGTCCCCAAAAATCCCCAAATCATTTTCTTAAATAGGGCATAATTCCGAGGTCCCGAGGATATTTTCATATCTCTCACCACCCCTCCAATCACTCCGTACTTTTGTCCTTTTATTTCGTTTGAAGAGATAGATAAGAGACAACAGACTTTCAATAAGAGCCCGATTCTTGATCGATCGGGGACCTTTGTCGCATTTGGGGTTCTTCTTTTATTTTGGTTCCGTAGTCGGACCTTGATTGTATCTGTATGATGTAATGCTTTATTCATGTAATTGTGTGAAGTGGCGATTTTAAGCCAACTATGTATCTTTTTCCCTTATGTATTACATGGGTTGTGTGAAGATTACTTCACTTGCGACATTGCTTTCAATGCGGTTATGCCTCTAAGTCGTGCTTCGACACGTGGGAGATATAGCCGCATCGAGGGCGTTACAGTTGTAGTGCAAAAGTGCAACTGGACCAGATTTGAAAACTTGGGGTAAAGCTCAAAATTTCCAAATGACTAAAGGATATTTTATCATAAAAGTGATTTAGGAACATCACATGAAATCCCCAAATTTTGGTTGGAATTTTAAATAATTTTATCAAAGGGTTGCAGTGCAAAAGAGGCACTAAAGCTGGTGAAAATCATTTTAAAAGAAATAAAGCTCAGGGAAAATAATCATATAAATAATTCTTCTGATAAAAGAAATGTTTCAAGGGAGGGTATACAAGTCCAATAATATTTTTGGAAAGTTTTCACTTGGGGTAAAAACTCCAAAATATCAAAGAAAAGAGAGGTTCTGAAATCAAAGGAATAATCCAGAAAATAAAATTTTAATTTCCTGGCAAAATTTTAATAAACAAAACATGGTTAAATTTTTGGGGTTTTACACTGGCCGCTGTACGTACATGTACATGCTACGTGCGCGCCTCTACTACGACACGTGTGCGCCTCTACATCGACTAGTATATATGTATGTACACGTTCACGACCAGAATGACAACGCTACGTACACTTCGACCAGGTGGGTCCCGACTATCAGGCAGTTCCTTGCGTGCGAAAATGTAGCTGGTGGGTCCCAGCAGTTAGAGGGGCGAATCATTTTTTTTGCACGGACGGACTTCCTTCGTGTGCGAAGATGTAGCTGGTGGGTCCCAGCAGTCACGGGGGCGAATGGTTTTTTTTTTGCCTGGACGCACTTCCTTGGGTGCAAAGATGTAGCTGGTGGGTCCCAGCAGTCAGGGGGGCGAATCGTATTTTTTTTGCCCGGACGCACTTCCTTGCGTGCGAAGATGTAGCTGGTGGGTCCCAGCAGTTAGGGAGAAACTTTTTTTTCGCGAAATACGGTCGCCCGTCCGGTAGGTTCCCGCTGTCAGGTGGAGGAATCATTATTTTTCGCGTAATAAGGAGGCACTTCCTTGTTGCGGCCGTGGACCCAGCTGTCAGCCTCTCCACGTACAGTCCACGTCCAATGGAATTCGTTCCTTGACCACGTTGACCACGCCGCGCCGAGAGCACCACGGCGGTGGACGACAGCGAGGCCTAGGAATGGGATGACTCGGAGCCGGGGAAGATGTAGCAGTGGATGCCCACGCGAAGAGGAGTACGACGGTTCACTGGTTCGGCTGCGGTGTGAGGCTGCTGTCGCCGCAGAATAACAGGGTGTGGGTGAGTAGAGGATGGCCGGCCGCGATGGGAGTAGTAGAGGCGGTGAGGCCTCCGGCATCTGACCCGGTCACGGAGGCGAGGAGCACGCGGCACGACCGGTGCTGGTTTGGGCAGCTGGAGCAAGAAGACCAGAGGTTGAAGAAGCACTACAACCGTTGGATGAACATCAAACGGTCACTACTAGGGAAAAGCCTAGCAAAGCGGGCTGGTTTTAGGCCTATCGGCCATGGTACCAGCCTTCTGACTAACGATATAGCGATGGCGAGTTTAAACCCGCGCTACTACTAATCTGTAATCTCGGAAATTTTTTATTTATTTTTTTGAAAAAAAATTTTGATTTTTTTTCAAAATTTTCAAATTTCTGAATTATTTTAACTCAAATCTCTAATCACTGCTCAATTTAATCTCTAATCACCCCTCATCATTCCAAATCATCTAACTTCCCGGATGGTCACCCATCCTCTCACTACTCCAGCCTGAGCACGCTTAACTTCCGGGTTCTATTCTCCCTCGCTTCCAAATCGCACTTGTTGTTTTCGACAATAGTGAGATGTCAATCCTATTAACCTCGTGAATTTAGCTTGAGCATGAAGTCACACATTTCTTTGTTTGAGTTTGAAACTATTGTTCTAAAAATTAGTAACACTAATATTTCTTGAATAATTAGTTTGACCACAGTTTGACCAGATTTGACCACAGTTTGACTAGATTTGACCACAGTTTGACCATAGTTCACCAGATTTGACCAAAATTCAAAAAACTAAAATAATTATTTATTAACACTAATATTCTTGAATAATTAGTTTGACCATAGTTTGACCAGATTTAACAAAAATTAAAAATAATAATTTTTTTTGAATTTTTGCCTCGGATCTTAAAAGCCCCGTAATTTTTTTTCTCTGTTAGGCTTTTGAGGATTTTGAAAACGTTTAACGGGTTCCCCGGTTCAATTCGGATGTAACTTTTCGAGTAGATGCTTTTTCATATAAAAACTTTTTCATCCGAGTTCAGTATGCAAAAGTTATGGCCATTTACAAATTTCGGAGAGATTTTGCAAATAAAGTCGAAATTCATATTTGTAAATTTTCCCAACAACTAGACCACATATCACATGGGAAACTTATTTTCTTTTATTTTTTGACATTTTATCATTTTCTTTTATTTTTTAATCTTGAAAAGGCGGTCCACTGGGGGGTAGACTTTGCCAAATAGGCGGACGCAGCTACTACTATGATGACGATTAGTAGTAGCGGGTTTTAACACTCGCTACTACTAAGTTGATAGCGATGGAGCGTGTTAGTAATGCGGGGTTAAAAACCGCGCTCTTGCTATGAACTTAGCGGCGGCGAGGTTAAAACCCTCGCTACTACTATGGCATATCCCGAGGGGCGCAGTGCAGCACCGCTTAGTAGTAGCGAGGGTTACAAACCCGCGCTGCTGCTATCAACTTAGTAGTAGCGAGGTTTAAAAACATGCGCTGCTAGTAAGTAGCAGTAGCGAGGGTTTTTAGCCCTCGCTGCTGCTAAGATTCTGTGTATAGCCTTTTCCCTAGTAGTGGGTAACATGAGCTAGAATCGTTCATATTGATTAAGTTGACAAAGCCCTCCGTCCCCATCAACTTGGTAGGCCCACAAGTCAGCCTCGGTAGATTGGGTTCCGGTGGCGGGGAGTATTCATTTTTGTGCGTAATAAGGAGGCACTTCCTTGCATTTAAGATAGCTGGTGGGTCCGACAAGTCGGTGGGGCACGTTTTTTCGCGAAATCTGAGGCCCTTCCGGTGGGTCCCGGATGTCGTGGAGGAATCATTATTTTGCGCTGTAATAAGGAGGCATTTCCTTGTGTGCGTCCGTGGACCCGGTGTCGACCTCTCCACGCCTGATCTACTTTTGATGGTGTCGTTCGTTGACCATGTTGACCACGCCGTGCCGAGCGCATCCAAGGTGGTGGAGGACGGCGGGGCCCCGGACAGCAACAAGCCGGAGAAGGGAAGAGGCGGGAGTAGAGTCGCAGACGGAGAGGTGTACGAGGCAGACGGAGAGGTGTACGTTCATAGTGCGGTGTGGTTCGGCAGTCGGTGGAGAAGAACAGGAGGTGTGGAGGGGTGGAGGGATCGCCTGGCCAACGATGGAGTAGCGCTTCATAGCGAAGCGTGCTAAGCAGAGCTGCTAGCGGCGAGGAGGCGGAGGTGGTCCCGCGGCTGGAGGAAGAAGACGAGAGATTGAAGATGGATGCCGGTCGTTGGATGTAAATCCAATGGCTAACATGTCAGAACCATTTGTTGACTAAATTGACAACGACTTGCGTTGGCTTCGACCTATTGGCCCACATTTCAGCCTCCAAAAATGTGGCACGTATTCAACCCATTTTTTCAGAATATACAGTCTTTTTTTTTGCGCGGTAGAATTTACAGTCAATTTGATCTTTTTTTTGAATTACAGCCATTAGCTGGGCTGGGTGAACAATTAATGTAGCGTCCATGCGGCCCATTTATTTTATCCTATAAAATTACAGGCCATTTGCACTTTATCTAGATACATGATTTTGCTGGGCTGATTCTAATTATAATGTTTGGGTTGGGCCAACAATGTTATCAAAAAATAAAAAAGGGCTGAGCATTTGTTTTTAAATATATTTAAATAATAAGTGATATGATTACATTCGTCCTTAAATCTTACTAAGCTTCTGTACACAATCACTGGGATTTTCGTGCCAAAACAATCCAGGATTTTATTTGTTAAGAAATTATTTTTATAAGTTAATAAGATGTGGGATATTGTTTTCTTACATATGTAAGTATCTGTTAAATATATGATGACAATAAAAATAATATATAATTACATATAAAATAATTTAAATATATAGAATATAGTTAGAAGGGAAACATAAGTTGTACCTGGCTTTCCTATTCTTATATAGAAAAATAGAACAGACCTCTGTGTTTTCTTCAAAAAAATACATAAATTGGGCTGCCAAAAATAAAACCTCGGATGGGAGGTCCATAGGCCGGTCGATACATGACGACCCTAAGAAAATACAAACAGGCCCTCCCATCCGAGGTCGTGGGCTGCGCATGTTAAAAATGAAAGCCTAGATAGGGCAGCCCAAAACCACGTCCAACACTTGCCAAAACTTCGTCCCTCATTTTCTCAGTGTTTCGCACACTTGACATTGTGTGGGCATTTTGTCTGTGCATCATATGAAGATGTGCTATGCATGAATTTGATCAACATGATGTTAACTGGCTGGTAGTTCCATTTTCGACCATGAATAAAACTTCCAACATGATGTTAACCCTGTTTGAAAAGGCCGTGTTAATATAAATGCTCTGCCTCTGAAAGTTGCAGTTTCTTATCTGAAACTGAACTTGCAGTTTCTTATCTGAAACTGAAACTTGCGGATTCTTCTCGTCTGCACTTTTATACTCCTATGAAACTACATTTTTTAAGTGCTAAAAATAGGTCTCTAGAATTCATAAAATTCTGCAAATGCTCAATACTGCAAATCTGAAATTCAAAAGACATTCATATCTGAAAGTACTCTCAAAATACACAACACAAAACACAATTCACAACCTACAAATACTGACAACCCTCAGCTCCTCCTGACAATTCACAACCTGCCCGACTATTGGGCTGGGGGGGCATCCCCCTCCTATTCCTCGGCGGCAGACAGCCGCCCCGTGAGACGATGTGAATAGCGAGGGAGACGATGGCGGGGAAGCGTCGTCGGGCCAACTCCTTTTCTCCTCTTGTAGTTGGGTTCAGTCGACGAAGACTCCACCGGCTCGCTCTGGCAGGACACCCTCACAAACGGCACCCTGTAGATGCTCGATCCTTCAATCTCTGGTGGATGCTCCATCTGGGATCGATACTCCCACCACCGCTCCCTCACGATCGGATTCGGTGAATCTGTTTTGCTCCATGGCCCAGAGGAGCAGCTCTATGTACTCCGGCGCGACTCCCTCCAGGAGTATCGCCGCCTTTTCGCTCTGTTGCAGATATTTGGCCATGGATGTTGCCGTCGCCGCTAGTTGGTCCTTGTTGTCAAACCAAGACTGTATCTCCAACATCCTAGCTAGCTTCACAGGGTCGCCGTCTGCGATCCTCATGTATCGGTTGTACTCCTCCATCAATCTACTTCTCCACAGCACCTTCACTCACCGGCGGTGGTATTTGAATGGAAGAGGAAAGGAGTAGCGCGGGTTTTGGATTAGAACGGGAGAGGAGCGACGCTAGTTTTGGACTGGAAAAGGAGAGGAGGGGCGGTGGTTTTGAAATGGAAGAGGAGAGGAGCGGCGCTGGATTTAGATTGGAACAAGAGAGGAGCGGCGGTGGTTTAAGAGGAGAAGAGCGGAAGAGCGGCGCTGGTCTTGGAAGTATTTTTTTGTTGTTTTGCATATTTTGGGTAAAAGTTTGACCATGTACTGTATGTGACAGACGAAATGTGAATGCATGTCACCAAAAATTGTATCGTTTGGTTCGTATCTGAATGTACTTTCAAATTATATTAATTTTGCAATGCATAACATATATTTTATGTGCGAAAATTATGGTCAATTATGACCCAGAATAAAAGGGAGACTAGTTAATGTGGGGTCGCTTTCTTAATTGAAGGGTAAATTGATCTTGATTTTGATCCAGCCACAGCGCGCCGGCCCTCTCGCCCAATCCTAAATCACTGCCGCACGCTCCTCTCCCTCTTCTCCATTGCAAAACCACCTCCTCTCCTCTCCATCATCTCCATTCCAAAACCACCTCCTCTCCTCTCCATCATCTCCATTCCAAAACCACCATCTCGCCTCTCCCTCTTCTGATCTTCTCTCCATTGCAAAACCACCTCCTCTCCTCTCCATCATCTCCATTCCAAAACCACCTCCTCTCCTCTCCCTCTTCTCTATTCCAAGACCACTGTCTCTCCTCCCATCTTCCAAAGCTAGCACCGGACCACTCAGAACGACATCTATGGAGAGGATGCAGCAGAGAATCAGGAAGATCGCCGGCAGTGACCAGGCAAAGTTAGCTAGGTTGAAGGAGATCCTTAGTTGGTTTGACAATGAGTGGGAGATTTCGACGACAGTGCGAGCCATGTGGCAATGTATGCGAAAGGGCGATGAGGGCGGCGATGTACATGTACTCCTCGGCAGTCACGCCGTAGTCCTCCGACTTCATCGAGTATCTCCTATGGGTGATGGAGCAGACAGATTCACCCGAGGCGACAGTCAGGTGGAGGTGGTGGGCGTACAGGTCGAAGGTCAAGCACCCAGAGGATAACGAATCAATCGAGTATGGTGTGCCGTTCGTGAGGGTGCAGAGCCAGCCGGAGCCACATGAGTATTCGTTCTCTCACCGCAAGAGGAGGCCGGATGGCGCGACGTCGCTTCCCCGCCGTTCTCCATGGTTCCCTCGATGCTCGCCTCATTTAAACGGCGGCGGTAGGGTTTAAGGTAAGCTTCGCACTAACCTAATCTTCCACCTGCTCATGCTTACAATCAGTGTGACATCTAATGAAAATCATGCTTACAATCAGTCTCCAAGTACTATGCCAATCACCCTAAAATAGCTCTGGACCTTTGAATCAAAGTTGTGACACAGTGTACAAATAAAGAAAAATAGATTGGTGCTTCTTTCAGAAAAGATTCCTCCCTAGAAAACTGCCAATATAAGCTACTAGTATTTGGTTAGAGGATTTGCTGCCGAGAAAGATCCGTCCACAGAGAGCACCACACATCCCACTGGTTGTGGTGGATGCCAATGCGTGCATGCAGCATGGTTGGTGTCGGTAATTTTTACTTGGCACACCTCGCACTCTGCATATATGCCGGTTCCATACGTACATTTGTGCAGTTCCAACAAAAAGCAGCTGAATAACCCTGTTTGCACAGATAAAGAAAATGTGTGATTACATTATAGTGGCACTAGTTGATCAAACACACAAAATAAATAGAAGAAAATATTGCGATAGTATCATAGTACGCCATGCTGCGAGGGCGAGATGGGCCCTGTGATGCCTCATACGGTACGCCTCATACTGGACATCGTCCCAAGTCTCCCAGATACACCTTCTGCCAGTGATGAACATCAGTGTACAGCAGTAGTACAAGGAGGTGCCTTGAGACATTCAAATCTCTATTTTTGTACATATCAACTAAAATTAAGCACCCCAGTTTGCAGAAACGCTTAAACATTAACAATGGGACTAGTTGATGAAACATAATTTAATAAAGACAAGCACTTTCTTTATCTACATTGGAAATGAAATGATAGAGATGACACTCGCTCTATTTTAACTGTATTCTTCATTTTATCAGTGACACTAGGGTCGAGCAGGTGGCAAACAAGGTGTACCGTGCATCGCAAGGATGGAGGCCAGGGGTGCTTAGACTGGGATGCTGAAGCTGGCTCTTTCAGTCACCAACATGGATGATTCAATTCATGGGACCTTTTGGTGCAGTTCACCTAAAATGAAGCAATGTCCCATGAGCTAGCAGCTTCTTCTTCAAATTTTTTTAAAGAAAAGGGCTCCAGCCCCGGTTCCATTTCCATTAGAAAACGAAACCCACAGAGCTTCTTCTTCATTAGTTGCAATAAAATTGAGCAACATCAAGGTTGGTTGTGAAGCTCCTGGAATGCTCAACTATAATTTGTATATCATTTGTGCAGTTCAACTAAGATTGAGCGTGAAATGTATATCTCTGTTTGCACAAAAAAGGTGGAAAGGAGGGTGACTAACAAGTGATGAAACATGCATCAAATGAAAAGAAGCATGTTCCTTATTTGAATGGCAATCCTACAAGGACAGTATCAATATGTAAAGCAGTGGCATTGCTAGATACTAGTGTGGGCATTAGGATTAACGATGACAACAGTTAAATACGACATTACTTTGGGCACGGGAGAGTAGGCGGACCAGGACAGTTGCATTTCTAACGAAAAGAACCAACTTATCTTAATGGGAAATGTCGGGGCGAATCTCTGTGGCCTCGAGCACCTATGGGGCCTTTGGGTGCCCTTACAGTTCGATAAGGAGGCGGGGATCGCGCAGCAGAGCAGATCGAGGTCGAGCGCCGAGGAGGCAGGCGATCTTTACCCAGCTTGGGCTCTCCGAGAGATAACACCCCTCTGCTGCTTTGTGTTTGTTATTTGATCTTGCTCGGCGTGCGGCGTAAGGTGGTGCTGTGGGTCTCGAATGAATCGAACCCCTTCTACGTGCGCATGGGCCTCCCTTTATAGTCGAAGGGGTACCCACAGGTGGCGGCGTAGGAAGAGGGGTAGAAAGGTAAAACGCAGGTTGGTACAACGGTCTTGCAGTGCCCTACCTAACTCGGCGGCGGGGACAAGGGCATTAAATGCCCGTCTGGTCGACAATAGTGCAGGAGGAGTGACCGTTAAGTGAGCCACGGTTGCCGCGATGGCGCCTCGTCGACTCCGTTTGCCACCTCGCTCCGCATGGATGCGTACTGCCCCGCCACGTGCCCTTGGGATGGCCTTGTGACGACACGCCACTGGGTGCGCTGGAGTGTGGGTGGCAGCCTTGCCGCGGCAAGTGCCTTGCCGCGGCCCTTCTCTTGTTGTGTCGGCAAGCTTGCCGGCCGTCGGGCCTTGCCGGGGCGCGCGGGGCGCCGCGGCAAGTCTTCTGGTGAGGCCTTGGTTGGCCTTCCCGGCAAGCTCCTCTTGCCGGGGCCTTCGTGTTCTTGGCTAGTACTTTGTTCTTGAACGGCGGTAATAAAGAATGGTGGGGAGCCTTGCGGGCGTCCGGCAAGCCTTGCCACGGGTGCTCTGTTGCCCGTGCACAAGTTCGAGTACTAAGGTACCCCTACTTTAGTACACCGATAGGAGCCCGGGCTGGGCCATACTGCGGTGCCGGCGTTGTTGGGCCAGGCCCAAAACAGTCTGCACGCACGCGGCACAGGTCCGCACAGCACGGGCTCCGTGTCCACAGCGCTCCCCATAGCGACAGCGTCGATTGCGGCGTCGTGGGAGGCGTGGGTGGCGTTCGCGGTCTTTAAGGCATCCACCCCGTGATCATGGTGCGGGCGAGGTCATTTCACCCGTCGCTCGGCTCGCTTCGCCACGCGGCTCCCATGCGTGGGGGGTGGAAGGCGGCGAAGGTGGGAGACCGAGCCGTCACGGGCGACGACGGCAAGTCGGCCCCGCTCCTCTGCCCTCCTCGCTCCCTGATTGGCTGAGCGAGGCGGCTGAGCCCCCACCTCGCTCTTTAAAAGAGGCGGAAGGGGAGCACAAATAGTCTCGCACTTCCTCTTCTCCCTTCGTCTTCAACTTCCGCTTCTCCTCCTTCCATCGCCATGGAGGAAGGAACCTGGTCCTTCAGCGGTGGCAGCGAGGGTCTCCTCCAGCAGCGCGCCTCTCCTATCCGCTTTTGTGGTGGCGGAGCCGCCACGAGGGGAGAGGGAGGGCCTTGACATGACGAGGTCGAGGGCGTGGTCGAGGCGCTCGGGAGAGGCGGCAGGCGTCGCCTCCCGTCTCCGGCGGCTCCTTTCCTCGGCGGTCCACACGGAGGCGATCACAGGAGTTCTTCATCAAGCTGCGCCGAGCACCTCGTCGCCGCCTCGGCTGCCGGCCCGTTCAGCGCGATGGGCGGATCCGCCCGAGATGTTGAGTCGCGCATGAGGGGTTGCGGGATCAGCGGCACTCGAGTGAGTGTCGTATCCCCAGCCCGGCGTGATGTGCCGACCGAGGGTGGAAGGCGTTCGCCCGCATCCACAGCTTGGCGGCGGGGTTTACCCTCCATTTTAAGTTAATGGAGGCGACCCTCTCGCCGTCAAGGTCTTGAGGACTCCGGCACTGGGCGAGATCTTTGTGTGGACAGCTCCTCCGATAGCGAGTCCCTCCTCGCGAGAGTGACGAGGAGGGCGGCAGCGATGGCGATGAGGATGGCGGGTCCGACTAGGCGTCGATCGCTGCCTTGCGGCGCCACCGGCGACCCCATCATCCGGATCGCCGCCTTCGAACTCCCCGGGCCGTCTCCTTGGGCGGTGGCGTGGGGAGGCTGCGGAAGAGGAAGAGGGGTGGCGGCAAGGCCGTCAAGTCGAATCTGAGGCGAGCCCTCGTCGGCATCTTGGCGATCCGCCGCCCGTCTTCAAGCTCTGCCTCCGGCGCCTCCATCTCCGCCATGCTCCTGGCCGACCCCCGGGAAGTTCTCTTGGTGTCTTCTGGCGCCGGTAGCTCTCCTAGGTGCCCCTTTTGCCCTCCCCGGCAAGCTTCTCTTGCCGGGGCCTCCTTGACCTACCTCCTGAACAGAGAAACAGGAGGGGGATTACGGGCATCTTATCTTTTAATTTGTAAGCCTTCGGGCCTTAGCTGCATTTAAAACCTATAATCCTCTCTATCATGTTTTTCATCCTCTTATGGACTTGTACTAAACTGGGATGTTTTTAATGAAAAGAGAGGAACGCCGGCCGGACTAAGTCCTTTACTTGATCTTGTGCTTTGTATATTCCCACCCTACGCTTCTAGGGGACTTGCCGGAGCGAACACACTTGCTGAGTCCGGGACGTCAGCAGCCCGCTGGCGGTGTTGCTTCGGCAAGAAACCTTGCGGGCGATTCTGCAGCGCTTGTGTTGTTGGCGGACTCGGAAACAAATCAAGGGCGCAACGTGGCCGCGACTCGGCTCCTCCACGCACAGGCTTCTTTTTACAAAGCACACTCGTTCAAGGACGCGGCCCCGCCTTCCCCGGTCCACAAGAGGATGCATGACGAGGGATAAAAAAACTTATCTGACTCCGTAGCCCCCCGGCGACCTCAGCTTGCCGGGGAAGAACCTTGGGCTTCGCAGCCCCCGGCAACTCTGGTCCCGGCAAGGCCCAGGTGCTGGTGCGCCTTCTTTTTCCCCCGCCGCCGATGCTGCGGCCTCTGGGGGCCCCGGCCCGTTGCAAAGGAACTTTGGCACTTGCAGCCCCCAGTGAAGCTGTCTTGTCGGGGCCCATGCGCCGGCGCACCCCCCTAGCTTCTTCTTGTCGCTGTGATTGTAGTCACGAAAAATAGCTGAGACAGTGCTGTAATAAGCTACATTGTTATGTTTTTTTTGGTGCGACTCTGCAACGTGATGCCATGCTTTGCCCTTCGTATGTTTACACTCTACGCTTCTAGGGAACTTGCCGGGGCTAACACACTTGCTGAGTCACGAACATCAACAAGCCCATGGCGGTGTTGTCTCCGGCAAGAAACCTTCTCGGGCGAGTTCTGGCCTTGCTTGAATTGTCGGCGGACTCGAAACAAATCAAGGGCGCAACTCAGCCTTGAGTTAGTTCCTCAGCGCACAAGTTTCTCATCTGAAAGTCGGCCCACGGCAAAGGCTTGCTATATTCGCCCTCTGCCGTTGTATCCTCGTGCGTTTTAACCCTCGCTTCTAGGGAACTTGCGGCGCTAACACACTTGCTGAGTACGGGACATCAGCAGCCCGCTGGCGGTGTTGTATCCGGCAAGAAACCTTCTCGGGCGATTCGGCGCACTTGTATTGTTGGCGGACTCGAAAACAAAGCAAGGGCGCAACAACCGAGTCGGTTCCTCTGCGCACTGAGTTTTTGTACAAAGGATAAGCGCTCGAGGGCATAACATAAAGCGATATGACTAAAAGGTGCTATGTACAAAAGCTCGGGTGACTTAGCTTTTCCGTCTTCAGCAACCCGACGGGGTCGTGCTTCTTCCCGATTTCCGCCACCCCTTGTATGTTTTCTTCCTCACGCTTCGGGGAACCCTTGGCGCAAACACACTTGCTGGCGTAGGGCATCAGCAGCCAGCTGGCGGTGTTGCCTTGGCGGGAAGAACTTCGTTGGGCTGGTTGCGGTGCGCTCTTCCGTCGGCGGACTCGGCGGATCGGCGGTGCAACCTAACCGCAGTTCGACCCCTCTGCGCTCGGGTTCTTCATACAAGGTGTGGACTTCAGGAAGCCACGATCTCAAAAGTTCAAGTTTGGCAGCTTTCTTTGCCTCATTGGCGTGAGCTCGATGGCGCGTCCTTGGCAATGCGGTACTCGGAGTGGCGGGCTTGCGGAGTGGCCTTGAGCCGTCCTTGCCGAGCTTAGTCTTTGGTTGGTCTGCCTTTGCCTTCTCGCACTTGCGGTGGAGATCGATGGTGCGTCCCGGCGGCAGCGCAGCACTCCGGGGAGTGCGCTTGCGGAGTAAGCATCGAGCTATCCTTGCGGACTTGGTCTTCTTCTTCCCGGGGAGCTTCGGCGGCAAGTGGCTCGCGCTTCTGCTGCGGCTGCTTTGCTTCGGTAGATCTTGTCGGCGCGAGATGAGTGCATCCTTCTTGTCGCCTTGGACAGAGATAACACTCATCGGGCCGGGCATCTTGAGCACATTATACGCGTAGTGAGATGCCGCCATGAACTTAGCGAGTGCGGGTCGGCCGAGTATCCCATTGTAGGGTAATGGAATAACAGCCACGTCGAACGTGATCCTCTCAGTCCTGAAGTTCAGTTCGCTTCCGAACGTCACTGGCAATGTGATCTTCCCCTTTGGCTTGCTCCTTCCCGGATTTATTCCTTGAAAGGCACCGGTTTCTTGAGCTCATTGTCGGGATCTGGGCTTCTTGAGCACTGCGGAGGAAATCAAGTTCAGGCCGGCCCCGCCGTCAACCAGCATCTTCGTGACCTTGAGGTTGTGGATCGTTGGTGATACCAACATCGGCAAGCACCTGACCGTAGTGATGCGGTCAGGGTGGTCCTCAACGTCGAAGACGATGGGCGTGCTGGACCAATTCAGAGGCCTGCGTTGCCGGACGGACGGCTCCGCTGCATTCACCTCTCGCACCCACTGTTTGAGTTGGCGGTGCGAGGTGTGCAGGGAGGCGCCGCCGTCGATGCACAACACTTCTGTCGCCTTCTGAAACTCTTGATCATCAGCCTCATCTTCCTCCATCTCTTCATCCTCATCTTCATCTTCGTCCTTGTCGCGGCCGCGGGGAGGCCTGTCTCCTTGCCGCGGCTTAGCCTTGCCGCGGGGCCCTCCCCGGGCGGGAAGCTTCTTGTCGGATCCTCCGCCACCTCCCTTGGCTCTCTCCTTATCACGACGCTCATACTCAGCTTTTTGCAGCTCCGCCATCTGCTCTACTTTTTTGCAGGTTTGGAGGTCATGGCCTTTGGTGCGGTGGATCTTGCAATAACGCTTGCCGGAGCCATCCTGCTTGTCGGCGGCTGCTACAGCCTCGCCGGAGTCGTCGGTCTTGGCCTTGTCGGAGCCGCCTCCGTTGCCGGAATGCTCAACAGCTAACACATCCTTAGCTTTCCTCTTCCTATTGTTCCGCCTCCGGTTCTTCCTTGCGGGCGGCATCCTCCTTGTCGAGATCATACGCTCTGGCAACCTCTCCGGGATTTTCCTCCCTCCTCAGCCCGTGCACACTTGTCGGCTAGGCGTAAAGCTTCGTGACATCTCTGATCTTGCACATCGCCATCTCCTCCCTCATCCTGCGTGATTCGCGCGTTTGATAAGCAGCGATAACATGGCGGCAGAGTGGGCGTCTGCAGGATGTTGCTTGCGCACTGGCTGAATCTTTGTATGTACTTGCGAGGCTCCCCTCCCTGCGGGCGAGCAAGTGGAGTCACTCTCCTGGCCATGAGGTTTGTGGCCACCCGTGAAAGCGCCGACAAACTGGTGACACAGTCTGCCCACGAAGAGATGGAGCCGTCCGGCAAGTGCATGAGCCAAGATCGGCGTTGGGCTTGAGTACCGGCGGGGAAGTAGTTGGCGAGGATCTTCTCGTCGCGCCTTCCGCAGCCTGCACGCGATGGTGTAGATCTTGAGGAACTCCGGCGGGTGTATCCTGCCATCATACTTCTCGAACGCGTCGGCTTGAAGTTCTTGGTTTTGGGCCCTTTGGACTTGCCGCCAACTCGCTGGTGAGCGCAGGGCAACCTGCAGCGTCTGACAAGTCGCTGGTTCTCCGGTGCGTCTTGGCGTCGGCGATGGGCTCGGCGGCGCTGGTCGGATTGACGCGCGCTTCTCTGGCGCAATGATGCGAATACGGCGTCTTCGTCTTGCCGTTCTTGGAGGACATAAGCGTTGATCGCGGCGGTTCGCGGGTCCGGCGACGCAGTGGAGTCGCCGTCGGGGTTGGTTCGTGAACTGGCGATCTTAGCCTTGGGCTGGGAGTGCATGAGTGGCGCCCAGGTCTTGTCGGCGTTGGCTTGCGCTGGCGCCTTGTCGAACCTCGGCGCGCTCGATCGCCGGGGTTTGTCGCCGTTAAGCGGCCGATGAGGTTGTAAATGGTCATCCTCGATCGTCGATCTTGTGCGGCGCGGAGGTAGTCTAAGCAGGTGGGCTCGGGCGATGCTTCCTCTGCTGTCTTAGGTGGCGGTGGTGATGAATCGCGTGAAAGCGGAGGTGCTTGGACTCCCAACGGATTGGGAGGTACCACACCCGTCTGGCGACCGTATCTCGCTTCGCGCCCGGCATGCGGGCGTGCATGCGACCTCGGCGTCCGCGACCCACGGGTTGGCCTTGTTCCAGCGAGAGCGCAGTGCTAGGAGCACCGGGCGTTATTGACCTTGCACCTCTGGGAGAGTGCGGCGTCTGCTTTCGATGCGCCCGATGCTTGCGGGGCCTTGTTTTTGGATCTAGTGAGGACACGAGACCCACCGGCGGCGCCCGCTCCTCCGCCGGCGTCCACTCCGCCGCCCGTTTGCTCCGGCGGTGGTGGCAGAACCGACGTAGATGGAGCGGCCACCTCCGAAGGCTTCTTCTTCAGTGGCATGTTGACGATGACGTTGATGTAGCATGCGTGGAGACCGGATTAGATGCTCACGACCTCGACGCCCCCCTACCTGGCGCGCCAAAGATGTCGGGGCTAATCTCTGTGGCCTTGAGCACCTATGGGGCACTGGGTGCCCCTTCTGGTTCGGCAAGGGAGCGGGGATCGCGCACAGAGCAGATCGAGGTCGAGCGCGCGCGGGGAGACGGGCGATCTTTACCCAGCTTCGGGGCTCTCCGGAGAGATAACACCCCTACTGCTGGTTTGTGTTTGTTATTTGATCTTGCTCGAGCATGCGAGCGTAAGGTGGTGCTGTGGGTCTCGAATGAACTGAACCCCTTCTACGTGCGCATGGGCCTCCCTTTATAGTCGAAGGGGTACCCCGGTGGCAGCATAGGAAGAGGGGTAGAAAGGTAAAAGCGCAGGTTGGTACAATGGTGCAGGAACAGTGCCCTACCTAACTCGTGGCGGGGACAAGGGCATTAAATGCCCGTCTGAGTCGCTAACTGAAGGCGGGAGGAGTGACCGTTAAGTGAGCCACCGGTTGCCACGATGGCGCCTCTGTCAGCTCCGTTTGCCACCTCGCTCCGCATGGATGCGTACTGCCCCGCCACGTGCCCTTGGGATGGCCTTGTGACGACACGCCACTGGGTGCGCTGGAGTGTGGGTGGCAGCCTTGCCGCGGCAAGTGCCTTGCCGCGGCCCTTCTCTTGTTGTGCCGGCAAGCTTGCCGGCCGTGCCGGGTTTGCTGGGCGGCGCGAAGCGCCGCAGCAAGTCTTCTGATGAGGCCTTGGTTGGCCTTCGGCAAGCTCTCTTCTTGGGGCCTTCGTGTTCTTAGCTAGTACTTTGTTCTTGAGCAGCGGTAATAAAGAATGGTGGGGAGCCTTGCAGGCGTCCAAGCAAGCCTTGCTTGAGGTGCTCTGTTGCCCGTGCACAAGTTCGGGTACTAAGGTACCCCTACTTTAGTATACCGACGGAAATTTTAGCGGGACATGTAAAGAAGTGCCATTGATTCATATTACTGGAGGCATTACATTGAAAACTACATTGGTTTAACGTGTCCTTACTTTTAACAATGCGACTCCTACATTTTACCAGTGGCATTATATAAGAGTGGCTCGGGGCAACAAACATCAGAACAGGATATCTGGGTTGGTCCCATTTTTGTTCGGTATAGCCACCTTATCTTGTGTGAGGCTAGCAAATCTAGTCTTTGGACTTACTCTGTTGACTTGTCCCCCAGTCCCCACTTTCTTTCCTTTTTCAACCAATAGATCGGGTTTATTTTGAGTTTGTACTGCGTTTCCCTTTATTTCCCTATTAGACCTACAGACCAGTTGGATAGCCAGTCTCTGCTACTTTTCGCCCCATTATTTCCTCTTCGACCAAGTCCTAGATTAGGGTAACAAATCCTCCCCACCCCACCCCTTTCTTCCATGTTTGAACCAAGTAGTACTAGATTCGAGTGCATGAACTAGTTTTACCTCTTAAGCGTAAAAAATTAGGTGGTTTTGAACAGCCGATCGATCCTATCTACGAGGGGCACGAGAAATAGTAAAAGTTACAAATCAGATGGCGTTAGGAGCTCGGGAAGTAGAACAAGACCGGTTTGAAGGAAGTTATACGATGGTCACAGGGGATGTCGCCGGTGGGCGGTGGGAGGCGGATCTACCCACACTACGACAGCGAGGAAGAAGGGGTCGGAGGCCCTCCCTCGCCAGCAGTTCTTGGGAGAAACGGCAAAGGAGCTGATCGGGACGCGCGCCAGCAGTGGGTAAGAGCCGTCGCCGAGGACGACCGCGTGAACGTTGCACCTTCTCACCTTCCCCGGCGGAGAGGATCCGGCTGGATCTGTGACCAGCGGTGAGCAGAGAGATAGAGAGAGTGTGGCCACCGCTGTCGTGTTTAGATCTGGAGAGGCCGAGACAGTGTGAAGAGAAAAACACGAGCAAGCAAGCGTGGAGGCTCCTGCATATATAGTGGAGTAGTACTTAGTTTTCTTTTCTCTACCGGAGCCGGCTTGACCTCGTCAATGACTGTCGAGAAGTATTCATGCACGTGGCCCGGAGGCGGAGTTGTCGTCATTTTGATCTCAAGCGCTGGATTATAACATATAACACGAAAAAATGCCACATGACATGAAATCATAACCTCACTGCCCAAAGGAGACAACATGAATCCCGACGGACAAACTAGACGAGGAACGAAGCTCAAATTAAAGATAAACTCGTAGAGAAGGGGTCCTTCGATAAATGTCCTAATTAACATAGCCGGCTTGACCTAGATGGCAGCCGAGTAGTCACTGTTCGTGCATGTGCCCCCAATGACTAGCCCAACTCAGTTGTTGCTGTTTAACCCTCGCAGTGATCCGAAGCACATGACACATAATTTTGCGAGATGACAAGAAACCTTTTTTTAGATTTCTCACCACAACTGCAGCCATGTACAACACAGCCTGCATGATATGTAGACGATAACCAATCCAGGCGTGTCTGCTGGAGTCTGGTCACATGCATGGATGAACTGATCTTCCATGTCTTGCAGGGATCGTCCAGGCACCAACGTAGTACAACACTTCTCTAGTACTATCGGTCGTCTCCCTCTTCTAATAATCACCCGACTTGCGGGGCCAGGGAGTGCCTATGTCGCTATTCTCAATTTCCATCCCACATGTGTGTGCGAACGCAATATGACGCGTGTTCCATTCGGAGAGCAGCGTGCCAGACCGACCGACCGTCTGGGGTGCGACGCGAACGCGACAGGCGTGCTGTATACTCCATACATGTGTACCGCCATTTTCTAGACGCTTTGCTCCACGGCGCGGGCGCAATCCATGGATACAAAAATAGTATACTGTATACTATTTAAAAGTTGAGGGCGGGGCTTTTCCTGCCCGGTAGGCGGAGGGACAGTTCCGCCTAGTTGGTTCGACAGAGACACGAGAAGATGAGGGAGTAGGCTGCTGCAAACGTAGGGTTGTGTGATTTGACAGCGAGTTACTACTGGACAGGTGGGGCCCCGTGATTTGACTTGCCATTATCATTTTAACTGCGGCGCTACGACCGGCATGAGTCTCCCGATTCCTGACCACCTCCATACAAGTGCCTCTCCCAATGCTCCACCATGTAGTAGTAGAGGCCGGCTCTTGCATGAGAGCCCACTTCTCCACTTTTTCCTTGCCTCTCTTTCCTCCACATATGCAAAAATGCCATGTAAAGCGCACTATTGTACTTTCTTGGTCCTACAGGTGCTTAAGCTTACGACATAGGCATAAAGTCTGATGTGGCAAGTTAATCAAGAAGAGAGAGACAAGTTTGGTGACCCAATGAAGAAACGGTGCTAAGCGCGTGTACCTAGGTGAAAAGACAATTTTGAGTCTATAGCTAATTAAATGAAGCAAACTTAGCAACACCATTTCATTGGAAGAGGTCACTCCTTGGCAAATGCAATAAACACTAGTACTCCCTGTGTCCCATTATATAAGAACGTTTTTGACACTACACTAGCTAGTGTCAAAAACGTTCTTATATTATGGGACGGAGAAATCTAAGAAAGAGATAGAGAGGAGTAAAAAAATACACTTATAGCCAACCTTGTTGTAGTATTTGTGACTAAGTGATGACTATGTATGACATGCCAACACCAGATAGCCTAACGCACCGTGTTAAATCTCCAAGGGGGCAACCACGTGAGGGACGCGACGGTCGTGGTAGGCGCGACCGTGATACGGGCTGCTGGCAGCCCTTGGATCTGAGATCAAACGGTCGCATGCTAAGTTACTGAAAATTTGCAGAATAACCCTCCAGGATAGTATATTCACCCATAGGTCTAGAATCACGCCATGCAACCGTTCGATCTATGATCCAAGGGCTCTCAGAAGCCCGTATCATGGAAAGCCACTACCCTGCCATTCGCACGCTGGCAGTTCGCTCCTACTCGTCCCCGCACGTCCTTTAATACTACTGCGGTTCGTCCTAGTCGTCCCGTCCATTCACATTACGGCAGTTCCACTAATCCTAACCCTCCTCCCAAATCCATGGCATCCCAAATGTCCCCGATCGGCGGTGAGTACAAGGTTAGAACCATCACCGGCGATGAGTTCGACGTCATCTACACCCGTACTTCCGCGACGGTGAAAGGATGCCTTTCTCGCTTCAGACGCATGTTCGAAAACTCACATGATGAGTGGGTAGCTGGGCTAGATGTTGAGTACACCACTGTCGTGGGACGAGAGAAGGATCTAAAGGACGAAGAGAGGAAGAAGCCCGCCGTGATCAATGTTTGCGTACATAACGTTTGCTTGGTCTACCACAAATGCCATGCCGACGTTGAGTGCCAGGATTTTAAGAACTTCCTTGAGGACAAAATAGTCAAATTCGTTACTGTCGACTTTAAGAACGACAAAGAAGTCATGCGGCGGATAGGCCTCGTTGTAGGCAACCCCGTCGACCTGCAGAAGAATCGGCTGGTGCCCTCTCGTCAGCCCTCAATGCTGACCCTGGCAGGAGCCATGGTTCATCCTTCGTACCGCAAACTGGAGAAACCTCATTACACGTTTCATCATCATGCATGGCAGTGGAATGTACTAGATATAGACCACGTACACTACACTGCAATGGATGGCTACCTTTGTTTCAATATCTACAAGGGTTGGATGAAGAGCAACAGCCAAGTTGGCGGTTCAAGCAAAGAAGTATCGGCCAAGAGGAAGAGGGACAAGGACGAAGTCGAGGACGAGGACAAGGACTCCGAGTAAGGTGGCAGTGTCGTTCCTCGTGGCGGTTCTAAACTTATAATGCAGTGTCTACCGGATTAGTTACATAGTTTAATTTCAGGTGTGCTTAGTTTACTTTGAGGGGTGTGTTGTCTTTGAGCCCCAAAGAGAACTATGTTATGTTTCTTCTCGTTACTTTAACTCTTGGTATGTACATACTAGTACTAGTATTTCTTTAATAGAATTTAGCACCCCAATTGCACGTACTAGCTTTTTAATAGAACTATATGCATAATTTTGACATTTAGCTCTCTATATGTACCACCTTTTTTTAATTTCAATTTTTGCTCCATGGCGCAATCCATCGATAGTGGAATACTACTGTACAAAAGTATACATTTTTTAAAAGGCTAGCATACTGTTCATCACATATATGTATAGCTAGTTAAATTCTCAACCTAGAACGACGTTCATGCCATGTAGTAAACCGATCCGGAGGAAGTATAGTAAAAATGAGCTAATTTTACAGAGCGATCGGCGGGGGAGCATGGCCTGTCATGTGGTCCCACGTGTCATGATGTACCATGGCGATGCGCGTGTCCCTCTTGAGGCAGAAGCAACACTAGTACATGGTTTGAGATGATGTCGAACCGAAGTGTGAAATAATGGTTGCTTCGTCCGTCTAGGAAGGTATGGCATTGTGATTTGACGTCTCATTGCTCATTACTAATACTGGGCTGGTACGAGTAGGGTGCGTCCCCCCTGCTGTTCTGCACTGTTATTTGATGCTTGACACATCGACCGGGTTGCTATATGTCCCACATGTCATTTGACGAAATCTGAAATTCATGAAAGGGAGCGTCGATGGAGGAGTATCTTGCAGAATTCATGAAAGGGGCGACTTAGTTTTGGAAAAATCTGTTTTACGAGATGCGTACCCACTAGGGTTTATAGGGCTCATCTAAAAAACATTCGTTTTTCCGTTTGATAAGTCTCAATTCTACTATACTAGTAGTAGTACTATTACATGTTGGATTTCGAGGTGCGTTAGATCGCCCGACGCAAGAAGTGTCAAGAGGAAACTAACCAATGCATGTACAAGTTCATATAAATTTAGTGGTAATTCATGCATTCGTTCTAATTAATGCCTCGGTAAACATAACTTCTTGAGAAAAACGAGCGTACTGTGCAAACTATGAAATTAATTCGACCACTCACCGTCTACCTTGGTTTGAGAGATTTCGAAATTGAGCCATAAACTGGAAAGGCTCGATTACTATTTGTGGCCTTGTATAGATGCAAAATGTATTTTTTTATAGTGGCCTTGTATAAGTAAATGGAGGAGTACTAGCCAAAGTACGTACGTAATAGGGACGAGGAGTAAAAGGAGGGTGTCGGTGTCAAAACCGGCGGATCTAGGGTAGGGGGTCCCGAACTGTGCGTCTAGACGGATGGTAACAGGAGACAAGGGACACGATGTTTTTACCCAGGTTCGGGCCCTCTCGATGGAGGTAAAACCCTACTCCTGCTTGACTAATATTGATGATATGGGTAGTACAAGAGTAGATCTACCACGAGATCAGAGAGGTTAAACCCTGGAAGCTATCCTATGGTATGATTATTGTTCGTCCTACAGACTAAAATCCTCCGGTTTATATAGGCACCGAAGAGGGTTAGGGTTACACAGAGTCGGTTACAATGGTAGGAGATCTACATATCCGTATCGCCAAGCTTGCCTTCCACGCCAAGGAAAGTCTCATCCGGACACGGGACGAAGTCTTCAATCTTGTATCTTCATAGTCCAGGAGTCCGGCCAAAGGCTATAGTCCGTCCATCCGGACACCCCTAATCGGGACACCTCAAGAGTCCCGAACAAGGCTTCAATGACGACATGTCCGCGGCAAGATATCGTCTTGACATTGCAAGGCGGGTTCCTCCTCCGAATACTTCATAGAAGATTTTGAACACAAGGATAGTGTCCGGCTCTGCAAAATAAGTTCCACATACCACCGTAGAGAGAGTAATATTTACACAAATTCAATCTGCTGACGTATTCCGTGGCATGACATCACACCACGGCCAAGCCTTTATTCGAATCGTTTTTACTGTCCCTCCTCAGCGTCTTTAGCGAGGTGGTTTCCTTGGCACGTCTTGTCAAAGCAGAGATCGTGTCCCCTTATTCCGGGGTTCTCATCAATACGGGCGTGGGTAACCCAACCGCGCCATTGATTATGGCGCTTGGGAGATAAGCGAGTTTTACCAGGCTGGTGGGGATGCATAGCTTCGTCCGTCCATATGAGGGAATAAGGATCCACCTTTTCACACACGCCTTCTTCCTCCTTCGCTCATCCATTTCCGTGCACTCGAGCTCCAGCGCCCAAGTCTGCACATCTCGCCTCAACCTTCCCCAGCCAAGTCCGGAGGGGGAGGCAAGTGGATGGTCTCCTCCTTCACGGAGGGGCACATCAAAAAGCTGCGGAAGGCCAGATAATTGTCCGGCGACATCGCGCATCGGCTCCCCGACAAGGGGCAGCTTATCCCCACCCCTAGGCCCCATGAGAGGGTGGTGTTCCTCACTCACTTCCTCCGCGGACTAGGTTTTCCACTTCTCCCATTTGTCCGGGGGCCCATGTTCTATTACGGCCTGGATTTCCACGATCTGGCCCCGAATTTCATCCTCAACATCTCGGCGTTCATCGTCGTGTGCGAGGCCTTCCTCTGCATCCAGCCCCACTTCGGCTTATGGATGAAGACTTTCAATGTCAAGCCGAAGGTAGTGGGCGGCCACCAAGCAGAGTGCAGAGGTGCCATGGTGGGCAGGATGCCCAACGTCTTATGGCTCGAGGGCTCCTTCGTGGAGACCATAAAGGGGTGGCAATCGGGGTGGTTCTACATCACCGAGCCGCGTGACCCTAAATGGGTAGCAGCACCCGAATTCCGATCTAGCTTCCTTACACGGCTCACCTCTTGGAAAGAGACGGGCCTAACATGGGGTAATTCGGAAGAGCTGACCGGACTCCAATCCTGCGTCAAAACCTTGGTGAACAAGAAGCTCAAGCTCGTCAACGTAGTCCAGGTCATGCTCATCCGCTGGATCCTCCTGCGACAACAACAGGCCTTCAGCTTGTGGGAGTTTGATCCGGCACAGCACCAAACCTTGAAAGCAGGCTCTTCGACACTACGTACGAAGATGCCTGGAAGGTGCTGTTCAAGAGCGCCGAGGCTCCCGCATCCGCTACCGAAGATCGCGGATTCAGCTCGCAGCGTCAAGCCGGCGAGGTAAGCTATTTTACCCTTTACATGACACTTGTTTTCCATAGTTTGACTCTATGCGGGATCGAAACACCCCTGCCTTTGACAGGCCTGGCAAAAGACGTCCGGGCAGGTTGACTGTCCGGCTCCCTTGCCAGAAGACCCAGCGGACGCCCGATTGACGGGGCTGCTAGTTCGGGCACCTCACGTGGTGCCGGAGAAGAACGCCATGGGAACCCGAAAGAGTTCCCGGCACCAGGTGTTATCGGACTCATCGTCCGATGACTCCATGCTGGACTCCACCCGCGAAGACGAGGAGGAGGAAAAAGAGGCCTCTCCCCAGCGGGGGAAGAGAAGAAAAGGAAGGCCGCCCCAAGCTGGGGGGCGGAGGAATCAGAAGGAAGGACCTTTCCTCCGGACTACTCCACCAACGCCGACGACGGCGAAGAGGAGTGGCCACCGAGGGCTAAGCCCATGGCGAAATCATAAGTGTCTGGATACCAGAATAACTCATGGAATTTCATTTGTCGCACAGAATCTCCTAACGCTGAATATAACCCCGCAGCCCGCCCAAAGACGGGCTCGACACTTCGACGAGCGGCTCCCTGGCTTCGTCGGACGTGAATAGCACTTCACTTCCGGCTGCCTCCTCTCCTCGCGCTGCGGATGAAGCTAAGGTGGGGTCCCAAAAGGGGCCTAGCTAGGAGGAGGAGGTCCCGGAGGCGCCGCAAGGAAACCTCCCGGACTCTGGGCAAAAGGGAGATCAAACCCCAAAGGGCTCTAAGTCCGCCACAGGCGGGACTCCGCACCGAACAACCGGTGGTTCCGAGTCCGGCTTGACCCGCCGTAAGAAAGGCGATCTTGCGACACCGATGACCTCCGTCAACCAGAGGCACCGGATAATTTGCTGGGGCGCTTAGCAGCGCCTCCATCCACGAGGAACACCGCCTTTATTATGAGTGTGGTGATCCGAAGTTCATCCGCCAAAAGCGGGCTGATTGAAGCTTGTGCCAGCCTTCTAACGAGCTTTGAGGTATGTATTTAACATATGTAAAAATATTACCGCATAGACAAAGTAGCCTCGATGCTCAGTTTGGTGTTGGAAAGAAAAGCCGAGGCGAGGATCTAAAAGATGTCTGTGAGGAGTCTAACATAAGTATGTCAATATGGGGAATGCAGGCTTCTTGGCTGGTGACCTCTGCCAAGCCGATGGCTGCGGAGGTCAATTCATTGAAGCAGAGCCTCGAGCGGTCCGAGAACGAGCTCGGCCTTGCCAAAAAGCAGCTCGAGGATAAGGAAGGTAAGTAATACCTTACGGAAATATATAAAAGATGTTGTCGGTGTCAAAACCGACGGATCTTGGGTAGGGGGTCCCGAACTGTGCGTCTAGGCGGATGGTAACAAGAGACAAGGAGCACGATGTTTTTACCCAGGTTCGGGTCCTCTCGATGGAGGTAAAACCCTACTCCTGCTTGATTAATATTGATGATATGGGTAGTACAAGAGTGGATCTACCACGAGATCAAGGAGGCTAAACCCTAGAAGCTAGCCTATGGTATGATTGTTGTAATGGTTGTTCGTCCTACGGACTAAAACCCTCCGGTTTATATAGACACCCGAGAGGGCTAGGGTTACACAGAGTCGGTTACAATGGTAGGAGATCTACATATCCGTATTGCCAAGCTTGCCTTCCACACCAAGGAAAGTCCCATCCGGACACGGGACGAAGTCTTCAATCTTGTATCTTCATAGTCTTGGAGTCCGGCCGATGATGATAGTCCGGCTATCCGGACACCCCCTAGTCCAGGACTCCCTCAGTAGCCCCTGAACCAGGCTTCAATGACGACGAGTCCGGCGCATATTGTCTTCGGCATTGCAAGGCGGGTTCCTCCTCCGAATAATTCATAGAAGATTGTGAACACCAGGATAGTGTCCGGCTCTGTAAAATAAATTCCACATACCACCGTAGAGAGAATAATATGTACACAAGTTCAATCTGCTGACGTATTTTGTGGCGTGACGTCACGCCACTACCAAGCCTTTACTTGAATCGTTTTTATTATACCACCTCGGTAGCGTTTAGCGGCGGTTTCCTTAGCACGTCTTGTCGAGCAGAGATCATGTTCCCCTTATTCGGGATTCCCATCAATATGGACGTGGGTAACCCAACGCGCCATTGATTGTGGCGCTTGGGAGAAAGCGGGTTTTACCGGGCGGTGGGGCGCATAGTTTTCGTCGCCCATATATAAGGGATAAGGATCCACCTTTTTACCTCGCCTTCTTCCTCCTTTGCTTATCCATCTCCGCGCACTCGAGCTCCAGCGCCCAAGTCCGCACATCTCGCCTCAACCTTCTCCAGCCATGTCCGGAGCAGGAGGCAAGTGGATGGCCTCCTCCGTTACGGAGGGGCACATCGAGAAGCTGCACGGCGCCGAATACCTGTCCAACGACATCGCACACCAGCTGCCCGACGAGGGGCAGCTCATCCCCACCCCCAGGCCCCATGAGAGGGTCGTATTTCTTCCCCACTTCCCCCGTGGACTGGGCTTCCCACTTCACACCTTCGTCCGGGGGCTCATGTACTACTACAACCTGGACTTCCACGATCTGGCGCCAAACTTCATCCTCAACATCTCGGCGTTTATTGTCGTGTGCGAGGCCTTCCTCTGCATCCAGCCTCACTTCGGTTTGTGGCTAAAGACCTTCAATGTCAAGCCGAAGGTGGTGAAGGGCGTCCAAGTAGAGTGCGGAGGCGCCATGGTGGGCAAACTGCCCAATGTCACCTGGCTCGAGGGCGCCTTCGTGGAGTCCATCAAAGGGTGGCAATCGGGGTGGTTCTACATCACCGAGCCGCGTGACCCTAAATGGGAAGCGGCCCCCGAGTTCAGATCTGGTACCCCCATGCAGCTCACCTCCTGGAAAGAGAAGGGCTTGCTATGGGGTAGTTCGAGGAGCCGACCGGACTCGATCTGTCTCCAGACCACTGGTGAACAAGAAGCTTAAGCTTGTCAGCGTGATCCAGGTCATGCTCGTCGCGGATTCTCCCCGCCAAACAGCGGGCCTTCAATTTGTGGGAGTTTGATCCGGCACAAGACGGACCTGGCGAGCTCTTGACATGATGTCTGAAGCTGCACGGAGGTGCTGTTCAAGGGTGGAGAAGCCCCGCATCCATAGCGAAGATCGCGGATTCAGCACGCGGCCTTGCCGCGGCGAGGTAAGATATGTCATCCTTTATGGGACACTCATTTCTTTCATAGTTTGACTCTATGTGGGATCTAAAACTCCCAATGCCTTTAACAGGACTGGCGAGAAGGCGTCCGGACAGGTTAATTGTCGGCTCCCTTCGAAGACCAGCGGACACCCATTTGGCGGGGTTGCTAGTCCGGCACTTACGTGGTGCGGAGAAGAAGGCAAGAAGAAGGCCACGGGAACCCGAAGGAGTTCCGGCGCCAGAATGTCGGACTCATCGTCCGATGACTCGGCGGACTCCTCCCGAGGAGGAGGAGAAGAGGCCTCTCCCCCAGTGGGGGGAGAGAAGAAGAGGAAGGCCTCCCCAACGAAGGCGGCCGAAGGGTCCAAGAAAGGACGGACCCTTCCTCCGGACTGCTCCGCCAACGTTGACGACAACGACGAGGAGTGGCCCTCAAGGGCCAAGGCCCTGGCAAGATCGTAAGTGTCCGAATTCCTGAATGATTTATAATTTTTCTTTCTGCCACGCGGTGTCTTTATAATGCCGCATAAAACCTGCAGTCCGGCCAAGGACGATCTTCCCTTTCGTCGGCGGGTCCTTAGGCTCCGTCGGATATGGATTCCTTCCACTGCCTCCACTCCTCGTGGCGGCAGCCGAGGTGGGATCGAGAGGGGACCCATCGGGAGGAGGAGGCTCGGAGAAGTGCCATAAGGCAACCTCCCAAACTTCCGCCGGACTCCTTGCCGGAACTTGCAGTTGTTCGAGTCCGTGGCGGCTGCCGTAAGAAGGGCAAGACTGTGACACCGGCGACCTCCGTCAACCGGAGGCACCGGATAACTTGTTGGGCGCTCAACGGCGCTTTATCGAAGAAGAACACCGCCTTATCATGAGTGCGGTGATTGAAAGGTTCAACTTCGCTAAGGCGGGCTGACCGAAGCTTGCTGCAGACCTTCTAACAAGCTTTGAGGTAAGAACTTTAAAATATGTAATATAATACCACATAGGCAGTAGCCCACGATGCTCGGTTCGGTGTTGGATGGAAAAAGCGGATGAGGATCTAAAAAGATATCTGTGGAGTTCTAAAAATATGTCAATATGGGATTGCAGGCTGCTTTCTTGACCTCTGCCGCCTTGGCTGCGGAGGTTGATGCTTTGAAGCAGAACCTCGGCGGTCAGAGTGAGCTTGGCGTGCCAAGAAGCAGCTCGAGGACAAGGAAGGTGAGTAACACCATATTAAACTTGTACCTTCTGAGAAAAGGATTTGGTTGCAAGAGAAATAACAAGGATAACATGGGTACTCAGGGGCCCGCGAGCAGGTGGCGACCTGAAGGCGTGTCTGTGACGAGCATAATGCGGCCTTGAGCGAGCAGCGAGAGAAGCAGGAGGCGCGGGTGGCGGAGGTGCAGCAAGAGCTCCAGGCTCTCATGGAAAAGATGAGGTTTGGGCGCGACTCAAAGACTCGAGTCGAGCTTGCCCGGCTCTTGAGAGCACCAAAGCCGCTAAGGCCGAAGCCCTAAGGCCCTCCGGAGATCGAGATTTGAAGAACATAGCAGCGGGTAAGGCATTTTTCATGCAAAGCAAGCATGTGAATGTGAATTACCTATTACTTACCCGGTCGGAGCTCTCCGGGGAGCATTGCGGATCTGCCCTTGCGTGTCGAGATCTTGCCGCTTTCTACGGACCGAGGAGGGAGCTTGACGGAGAAGGTCTTGGTCTTAGTATGTTGAGGCGGACATCCGGTGCCCCTTAGCGACCAGGTGAAGCAGCTGGTCGAGCTCCTAAGGTAGCGAGCAGGCCATGAAGGGCCTCATAGTTGGTACTGTGGCCCAAGGAGGCCGTTCACAGGAGCTACGCCGGCCTGGTACGGCGGTGGTGGGCCTTGCGTCCTGGGTTGAGGTCGTCAAGCATTCCGCTTGCATTGAAGGTGCCCGTCGGGCCTTGCCATGCAAAGGTGCTTTGGGGCAGGATGGATCTTGAGAAGGTCTTGACAGACGCGCGCTTGGCCGAGCAAGGAGTATCGTACGCCCGAAATGTATTATAAGAGTGTCCTGAAGGGTGCTCGCATGATTGCGGGTGAGTGCTCCAAAGATGTAATATTTGAGTAGACTCACATTTTGTTATCCTGTGTGCTGAAAACCTTGTTCATATGCGCTAAGCAACGCTTTTTAATTTAAATATTACCTTCTGTGTGCCCGTTTATCAAATCTGAGAGATGGCAAGTCGTCGGCTTCAGCCCCCATGCTACTAGTGCTGGGCTATTCGGGATAAACTTGAGCACTCTTGTTCCCATGTTTGGGTCCATCTAGGGAGGCGCTCAACACAACGAACGAGGCAACCGGACTTATAATGCTTGAACACTCTCACTTAGCCATAGAATTCTATAATTTTACATTTCGGCGAAGCCCCTAGTGTTCGGAAGACCGAGTTGGGGCACTATCACGCTGGGCAGACGAAGCGGTTCCTCGCTCTAAGCGGCATAAGTCTTTAGGGACTCGAAAAAACCTCTCGAACAGCGACCAGCTCTCGCCTTATCATGACGGTCAGTTTTGGCTTTCTCCACTGAGGCGTTCGCCCAGCTCAACCGGGGCGCAATCGCAGTGGTTCTCCTACCTTAGCCGATAAAACGGAACGTAAGGTACCAAAACATCGGAGCCGGGCAAACCCAACTATTGACCCAAGACATGATTCGGAGCCGATGCATATAATGCTATAAGTTCGGGGTGCCGCACTTGTGAAAGTGTTCGGACTTATCACACCATAATGCGGGGAACATAAGCCCCTGGTGTATTTGTCCGTACCAAAGTGTACGGATGCAAAATGTCATAAATGAACATATATATAGGAAAGGAATGCAATTATAAGCGAAAAGCGATGCATTGTTTATTCAAGGAATTCTGGATACTCGCTGAGGGAGTCCTGGACTAGGGGGTGTCCAGACAGCCGGACTATCGTCATCGGCTGGACTCCAAGACTATGAAGATACAAGATTGAAGACTTCATCTCGTGTCCGGATGGGACTTTCCTTGGCGTGGAAGGCAAGCTTGGCGATGCGGATATGTAGATCTCCTACCATTGTAACCGACTCTGTGTAACCCTAGCCCTTTCCGGAGTCTATATAAACCGGAGGGTTTTAGTCCGTAGGGCACAACCATTACAACAATCATACCATAGGCTAGCTTCTAGGGTTTAGCCTCCTTGATCTCGTGGTAGATCCACTCTTGTACTACCCATATCATCAATATCAATCAAGCAAGAGTAGGGTTTTACCTCCATCGAGAGGGACCGAACCTGGGTAAAAACATCGTATCCATTGTCTCCTGTTTCCTTCCGCCTAGACGCACAGTTCGGGACCCCCTACCCGAGATCCGCCGGTTTTAACACCGACATTGGTGCTTTCATTGAGAGTTCCTCTGTGCCGTCACCAATAGGAAGGATGCCTCTCCCCGTCTTTAAAGACAGTATCTTCGCCAAAGGAGCCTTGGCCGCTGGCCAAACTATCCGGCTTGGTGGTTTTCTCATGACCGCCTGTTCGGCCACCGCTTCGACGATGACCTCTCGGGTCATCAAAAGCAATCTTCACGTTAACTCGGAATTCGCCGAGCAGCTGGATCCAATAGAGCTCTCGTCCATAAACAAACTCTTGGATCGCGCCAGCATCACAGGAGTCGCTTCTGGACTACAATCAGATTGGGCTTAAAACCGATCTAAGAGAGATTAACTCTCCCTAGGTTACCCACCACGTTGCGGTGGTAGAGGAACAACGCGGCGACTCTTCTCCTATATTGAAAACTAGTCATGTCCGGGCTCCCGAACCCTCCATGCCGGATTCCCGTGGAGGGACGGACTTCGATCAAGCACTGAACCTAAAGCGAGGCATCGGACCGGACTCGTTGGACAACGTCCAGCAATCCAAGCTTCCAAATCCGGAAACTTCTCGGCACTTGAGCCTCGAGATGGGTAGGGTTCCGGACTCAATTCCACCCACCCACCCAGACATATGCGATCTATCTCAAATCCGGCAAGAGCCCGCTGAAACAGTACATCATTACTGGGCCAGATTCCTCCTGGTTATGGACAGGATAAAGGACTATCGAGAGGAAAACGCAATTTCAATTTTCTGCAATAATTGCACGGACGAGGGAATCTTGAACTCCGTCGATCGCGTGAAATTACAACCGCCGACTGGCGTCCATAATCTGAAAATCTTGTGCGATGGAGAGTTTCGGAAAACCAAAACTAAGTTTTGGGACAATCCGGCCCGAATACAACCCTAGTCCGTAACAAAGGGTGCATCACACTCGGACACGGCACAAAACCAAAAAAAAAACCCCATAAAGGCGCGGAACCGTCTTTGGAGGGATGGCTCGGCGGACCTGTAAAATTCACGATCTGTAGGCGCCACCCCAACACATAGCCTTGAGCATGTTGGATCTTTGCAGCAGGTGGCCAAAATTGGCGAGGAGCTTCTAGCCCCGAAAACCACTCCAACAGTACCGATGACGGTGCCAACAGTCTTGAGACTTCGCATCAAATAATATCGAAGCGAACAATCCAGCCTCGCCGAAGTCTACCAAGTAGCAACAGCAAATCCATGGAGCGACACAGCCATCACCTTCAACGCCAGCGATGAACCTAAATTCCGAACAGCCCGAGCACCAGCCGCATTGGTCCTCAGTCCAATAGTGGACGGCTTTCGTCTTACCAAGGTACTCATGGATGGCGGGAGCGGACTAAACCTCATCTACGAGGAAACTCTTCAAAAAATAGAAATAGGCTGGAGCCGCATTGAGCGAAGCAGCACAACCTTTAGAGGAATAATCCCTAGCCAGGATGCGCGCTGCACAGGAAAAATCACACTTGATGTGGTGTTCGGCTCACGGACAATTCTGATTCGAAGAGGTCACGTTCCAAGTGGCCCGTTCAGCAGCGGACATCACGCTATATTAGGGCGAGAGGCATTCACAATTTTCAAGCCATACCCCATTACGGGTACATGAAGCTTAAGATGCAGGCCCGGCGGAATAATCACTCGTTAGTGATCCGGACATAGCACTCGGCGCCGAAAACAAGACAGCCGCACTAGCCCGGAGGCACTATCCGAAGCCCTAGCGGCGGAGGAACTCATCACGCTGCGTTCTCGGTGAATAGGGGCGATGTGATACTCGATAAGAGATCCAAGTCCACCTCCTTTAAACCAGCGGATGAAATAGTCAAATTCGAGGTCCATCCAGCGGACCCAACAAAGACGGCCTCCACCGGGCACGGTTGAACCACGATGTAGATGCCGCCCTGCGAGAATTCGCTTCGAAAATTGGGACATCTTTGCTGGCACCCTTCGGATATGCGGGGAATCCCACGCAGATTAGCGAGAACACAGCCTAAACATCCTAAAAGGATTCAAGCGATCAAACAGGCTCTTGGCGATTTTCGAACCCAAAAGACAGGCAATGGGAGAAGAGCTAGCCAAACCATTGGGCGGATTCATCGAGACATCAAACATCGGATGGCTAGCAAACCTGGTAATGGTACCAAAGAAGGACAAATCCTGGCGCCTATGTGTCGATTTAAAGACCTCAACAAGGCCTGCCCAAAGGATCCCTTCCCCCTTCCCCGCATCGACCAAATAATCGATGCTACCGCAGGGCACGATTCCTTGTGCTTCCTTCACGCACACTTCGGCTACCATCAAATCAAGATGGCAGAGGCGGACCAAGCTGCAACGCCATTCATTACTCCATATGGACCATTCTGCTTCAACACAATGCCCTTCGGACTCAAAAACGCCGGCGCAACATATTAGCGCATGATTCAGACATGTATGGCTACCCAGATCGGCAAAACAGTAGAGGCATACGTAGACGACGTAGTCATCAAAACCAAACACGTCGAGACTCTAGTAGACGATTTGAGGCTCACATTCGACAACCTCCGAGCATATGACATTAAGCTAAATCCGGAAAAATGCGTTTTCGGCATACTAGCCGGAAAGCTTCTGGGCTTCATTGTATCCGGTAGAGGAATTGAAGCAAACCCAGCCAAGATCCGAGCTCTGTCACAGCTAGATATTCCAAAAGACCTCAAACAAATACAAAAATTGACTGGATGCCTGGCGGCTCTAAGCCGCTTTATCTCCCGTTTGGGAGAAAAGGCATTGCCCCTCTATCGCCTCCTCAGGCGCACTGAACACTTCGAGTGGACGGATGCTGCCACTGCCGGACTGGAAGAAATAAAAGCCATATTGGCAACAAACCGGTCCTGCTGCGCCTAACCTTGGCGAACCAATGTTGTTATACATCGCGGAAACACATCAAGTTGTACTACGTGTCGAACGAGAAACAGAAGGGCATAAATTCCCTCTTCAAAAATCAGTGTACTACGTGTCCACTGTCTTAACTCCCTGCAAGTCCCGTTACCCGCACTATCAAAAGATAGCGTATGCGGTGTTCATGGCATCCCGGAAGCTCCGACACTACTTTCAAGAGTGTTCCATAACAGTGGCCTCCGAAGTGCCCCTCAACGACATTATAAACAACCGTGACGCGACGGGCAGGATTGCAAAATGGGCCATTGAGCTCTTACCATTCGATATAACTTACAAACCTCGGCGAGCTATAAAGTCGCAAGTCTTGGCTGACTTCGTCGCTGAATGGACTGAAGCCGAACTCCCTAAAGAGTATGGCGCATACTCCAATTGGATTATGCATTTCGACGGCTCCAAAATGTTAGCCAGCTTGGGGGATGGCGTAGTATTGACGTCCCCAACCGGGGACACAGTCCAATACGTACTTCAGATAATGTACACGGACTCCAACAATGCAGCCGAATACGAGGCCCTCCTACATGGCCTCGGATGGCAATCTCCATGGGCATTCAAAGCCTAGAGGTGCGCGGGGATTCAAACCTTGCAATATCCCAAGTAAATGGAGACTTCGACGCCAAGGATCCAAAAATGGCAGCCTATCGTAACGATGTCCTAAAAATGTCAGCTCGGTTCGAAGGACTCGAATTCTACCACGTAGCCCGAGATAATAACCAAGCAGCCGACGTATTGGCATGCATCGGTAGCGAACGCGACGCTGTCCCTCAAACATCTTCACGAGGTGGCTCTTTAAGCCATCGTACTATGGGAAGAGGAGTCGGAAATAACAACCGGAAGCAGCCGCACCTTAACAACACAGAACAATCTGACATAATCGGCGACTCAGCCGATGAAATAACACCTTCAGCCCACGAAATAATGGCAGTAATCGCCCCGTGGACAGAGCCATTCCTAGCCTACTTACTTAGGCAGGAACTTCCCGAAGACCAAAATGAGGCCCGCTGCATAGTTCGGCGATCTAAAGCCTACAAGGTCCACGAGGGAGAACTCTATAAGAAAAGCACAACCGGAGTCCTTCAAAGGTGTATCTCCGAAGAGGAAGGGCGAAACCTTCTGGCTGAAATTCATGTCGGACTAGGCGGACACCACGCCGCAGCTCGGGCCCTTGTAGGCAAGGCATTCCGCACAGGATTTTAATGGCCGACGGCTCGGGCAGATGCTCGGGACTTAGTCCAAAGATGCGTCGGTTGTCAGCTCTTTGCTAATCAGAGCCATATGCCACCCACCACCCTCAAAACTATACCCATCACCTGGCCGTTCACGGTCTTGGGGTTTGACATGGTTGGACCCTTTAAAGGGGGAACTCACAAGCAAAAGTACCTATTGGTCATGGTGGACAAATTCACCAAATGGATAGAGGCCAAGCCAGTTAAAACGGCAGAGTCCTGACCAATGATAGACTTCATATCCGGGGTAGTAGACCGTTATGGCGTCCCCCATAGCATCATTACCGATAACCGCACGAACTTCACGGCCAACGAGGTTAAATTAAGGTGCAACAATATGGGTATTAAGCTCGATTACGCTTCAGTCTATCATCCTCAAACCAACGGTCAAGTGGAACGAGCAAATGGTCTAATAATGAGCGGCATTAAACCCAGACTAGTGCGGTCCCTTACGGAATCTAACACGCACTGGGTAGAGGAGCTTGACTCTGTACTCTGGGGGCTGCGGACAACGCCCAACCGTACTACCGGATTCACACCATTCTTCATGGTATACGGAGCAGAGGCAATTTTGCCCTACGACATCATTCATGACTCACCTCGAGTGCGCATGTACGAAGAAAGAGAAGCCGAGCTGGATCGGCAGGACAGCTTAGACGCATTGGAGGAAGAACGCGATGTGGCAAAGGCCCGTTCCGCATTCTATCAGCAGCAGGCTCGAAGATATCAAAGCAGAGAAGTACGGGCTAAAACCTACAACGTTGGCGAACTAGTTCTACGCCTACCGGACAAGAAAAAGGACAAACTCAAGCCCAAATGGGAGGGTCCCTTCATCATCGACCAAGTCCTGACCGGCGGAGCATACCGTCTGCAAGTGCATCGGACAACCGACTCGAGCCGAACCCATGGAACGCGGCCCGCCTCCGAAGATTTTACGCCTAGCGCCGGACTAAGAGTTCGTTTCCTTCCTCCGTCCATGTTTGTACACTTCAGCCGTCTTTTATTTCTCTCTTTACACTCACCTTTTTCATAAAAGCCCTTAGAGGCCTATTTGCGCATCGTTCGCACACACTTGATGTGCTATCCGCACTCATTATACCTGGGGGCTTCTTTACCAGAAGCTTACTTATACGGGCTTCATGCCTAGCACATGTGTCAAACTTCCACCTGTACCTTTTATTCACCATTATATGCATCGATATGACTTAAGTTTTGGCCAAGCTGGGTTGCCTGGCTCCTGTGCTTACCCCTACGTTCCCGATTGTTGGCTAGGAGGTAAAGGAGCACCTCTGCGATTATTCTTGCGGGTCGACGGATGTGTACCTCAGATGGGTGAAGCCAGCTAGCATTCTTAAGGGAATATTCGATCGGTGACTTGAAAGATGATTTTTACATATTTATTTACCTGCCCACGGATGTTTTCCTGCTCTTTTGCAGTATGGACATGCACTTTAGGGCATGCCCTCGAGGAAAGGAACCCTTAACGGAACTATTCTCCTGGAAGATGTTTCTTACTAACCATGTAATATAACATAACTAGTTGGGCACTTGTTTGATAAAGCACTAATGACCCCTACGCTTTGGTCTCCATGCATGCCCGGTTTTCTTAACCGAGAAGGTATTGAGACACACTCCGGACTCTAGGGTCCCGAGGTTGAAGAAAAGGTCGGCAAAGACAAAGCGATCTACAATCCGGCTAGAAGGCATTTTACATGTCATTCCAAATACATCTTCAAATCGACCGACCAGTACTCCTCCTCAATCCCGTCTAACGGGCTGTCTAATTCTGATCTCGTTAGGAATATTTAGCGGCCAACTCTACTTGGCGTACTCTAAACTCACAGGATCTCCTTCACATCGGGCCCCATAGGTCCGACCTCGCCATGTGGTTTGGATCCGCCTTCTTGTACCGCGTCTTCACCATGGCCCGAGCCTCCACGGCACCTGGCGGCAGCCGATATCTTCCATAAGCGAAGCGCCTGTCGCGCTCCACAAGCTTCTCTGCAAGCTCCCCAAGGCCCTCGGGTAGGAGAGGGGCGACAATAAGGCACGGGCAGCGCCGCTCATCGCTTTGCCGAACATGTTCGAAACAATTGCACCAGCTCGGAAGTTGATCACCCGTTGAGGCGGGCATCTCCTCCAGCGAGGCGACACTGTGAGCACACCTCTGAGACATATTTACGTCAATTGACTTCCTCGCCGAACTCTTCTTTTCAAAAGAATTCGCTCAAGCACTTACCATAGATGCCGCGACGAAGCCGCTGATTCTCCTTCACGGAGCCAGACAGCTCGGCCCGAACACCTTTGAGCTCTTCCCCAAGCTGGGTGTGGGCATCCTGGAGTTTGTTCCTCTCCTGCTGCACCTTCATAAGCATCCACTCGCGGCCTTGGTGGCGCAGATGAGTGTTGCTTATCGAATCGATCCGCAACATCCGCAATATCATTGTCGGACTTACACGCACGCCGCACACCGCTTATCTTTTAAAATAATGTGTTACAGGAGGGTCTCTCTGTTTCCTCTGCTGGCGGCGAAGTGCGGCCTCAAGTTGGGCCTTGCACTCTTGTAGCTCTGAGGACAATTGGGTATTCTTCTCATGAAGATCCTGCATATCAAATGATCCTTAAATCAGTTCCTCTAACTTCTTTATGTCTCGGGGGCTACTGGCATATACAACTATTAAAATCTCTTACCCGTATGTCTTTTACATACTGCTCCGTGGCTCTTGTCAAACCATATTGAGCAGCACGGAGGTGCGCGTCTCCCGCGTTAAAGGCATTCAACGCCTCAGGGGAGAAGCACGCGTCACGAAAAACTGTCCGGCGGCGCCTATGGTTCATGGAGCTCACCACCTCAGACCTGGTGGCGGACAGCCTGTCGGCATCCTCCGTTGGAGGAATATCCGGCTCGCGCCTTGCGCTCGCCTCCCCCTCCAGGCCAGGTGTTGGAGCCTGGCTGGCAGAGGCTTGGTTGGCAACCTCTCCGCCCACAGTCCGGCGAGCACTCTTTCTCCTACAAAAGTCATGAGCATTAATACACCTCCTAGGAAATTTGTCCTAAATGATGGTCGCAAGCTATACCGGTGTGGTGATGTTTCGATTCGCACCGCACCCCTCTTCCACTGTGAGGCGGATGACCCTATTTGTCACCGCTTGTGGTTCAGCTTCCCGCCTTGAAGGCACCTCCTGCAAGACACCGTTGTGTACGGTGGTCAGAAATGCGCAAGGATGGAGTAATGGTGTCAGGACTTCGGTCATAAGTACCTGGGAAGCCGGCGACAAACGGGGTAGTCGGCCGTAATGGCGACTAGAGCGTTGTCCATGCTGAGTTGGTGGAACACCCCGTTAATTAGCTCCACCTTTATGTCCGGATCCTCTTCGGAGGCCGGATCAAGGGATCTTCCCGGATCCTCGGGTTGTGGGGCTGGACTATGTATGCTCTCCACAGTCCGGCGCAGTTCCTGCGTCAAAACCATAAAGTAAGGTACTTAACTTTGAAAGCGCGGGTCGGATAAATGAACATCCGCTTAGCCAGCTTCGAGGGTTATTCATGGAGAACCCATTCAATGGGCTCATCTGGAGGAAGTCCTCCTTCTCCCCCTTGTACAGGCCGGACAGAATCTTCACGGATCTTGGCCGATCCCGCCTTCTAACGGCCATGACGAGTGGCATCATTCTCCCCGTTGAAATCCCACATGGGGTGGCCCCTGTATTGCAGCGGCTACACCCCCCGCATAATGCACGTGGCCATGACTCCAATCATGGTCAATTCGGAATGGGCCAGCAAGCTTATCCGGCCCATCAAATAATGGACGCTCTTGTCTTCCTCCAGTTGAGGGCTCCGCGGGCGCCAACTTAGGCGTTTCTTGAGAGGAGCATTGCTGAACTCCGGGAGGCCGATCCAAACTGGGTCCGGTAGTGGACCGTCTTCTACATAAAACCATTATGAAGGCCAGTCTTCGGACGCCTTCTTAGGGGTTCCGGATGGATATCCGGTCCCGGCGATGCACCATATTTCGGCACCGCCCACTTGATATGTTCACCCCTCGTGAGAGCGGGGTACGAGGCAGAATAGCCTCTTCCACAGCGCAAAGTGGGGCTCGATGCCCAGGAATAGCTTGCAAAAAGCTACGAAACCCGCGATATGCAGAATAGAGGCGGGCTTGAGGTGATGGAGCTGGAGTCCTTAGAACACCAGAAGCCCGCGGAGGAACGGATGTAAAGGAAATCCAAGCCCCCTTATCAGATAGGGGACGAAGCATACCCGCTCCCCTTTCGTGGGACTAGGGGTGGCCTCCGCTTGCTTCCCACCTTTGTAGGTGGCCAGCCCGGCTCGAACCGGGATCATAAAGGCCAGGGGAAGATATCCCTCCGCTTGGATTGTCACCAGCTTGTTGTGAGGGACAGAACATCTTCTCCAATCTCCTGGCAGAGGGCTGGGGGCGCGAGAGGAGGAGCCGCGTCGACGGTCCATGATGGAATGGATTTTTGGTCAGAAGCACTCCGATGAGTACTCGCGGAAGGAAGATGGTGTGATTTGGATCTGGATTCTTGCCTCTCTTATAGGCATATTATTTGCGCAGCTAGGGGTAAAACATAAAAGATACCCTGGCTTTTTGCATTCGTGCGACGTGTGGAAGAAGGCCATTATTGGGCGTGGAAGCCAAGGAGCGCAACATTTGTAAGGGAGCGGACCTTTGTTCGCGGTACATGGAATTTGAAGGAGAACCCGCCTTGCAACGCCGAAGACAATATATGCGCTGGACTTGTCATCATTGAAGCCTGGTTCGGGGGCTACTGAGGGAGTCCTGGACTAGGGGGTGTCCGGACAGCCGGACTATCGTCATCGGCCGGACTCCAAGACTATGAAGATACAAGATTGAAGACTTCATCCCGTGTCCGGATGGGACTTTTCTTGGCGTGGAAGGCAAGCTTGGCGATGCGGATATGTAGATCTCCTACCATTGTAACCGACTCTGTGTAACCCTAGCCCTTTTCGGTGTCTATATAAACCGGAGGGTTTTAGTCCGTAGGACACAACCATTACAACAATCATACTATAGGCTAGCTTCTAGGGTTTAGCCTCCTTGATCTCGTGGTAGATCCACTCTTGTACTACCCATATCATCAATATCAATCAAGCAGGAGTAGGGTTTTACCTCCATCGAGAGGGCCCGAACCTGGGTAAAAACATCGTGTCCCTTGTCTCCTGTTACCATCCGCCTAGACGCACAATTCGGGACACCCAACCCGAGATCCGCCGGTTTTGACACCGACACTCGCCGTAGCCCTTCTTCTCCCCTGGCTATTGAATCTTGTGTTCGACAGGTCTACTGCCGGACAGGGCTCCTGGTGAACGGAGTCCTGTGCGTAAAAAAAGAAAAATAAAAATTGTCACACACTTGGGAGTCCCTGGTGCGGTTAAGCCGCATTCTGGGCCTGTGGTGGCCGTGCCCCTCCCCCTATGCCCATGGTATCTCCAGAGCGTAATGATGTACATGAAGGACCAGTCTTGCAACTTGGCAGGGGCTGGGGTTGGGGCCGCATTGGTACGCGTGCTCGGAACGTGCCAGGTGGTCTTGTTGTAGGTTACTCCGGGCGCGTTTGGCCGTGTCCGGTCGCTTAACGGCCGGACTCGAAAATTGCCTTAAGAGGTTGCTCTGTACTTCTGCCGCGAGAGCCGCTATGTGTTCCTCCGTTCGGAGGGAGCGTTCAGTGTTTCCGTTGACCGTGATGACTCCTCGAGGGCCTGGCATCTTGAGCTTGAGGTATGCGTGTCTGGCACCGCGTTGAACTTTGCAAGCGCGGTCCGTCCAGCAGAGCGTAATAGCCATGTGGAGCGGGACTATGTCAAAGATTAACTCCTCGCCCGGAAGTTATCCGGAATCAAGACCACTTCGGTGTGACTAAGCACGCATAATTGGCCTCTACACCTGGTATGACGCCTTTGAAGGTCATCTTTGTAGGTTTAATCCTTGAGGGTCTATGCCCATCTTGCGCACTATGTCCCGATAAAGCAGGTTCATTTCTTGCCGCCGTCCATCGAGGACTCGGTGAGTGAAATCCATCGACGATTGGGTCTAAAACCAATGCGGCGAATCCGCCATGGCGGATATGGTGGGTGGTCCTTCGATCAAAAGTGATCGGGCAAGAGGACCATGGATTGAACTGGGCGCGGTGGCTCCATCGCATATACGTCCCTAAGTGCGCTTCGCCCCACTTGGGTATGTGGGTTGCGTATATCATGTTTACCGTCCGCACTTGTGGGGGAAACCTTACATCCTCTATTGTTCGCGGTCGGGTCTCTTCCTCTTCATCACTATGCAGCCCCTTGTCGTTGTTTTGGCGATTAACTTGCTGCCGGTTGAATACCCAACAATCCTGTTGGTGTGATTGGGTGGCTTTTTCGGGAGCCGTGTATCGCACGAAGCGGTCGAGTATTCGGTCCAAATTGGGACGGACCCGGAGTAGTTCTTTTGAATGGCTTTTTCCACGACCGGGTTTAGAGCCTCGAATCCGGCGTTGACCGTCGTATCCTTAGTGTTATCGCCGTTAACGCGGCGTTTGTTTTTCTTTCGACGCGACCTGCCGTTGCGGTCCTTGGTATCTAGACTGCCAGAATTTTTGCTGAGGTTGTTACTGCGGGCTAGCCAGTTGTCCTCTCCCGCACAGAAGCGGGTCATGAGTGATTTGAGGGCTCCCATGGATTTTGGCTTTTCCTGTCCTAGGTGCCGGGCCAGCCTCTCGTCGCGGATGTTATGTTTGAAGGCTGCGAGGGCTCTGCATCCGGACAGTCGAAAATTTGATTTTTCTTTGTCAAGAACCGTGTCCAGAACTGTCTGGCCGATTCGTCTGGCTGCTGAATTATGTGGCTTAGGTCATCGGCATCTGGTGGTCGCACATATGTGCCCTGGAAGTTGTCAAGGAATGCGGCTTCCAGGTCCTCCCAACACCCAATTGACTCTGCTGGCAAGCTGTTAAGCCAATGCTGAGCTGGTCCTTTAAGCTTGAGTGGGAGATATTTGATGGCGTGAAGATCGTCACCGCGGGCCATGTGGATATGAAGGAGATAGTCTTCGATCCAAACCGCGGGGTCTGTTGTGCCATCGTAGGATTCAATGTTCACGGGTTTAAAACCCTTCATGGATTTGATGATCCATTACTTCATCTGTGAAGCATAGTGGGTGTGCGGCGCCTCTATATTGGGCAATATCACGACGTAGCTCAAGCGAGCTTTGTCTACTGTGTTCGGCCCTGCCGGAGTTACTGTATCCGGCGCGACGGTAGTCGTCGCGCATCGCGAGGCGCCCACATGATCCGTAGATCAATCTTGATTGTCTTGCCTTGTCCTCCAATATGTCTCGCAAGTCCGGCGCATTCCCCCGTGGCTTCGTACTTTTCGAATGGTGCCGGGGTACGGTTCTGGTGGAGGGCCTAGATGCCTCTCTGTCGCGGCCACGAGGTGGTCAGTCTGCCGTATTGTGCGCAGGTGATGAAGGTTTATATACCTCCTCCTCTAATCGGGGGAGCAACTTGTGTTTTGGGTAGATTTTGGAGGGGCGTTCGAGTTCATGCTCTTCGGCCGCGAGGACTTCGGTCCATCTGTCGGCCAGCAGGTCTTGATCAGCTCGGAGCTATTGCTCCTTTTCCTTTAGGCTGTTCGCCGTGGCCATTAGCCTGCATTTAAAACACTCTTGTTCGACGGGATCCTCGGGCACGACAAATTCTTCGTCGTTGAGGATTGCCTCGTCTCCGGAGGGAGGCATGTAATTATCATCCTCTACCTCTTCGTCTGCCGCTCTCTCGTGAGGGCTGGCTTCTCCGTCCTCCTGTGCTGAATCTTGCTGGAGGGGGTTATCTTCGGCACTCTCTGGGGTGTTATTATCTCCGGTGTCGGAATCTCCATTCTTGCTGTGGCGGGATTTAGAGCGGCGCCGTTCACGCCGGCGCTTGGGCTGTTTCTTGGAGGAGCCTTCCTCTGCTGCATCCTCGCCGTTCCCATCCTTTGGGATGTCCACCATGTATATGTCGTATGACGAGGTGGTCTTCCAGTGCCCCATAGGCGATGGTTCTTGGTCGTCTCCGGCATCGTCGTCCATATCGTCGATGTCTTCGGAGTCGTAATCTAGCATGTCGGTTAGATCGTCGACAGTGGCTACAAAGTGGGTGGTGGGTGGGCTTTGAATTTCTTCGTCATCCGCATCCCAACCGTCCTGACCGCAGTCCGGCCAGGGCTCTCCTGATAACGAGAGATACTTTAGCGAATTCAGGATGTCGCCAAAGGGTGAGTGCTGAAAGATGTCTGCAGCGGTGAACTCCATGATCGGCGCCCAATCGGATTCGATTGGTAAGGCGCAGGAGGTTCGGAGTCCGGCGAGGAGTCCGGCACCTCGGAGTCACAACCTTTACAAGGGACAAGGTTAGTATTCGGCTCCATCGCCGTAGATATTGCAGCCCCCGAGGCGGTGTCTAGCCACCCGTCCTCGATCTGCGCGGTCGGCTCCGAACTAAGCGTCGGAGCGGACTCATGTGCGGCCTCCAGGGCACTGTCCGGCAGCAGAGCTAAATCATGCCCATCGTGACAGTGCGGCGCGCTCGGCTGTGGCTCAAATCCGTCAAAGATCAAGTCTCCGCGGATGCCAGCCGTGATGCTTAGACTTCCAAATCTGACCTGACGGCCAGGGGCGTAGCTTTCGATCTTCTCCAGATGGCCAAGCAAATTGGCCCGCAGTGCAAAGCCGCCGAATACGAAGATCTGTCCGGGGAATAAGTCTAACCCTGGACTGCGTTGTTATTGATGATCGAAGGAGCCATCAAGCCTACTAGGGATGACACAGAGGAACTCTCAATGAAAGCACCAATGTCGATGTCAAAACCGGCGGATCTCGGGTAGGGGGTCCCGAACTGTGCGTCTAGGCCGATGGTAATAGGAGACAAGGGGCACGATGTTTTTACCCAGGCTCGGGCCCTCTCGATGGAGGTAAAACCCTACTCCTGCGTGATTAATATTGATGATATGGGTAGTACAAGAGTGGATCTACCACGAGATCAAGGAGGCTAAACCCTAGAAGCTGCCTATGGTATGATTGTTGTAATGGTTGTTCGTCCTACGGACTAAAACCCTTCGGTTTATATAGACACCAGAGAGGGCTAGGGTTACACAGAGTCGGTTACAATGGTAGGAGATCTACATATGTGTATTGCCAAGCTTTCCTTCCACGCCAAGGAAAGTACTATCTGGACACAGGACGAAGTGTTCAATCTTGTATCTTCATAGTCTTGGAGTCCGGCCAATGATGATAGTTCGGCTATCCGGACACCCCCTAGTCCAGGACTCCCTCAGATGTGGTTGCAAAAAATGACAGGAATAACGTGAGAATTGCGGGGACCACGAACGAGGTGGCGACCCTGAAGGAGGCGGTGTCCAAGGCCGAAAGCAACGCGGCCGCGGAGCGCACCGAGCGAGAGAAGCAAGAGGCGCGGGTGGTGGAGGTGCGGCAAGAGCTCCAGGCTCTCGTGGAAAAACACGAGAGTTTGGAGTGTGACTCAAAGACTCGAGAGTCCGAGCTCGCCTCGGCTCTTGAGAGCGCCAAAGCCGCTAAGGCCGAAGCCTGGAAATCCCTCCAGGAAATTGAGGCAATGAAGAAGATAGCGGTGGGTAAGGCCTTCTTCATGCAAAGCAAGTACGTGAAAGTAAATTACTTGTTACTTACCCGAATCCGGAGCTCTCCAGGAGCATTCGCAGATCTGCCCCGCAGTGTGTCCGATGCTGCCGCATTCTACCGGGCCGAGGAGGGGAGCTCGACGGAGAAGGTGCTCTGGTCTCAATATGCTGAGGCCGGACACCCGGTGCCCTTGAGCGACCAGCTGAAGCAGCTGGTAGAGCTCCATAAGGTGGCCGAACAGGCCATGAAGGGCCTCATAGTTTGGCTGTGGCCTAAGGAAGCCATGCCTGGGAGCTATTTTAGGCTGGTGAGGCGGCTGGTGGATGCATGTCCATGGATTAAAGTCGTCAAGCGCCTCGCTCAGATCGAAGGTGCCGTCAGGCCTTGCCCGTGCTAAAGTGCACTGGGGCAAGATGGACGCTGAGAAGCTTGTGACGAATGCTCCACCACCGGGCAGGGAGTATCGCAATCCTGAAATGTATTATGCGGGCGTCCTGAAGGGTGGCCGCCTTATAGCGGGTGAATGCTCCAAAGATGTAATTTTTGAGTAAACTCACATTTGTTATCATGTACGCTTGAAAACTTGTTCATATGCGCTAAGCAACGCTTGTGAATTTAAAATATTACCTTCTGTGCGGCCGTTTATTAAATTTGAGAGATGGTGAGTCGTTGGCTTCTGCCCCCATGCTACGAGTGCTGGGGTGTTCAGGATAAACTTGAGCGCTCTTTTTCCCATTCTTGGGTCCTTCGAGGGAGGCGCTCAATGCAACGAACGAGGCAACCGGACTATAATGCTTGAACACTCTCACTTAGCCATAGAATTCTATAATTTTAAATTTCGGCGAAGCCCCTAGTATTCGGAAGACCGAGTTCGGGGCGCTATCCACGCCTAGGCCCGACAAAGCCGACTCCTCTCTCTAAGCGGCATAAGTCTTTAGGGACTCGAAAACCTCTCGAACAGCGACCGACTCTCGCCCTATCATGATGGTCAGTTTCAGCTTTCTCCACTGAGGTGCTTAACCCAGCTCAACCGGGGCACAATCGCAGTGGTTCTCCCAGCGCTACCTTAGCCGATATAACGAAACGTAAGGTACCATAACTCAGGAGCCGGGCAAACCCAACTATTAACCCAAGACATGATTCGAGCTGATGCATATAATGATATAAGTTCGGGTGCCGACTTGTGAAAGTGTTCGACTTATCACACCATATTTTGGGGTACTTAAGCCCTCAGGTATTCGCCGTACCAAAGCGCACGGATGCAACATGTCATAAGTGAACATATATAGATAAGAAAAAGGAATGCAATAATAGGCAAAAGCTGTGCATTGTTTATTAAAAAGCTATGTAAAGGCGTAACGATACAAATAGTGCGATAAGCAAGGGACGAGACTATTTGACATGTCCCTCCAGAGCGAGCTGCGGGATGATATGTAAAACAAGTATACTGCTCGTTATAGATACCACCTGGACACTCAACGTAGCTTTCTGCTTCCCTGGCTGTTGCATCGTATGTTCGGCAATTCTACTGCCGGACAGGGCTTCTTGATAAAGGAGTCCTCAAAATAAGAAAAAAGAATTGCACAATCGGGAGCCCCCGTGCGTTGAGTTGATTCGGTCGCTGCGGGCCGTGCCCCTCCCCTATGCCCATGGTATTTCCGAGTGTAATTATGTACGCCAGTAGTCTGGTTTCGCAATTTCACGAGGGCTAGGGTTAGCCGAATGCTACGCTGCGTTCGGACGCTGTGCAGTCTTGTTGTAGGTTACTCCAGGCGCGCTTGATGGTGTCCGGACGTTTAATAGCCGGACTAGAGAATTGCCTTGAGACGCTGCTTTGTACTTCCACCGCGAGAGCCGTCGTATGCTCCTCTGTTCGGAGAGAGCGTTCGGTGTCTCCGTTGACCGTAATGACTCCTCGAGGGCTTGGCATCTTGAGCTTGAGGTATGCGTAGTGGGCACCACATTGAACTTTGCAAATGCGGTTCGTCCGAGGAGTGCGTGATAGCCGCTGCGGAACGGGACTATATCGAAGATTAACTCCTCGCTTCGGAAGTTATCCGGGGATCCGAAGACCACTTCAAGTGTAACTGAGCCTGTATAGTTGGCCTCTACACCTGGTATGCCGCCTTTAAAGCTTGTCTTTGTGGGTTTAATCCTTGAGGGGTCTATGCCCATTTTGCACACTGTATCCTGATAAAGCAGGTTCAGGCTGCTGCCGCCGTCCATCAAGACTCTAGTGAGGTGAAATCCGTCAATGATTGGGTCTAGAACCAATGCGGCGAATCCGCCATGACGGATGCTAGTGGGGTGTTCCCTTCGATCAAAAGTGATCAGGCAGGAGGACCATTGATTGAACTTTGGGGCGACTGGCTCCATCGCATATACGTCCCTTAGTGCACGCTTCTGCTCCCTTTTGGGTATGTGGGTTGTGTATATCATATTCACCATCCGCACTTGTAGGGGGAAGCCCTTCTGTCCTCTATTGTTCGGCGGCCGGGGCTCCTCCTCGTCATCGCTATGCAGCCCCTTGTCATTGTTTTCGGCATTTAACTTGCCTGCCTGCTTGAACACCCAACAATCCCTATTGGTGTGGTTCGCTGGTTTTTCGGGGGTGCCGTGTATCTGCCATGAGCGATTGAGTATTCGGTCCAAATTGGACGTGCCCGGAGTATTTCTTTTGAATGGATTTTTCCGCTGACCTAGTTTGGAGCCTTTGAATACAGCATTGACTACCATGTCCTCAGCATTATCGCCATTGATGCGGCGCTTGTGCTTGTTGCGATGCCACCTGCCGTTGCTGTCCTTGGTATCCGAATTACCAGGGCTCTTGGTCATGTTGTTACTACGAGCTAGCCAGCTGTCCTCTCCCGCGCAAAAGCGGGTCATGATTGTTGTGAGGGCTGCCATGGATTTCGCTTTTCCCTGCATTAGGTGCTCGCAAGCCACTCGTCATGATGTTATGTTTGAAGGCTGCAAGGGTCTCTGCATCCGGACACTCGAAGATTTGATTTTTCTTGGTTAGGAACCGTGTCTAAAATTGTCTGGCCTATTCCTCTGGCTGCTGAATTATGTGGCTTAGGTCATCGACGTCTCGTGGTCGCACATAGGTGCCCTGGAAGTTGTCGAGGAATGCGGCTTCCAAGTCTTCCCAACAACCAATTGACTCCGCTGGCAAGCTGTTAAGCCAATGTCGAGCTGGTACTTTAAGCTTGAGTGGGAGGTATTTGATGGCGTGTAGATCATCACCGCGGGCCATGTGGATATGAAGGAGACAGTCCTCGACCGCAGGATCTGTTGTGCCATCGTATGATTCAATGTTTACGGGTTTGAAACCCTCAGGGATTTGATGATCCATCACTTCGTCTGTGAAGTATAGTGGGTATGCGGCGCCTCTGTATTGGGCTATATCACGACACAGCTCAAATGAGCTTTGTCTACTGTGTTCGGCCCGGCCGGAGTTGCCATATCAGGCGTGACGGTTATCATCACGTATCATGGGGCGCCCACGCGATCCGTAGATTGATCTTGTTTGCCTTGCCTTGTCCTCCAATATATCCTGCAGGTTTGGCGCATTTCCCCGTGCCTTGGTACTTTTTGTGCGACGCCGGGGTGCGGCTTCAGTGGAGGGCCGAGAGGACTCTCTGTCGCGGCCGCGAGGTGGCCGGTTGGCGGCATCATTCGCTGGTGATGTAGGTTTGGGTGCTTCCTCCTCTAATCGGGATAGCAGCCTGCGTTTTGGATAGCTCTTGGAGGAGCGTTCGAGTTCATACTCTTCGGCCGCAAGGACTTCGGTCCATCTGTCAGCTAGCAAGTCTTGGTAAGCTCTAAGCTGTTGCTACTTTTTCTTTAGGCTGCTTGCCGTGGCCATAAGCCTGCGTTTGAAACGCTCCTGTTCGACGGGATCCTCAGGCACGACAAATTCTTCGTCGTCGAGGCTTGCCTCGTCTTCGGAGGGAGGCATGTAATTATCGCCCTCACCTCTCTCGCCGCTCTCTCATGAGGGCTGGCTTCTCCATCCTCCTGCGCTGAATCCTGCTGGAGGGGGTTGTCTTCGGCACTGTCCGGGGTGTTATTGTCTCCGGTGCTGGAATCGCCGTTTTTACTGTGGCGGGATTTAGAGCGGCACCACTGACGCCGGCGCTTAGGCTGTTTCTTGGAGGGGTCATCCTCCGTTGTTAAAAAGTCATTCCCATCTTTTGGGATGTCCACCATGTATATGTATTATGACGAGGTGGTTTTCCAAAGGCCCCTGTGAGGCTTTGGTTCTTGGTCGCCTCCCGCATCGCCGCCCATACCGCCGATGTCTTCAGAGTCGAAGTCGAGCATGTCGGTTAAATCATCGATGCGGCTACGAAGTGGGTGGTGGGTGGGCTTTGAATTTCTTCGCCGTCCAAGATCCCAACCTTCCCGACCATAGTCCGCCAGGCTCTCCGATAAAGAGAGAGACTTTAGTGATTCAGGATGTCGCCAAAGGGCGAGTGCCGAAAGATGTCCGCGGGCGGTGAATTCCATGACCGCGCCCAATCGGATCCGACAAGGGCGCGAAGGTTCGAGTCCGGAGAGGAGTCCGCACCTTGGAGTTACGAGCCTTGCAAAGGACAGGGATAGTGTTCGGCTCAATCGCCGTAGAGATCGCAGCCCCCAAGGCGGTGTCCAGCCACCCGTCCTCGATCGGCGCAGTCGGCTCCAAGCTAAGGGTCGGAGCGGACACTAGTGCAGCCTCCAGGGCACTGTTCGGCGGCAGAGGTAGATCATGCCCATCGTGATACAGTGCGGCGCGCTTGGCTGTGGCTCGAACCCGACAAAGATCAAGTCTCCGCGGACGTCAACCGTGTAGTTCAAACTTCCAAACCTGACCTGATGGCTAGGGGCAAAGCTTTCAATCTGCTCTAGATGGCCAAGCGAATTGGCCCGCAGTGCAAAACCGCCGAATACGAAGATCTGTCCGGGGAGAAAAGTCTCACCTTGGACCACATTGTTTTTGATGATCGGAGGAGCCATCGGGCCTAAAGATGACGACACAGAGGAACTCTCAATGAAAGCACCAATGTCGGTGTCAAAACCGGCGGATCTCGGGTAGGGGTCCCGAACTGTGCGTCTAGGCTGATGGTAACAGGAGACAAGGGACACGACAGTTTTTACCTGTGTTCGCCCTCTCGATGGAGGGAAAACCCTACTCCTGCTTGATTAATATTGATGATATGGGTAGTACAAGAGTAGATCTACCATGAGATCAGAGAGGCTAAACCCTAGAAGCTAGCCTATGGTATGATTATTGTTCGTCCTACGGACTAAAACCCTCCGGTTTATATAGGCACCGAAGAGGGTTAGGGTTTCACAGATGGTAGGAGATCTACATATCCGTATCGCCAAGCTTGCCTTCCACGCCAAGGAAAGTCCCATCCGGACACGGGACGAAGTCTTCAATCTTGTATCTTCATAGTCCAGGAGTCCGGCCAAAGGCTATAGTCCGGCCATCCGGACACCCCCTAATCCAGGACTCCCTCAGAGGGAGTAGTAAAATTTTCTCCTAAGTGATGACTAACCTTATAGCTAACCTTGTTGTAGTATGAGTGACTAAGTGATGACAATGTATGACATGCCAACATCAGATAGCCTAACGCACCATGTTAAATCTCCAAGAGCGCGACCGCGCGTGCGACGCGACGGTCGTGGTAGGTGCGACCATGATACGGGGTGCTGGCAGCCCTTGGATCTGAGATCAAACGGTCGCATGCTAAGTTGCTGAAAATTTGCAGAATAACACTCCCACGGCAACCGGCAAATTTCCTCCCGCGGGCCGAAGTAGGTTTCTCGGTTTGCATGCGGGTTTAATGGAGGCGAGGAGGCGTGTTCAGCCGGGTGTGCAGTGGACGGCGCAGTATTATTCGATTTGACAACTACAACTAGTATATTATAAAAAACAAAGAAGAGTAGTAGAGATAGAGATAAGAATAGAGACTAGGGAGGAGCACCGTCTACTGCTTCGTGGGCTACTCTTGCGCTCCATTCAGCGGCCGCAACGTCCGCTACAGCCACTCCCTCCTAACCTCCATTCGGCGGGCACTGTTGACATTTGGGGAGCACACTCTCGCGACTGCTACCAGCCAGGACTTCACCAACGACGACTTCTTCCCCGACCTCTGCAATCTCTTCCTCAACGACATGGGCGACAACCTCAACGCCAATGGTGCTGCTCTCGTGGCACCGTATGTGTTTCTATCCTTCCTGTTCGAAATCGTGGTAGAATTCATGTTTCTAGTCTGTGTCCTAGACTCGATCTGTTCATCTACTATGCTAGTCCGCATGATTAGTTTAATCTCTGTTATAGCCATCATGATTTATTTTGTAGTAAATCTCGTAGTAGCTTGCTCATATATTCAACTGGCGGAACGTCCCCTACAGCCACTCCCGTTTCATGGACGGCCCGGTTGATGCCTCCAAGGAGCCCTTTGTCTACTGCTATGAGTGCCAGGCGCCGTTTTGGGGCTCGCCGGCGGACATCGTGCATCACCTGACGCAGGGGTGCGGCGATCACTACTGGCCCTTGGCGAAGAACATCAAGTACGAGACGTGCTACCCGTTCACCGTTCCAGAGTCGCTGGAGGATCAGCACCGCCTGCTAGTGTCGGAGGAGGACGGCAACGTCTTCCTCTTGATCATGGCCACCGGCGAGGCCCGTGCAGGCCGCCGCCACATCTCTGTAGTGTGCGCTAGGGGCGACGCCGCTAACGCTGACACTGACACAAGGCCGATGTACGGGTGCGTGCTCACTATTACTACCCCTTGGAGGTCCGTGGGCGGCGACACTGATTACGTCAAGCTGACTTGGACTCTGCTGAGTTGGGACCTTCCTGCCGATGTGGACATGGAAGACGCATGGTATTATTTGCCCCCAACAATGTGCATGGGGACTCCAAGGAGGTTCACCTAGACATATGCATTACTAAGTTAAATGTTGATCATTAGTATTTGCTCAATGTAATCCGTTGTCTAACCATGTGGAGACTTCCATGCATGATCTTGCTCTATTAGAGTATCGCGCATGAATAAAAGTGTATCCATTTATGGTTTAGTCTAGAATCTTCCATGTATGAATTTTTACTACAGTACCGGTGAAAGACTATGATGAACCATTTCCTGCAAAGCACAATCAGAGTTATTTCTTCACAAGTTTTGGATGCAGGGTGAACAGTTGAACGCTTTTGTTTGCAAAAGATACTTTTTATCTATTTCACCCGGATGTTTCTGAGCTCTAGAGATGAAATAATATTCGAAGAAACCTATCGATACCTGTTACACATGAGATGACCCCCACATCCTTTGTCAAAATAAACAACACCCCGATCAATGCATTTCACTCTTCCGTGCAACGGACGGGCACCTTACTTGCTCCTCTGGTGCTTAAGAGAAGCACACACGACATAAAGTCTGATGTGGCAAGTTAATCAAGAAGAGAGAGACTAGTTTGGTGACCCAAGGAAGAAACGGTGCTAAGCGTGTGTACCTACGTGAAAAGACAATTTTGAGTCTATAGCTAATTAAATGAAGCAAACTTAGCAACACCATTTCATTGGAAGTGGTCACCCCTTGGCAGATGCAATAAATACTAGTACTCCTTGTGTCCCATAATATAAGAACGTTTTTGGCACTACACTAGTGTCAAAAACGTTCTTATATTATGGGACGGAGGGAGTACGAAGAAAGAGATAGAGAGGAGTAAAAAAACACTTATAGCCAACCTTATAGCCAACCTTGTTGTAGTATGAGTGACTAAGTGATGACTATGTATGACATGCCAACATCAGATAGCCTAACGCATCGTGTTAAATCTCCAAGGGTGAGACCGCGCGAGCGACGTGACGGTCGTGGTAGGCGCAACCATGATACGGGCTGCTTGCAGCCCTTGGATCCGAGATCAAACGGTCGCATGCTAAGTTGCTGAAAAATTGCAGAATAACCATCCAAGTTAGGATATTCACCCATAGGTCTAGAATCACGCCATGCAATCGTTTGATCTCCGATCCAAGGGCTCTCAGAAGCCCGTATCATGGGAGAATGGAAAGCCACTACCCTGCCGTTCGCACACTGGCAGTTCTCTCCTACTCGTCCCCGCATGTCCTTTAATTCTACGGCGGTTCGGTACTAGTCATCCCGTCCATTCACATTACGGCAGTTCCACTAATCCTAACCCTCCTCCCAAATCCATGGTATCCCAAATCTCCCCGATCGGCAGTGAGTACAAGGTTAGAACCATCACCGGCGATGAGTTCGATGTCATCTACACCCAATCTTCCGCGACGGTGAAAGGATGCCTTTCTCGCTTCAGACGCATGGTCGAAGACTCACATGATGAGTGGGTCACCGGGCTAGATGTTGAGTACACCACAGTCGTGGGACGAGAGAAGGATCTAAAGGACGAAGAGAGGAAGAAGCCCGCCATGATCCAGGTTTGCGTGCATGACTTATGCTTGGTCTACCACATATGCCATGCCGACGTTGAGTGCTAGGATTTTAAGGACTTCCTCGAGAGCAACCTAGTCAAATTCGTTACTGTAGACTTTGGTAACGACAAAGAAGTCCTGTGTCGGATAGGCCTCGCTGTAGGCAACACCTTCGATCCCAAAAGAATCGGCTGGTGTCCTCTCGTCATCCTTCAATGCTGACCCTGGCAGGAGCCATGGTTCATCCTTCGTATGGTAAACTGGAGAAACCTCCATACACGTTTCATCGTCATGCATGGCAGCGGAATGTACTAGATATAGACCACATCCAGTACGTTGCAATGGATGGCTATCCTTGTTTCAATATCTACAACGGTTGGATGAAGAGCAACAGCCAAGTTGGTGGTTCAAGCAAAGAAGTATCGGCCAAGAGGAAGAGGGACAAGGACGAAGTCGAGGACATGGACGAGGACTCCGGGTAAGGTGGCAGTGTCGTTGCTCATGTTGGTTCTAATGCAGTGTCTACCGGAATAGTTGCAAAGTTTAATTTCAGGTGTTCTTAATTTAATTTGAGGGGTGTGTTGTGCTGAGCCCCCAGCAGAACTATGTTATGTTTCTTCTTGTTACTTTAACTCTTCAGTAAGTACATAGTAGTATTTCTTACATTTCATCTTTTAGTTGGTATAGTACTACCACTCGTTTATTCACATTATATACGTACAATATATATGGCCAACATCACATAGCTAGCAGCTTAGTTGTCAAAGAATTTCAGGGTGCTTAGTTTTGTCAAAGAATTCCAGGGTGCTTAGTTTTATTTGAGGGGTGGGTTCTGCTGGACAACATTATTGTGACTAGCCTTTTTAATAGTATTATATGCATAATTTGGCGACGAGCGCTCTCTATATGTACCACCTTTTTTCAATTTCAAGTTTTGCTCCATGGAGCAATCCATCGATACTACTGCTGTACAAAAGTATACATTTTTTAAAAGGCTAGAGGGCGGGGCAGTCTAGCTTGGTCGGTTTCACGAGAGGCGAGGGCCATTGTGATTTGACGGCTCATTACTGCTGGAATGCGCCGACGACCTGAGCGGGGAGGAGCAAAGAACCGTGCGGTATACTCAAGTTTTCCACTGGAGTAGTACTACGACGGAGGAGCACGAAACACGGCAGCCCAGTGCCATATGACGATAAAAAATGATATAATTTGCTAGTCATGTCATTGTTAGCATTGTTCTATTCATTCCCTGAAAAAAGAAAAAACATTGTTATATTCATGCCTCGCAGAGAACGTGACACGTGCGGCGAAACACCCGAAGCAAAAGATGAAACACAGTAGCAAAACAAGAAGGAAGATTATCACCCCAAATGATCTAATTCGCCGTGGAGTCATAACTGCTTCTTCATCCCCTCCACGACCTCCATCTCCTTGCGCGTCTCCTCCGCCATCTTCTTCATTCTGTCCATGAAGCGAGATTTCTCGACACGAGCCTTCATCATCTGTTCCACGGCCACATTACGTACCTTGACAGCAGCCGGGTGCTCGATGCGGAGCTTCGCCAACTCCTCCTTCTGTTCCATGATGAGGGCTTGCAGCATCTTCATCGAGGAACTACTATTCTCATGCAGCTTCTTCCAGCCGCGTTCTTCTCCTTCAACAGGTCGATCTCGTGGCAGAGCTTCGCCTTGTCCTCCTGAAGTCGCAGGATTTCGCCGGTCGCCTTCTTCTCCGAGGCAATGCTCTTCTTCAGCAGCATCACCAAGCCGGCGGTCAACTCCCCCTGTTGATTGAGCTCAGCGGGCATGTCGTCGAGGGTCTTCTTCAGCAACTCTGTCAAGCCTTGGATGAACTCCTTCTGTTTATTGAGGTGCTTATTGAGCTGATCGGGCATGCCGTCGAGGGATAACAACTCCAGCACCGCCGGCTCGGCATGTTCGCCTCCGCGGCTAGGGCGCTCCTGGGAGCCATCGCCTGCCCGTGAGAGATCTTTCGAGGTCTCTGCGTGGCGGCGAACCCTCTTTTTTTTCCGCAGCCTTGGTTGCCGCTCCCTTGTTACGAGTAGTTCTCGACCTAGAGCTCTACTCATCGGCCATGGCAACGACGGACGAAGAAGAAGCACTTATGAGGAGGAAAGTTAGAGTAATTTTCGGTTAGGTAGTTCCCCTTTTTATAACGTAAGTACTAGCACTAGTAGTACTAATACCTGCATAGTGGGAACACATTCAGGTTTGGTACGTACTAGTAGGTGTGAGCAAGCTTTCGAATGTGATGGGAACAAGGTAAAGATTAATTGATGGTTTTCGTTTCGAGGCCCAAAACGGCTCCCGATGAGTTTAGCGGAACATAAATTTCAAGTACTACACTGCTCAAATGCGTAAATATTATGTTACTGTCAAAATTTGGCACAAAATACGAAGGAGACCAATGGAAGTACTACTAGCAACCCATGATTTAACTACTCGCATGCGCCGCAAATGGAGTAATAATGTCTTTTTCCCCTCACGCCCACTCAATTTGCATGTGTTGTATTAATTGACCATCAATGAAGTGAACGACTTTACACGTGTCAAATTATCACATGGGTGGATCTTGGTACAAAATTGCATCTCGCCGTGTACCCGCGTGCAGCGTGCGAGGAATGAGTGCATGCGTGGCGTGCGTGCACATCTTCGCTTCGCATGTACCGCCAAGATGGCTTAGGGCGGGGACAGTACATTCTTGTGGAACCAGAGCACGTCCATCGTGATCAATCCACGCAAGGAGGTCGCGACAACGCCTCCACATGTGCCACGTGGCTTCATGAACTATAAGAGAGACACTGTGTAGCGTGCCATTGGTATTCTAATTTACGTGTTTTGCACATACTCGAAGTACTAGTAATGTACACGTGCATTGCACGCATCAGATTTTGCAATCAAATTATGATTAAATACCACACTATAGAATGTAAGCTCTGAATCATATATGCGTGATGTAGCCCTTCATTTAATTCCTATAGTTCATCTCATTCAAAATCAAATTAGTTTTTATAGAAAAGCTAAGAACGCGTGAATAGGAAAAACATGGGATTATAGTGGAATGTCGTCTTGAATCCTACAGGATTATACGAGTGTTTGATTGTGCATAGAAAAAACGCAGAATTCTTTCAAAGAGGTTTGAGTGGATGGGATGTTTCCTATGAAATCTAGTGGAAATGAATTATATGGAAAAATTCCTATGGTTTACAATCCTACGAATCAAACAACCAAGATAGGAAAAATTCCTAATGATTAGAATCCTCCAAAATTCTTTTGAGAATCCTTTGAATCAAATAAGCCCTTAATCTATTTTATGATTCATGGAATTGTGCGTTGTAAAGCATAAAGTAAAAACAAATAATGGCAATTCAACTAGAAAAAAAGTTTGGGCAGTTATGATACGGAAGATTCTAGAACAAAAAAAGAACCACTGTTGTTTTGAGGTTTGTGCATTATGCTTAAGTTCAACCATGGAGTCTGCTAGATTGTACATGTGGCAAAATGCGGTGGGGGGCTAGAAGATGGTGCGAGGGGCCGAGTGGAGGGAGACTATGAAGGAATGCACAAGTGCGAGATCGATATTTAGAGAGAGGGGGGGCGAACACGTGCGTTGTTGTAACTTGATGGCGGAGCTATGAAAAATAAATGAGCTAGGGGGCAAGCATTGCTAATCCTTACTGAGGAGGGTCAATTCATGAAATTAAACCTTTTTTAGCAGCAATTTTCTAATGATCACATTCATATTAGCCTCGATATATAGTGATGTTAGGGGCAGGGCCCTATCGCCTTGTCTTCGCCATTGTGCACGCGTCTGAGAGATGAAGCGGAAGGCATGGATGATGAGAGGGGGACGTTGGATATATAATTAATGTGGGTGTGTTAGCCATTTATGTTAATCCTAGATAGAGACGTATAGATTGATCGACGTGGACGTGGGAAAGAGGGTGAGACCTCACTGGATATATCGATTGATCGGTTTGTGTGGAAAACTATGAAAGACCTAGCTATATACACACATACATAGAGGAACATCGATCGTTGCGCATGCACGCGTGAGAGATAAAAAATGCCTGGTATGATGGAGAGGGGGATGTGTGTGGGTGTGTGCCTTCATGGGAGACCGACCTGAAGAAAAAGATTGCATGCGTGCGATAGATAATGCCAACTAGTAGTGTGTGTGCATGAATGCACGAGACAAAGTTAGTGGTACAATTATAAAGAAGACTACTGTGTGGGTGTAAAAGAATAGGTGAGGTCATAATCAATGTAAAGTTGAATTCAAATATTTGAATAAGAGATCCTGATGTTTGAAAACCATGCATGCATGAATATAACGGAGATCTGCGCGGTGTGGTTTCGAAACGAGCATGTTGTAATGTATACACATTGAACAAGGTCAGACTGATTTGAATTTGAGATACCGATGGCAGACATCAATTGCCCACGTCGCATCCGTGCATGGACACACGATTCTAATTGGAGATGATGGGCCGCTTTCGCATCACATATCTATATCTATACCCCTATATATATTATATTATATATATTTTTATATTGTTTGCGGGTAACTTTCACTTTGAAAGATGGTCGTTGGATGAGGCGAACCCGATGGTCCAAAGATGGCAAATTTGAGCACTATTGGCCGTTGGATATCATCTAGATTCCACCACATTTCGGCACATGTATAATCTAGAAGAGAATCTTCCGTATCAGAATTGCCCAAATGTTTTTCTACATGATTTGCCATTATTTGTTCTTACTTTATGTCTTACAACGCACAATTCCATGAATCTTAAAATAGATTAGCTTTCTTATAAAAGCTAGATGATTTTGAATGAAATGAACTATAAGAATTAAACAAACATCTACATCATGCATATATGACTCAAAGCTTGCATGCTATAATGTGGTATTTATTCATAATTTGGTTGCCAAATCTCATGCGTGCAATGCATGTGTACCTTACTCTAGTCTAAATGGTGTTTGTGTGTGTGTTGTGCGTGTTGAGGTGAAAATTGTCTTTTTTGGGTACACGTTAAGCTTGTTCTTCCAAAATTTCAAGCCGCGCCTTGTTATGCCGAAAATTGAAGCTAGCGTCTCTGTCTATCGTGCTACGAAACTCCCGCCTCTTCAACCCGCGCCTTTTTAGCCTGAAATATTTAAGATATATCTTTGTCTCGTTGTGCTCCGACAACTACCTCCATCTCAACCCGCGCCTTGCTATTCCAAAATTACAACGCGCGCGAAAACTCCCACCTCCTGTGAAATCCCGACACGCAAAATGCCCGTGGTACCCCTGAACCGAAAGAACCGCCTCAAATCGGTGGGCGGTACTTTCGTAACTTACCCCACATTTCGGGCAAGCGCGTCTCTAAGCCATGGTTCCCCACTGCCATCCCATCCGCCCAGCCATTCGTACACCGAGGCTGCGAAAACCCGCGACGAAACCCCACACCCCGCTCCATCCGCCACCCAGGCGGAGCCTCTTCCCCGACGACGTCGTCCACAGCAACACCTCGACGTCCCTCATCCACCATACCGGATGATGATCTGTCATCGATCTCATCGTCCTGCCTGTTCAGCCACCCCGTCCTCCACCTCCAAGAAGCTGCCTCGATGTTCACCTCGTGTTTCGTGCCACCTCCATTCCCACACCGCCGTCTTCACCTGCACCACCGGAAGAGCATCATCATCACCGTTTCCTCGGATGAAGCTGCGGCCTAATCCGCGCCACCAAAGAGGTTGTACACTAATCGCCGCATTTTCTTCTTTATTCGATCTCACAGGTGCTGCCGGCGCTCGGTGCCGAGCCGACATGGCACGGCTCCATCCACGGTGGCGTCGCCGGCCACTTCCTGCACGGCGTTGCTCCCTCAGCTGCTGCTCTGCTCTCACTCGCGCTGCTGCTCTGCTCTTGCTCTCGGTCCCCTGCCTGGTCTGCTCTTGCTATTGCTCTTGCCCGCGCTGCTTCTCTCGCTCTTGCTCTTGCTAGTGATGCTGCTCCAATTTGGCTACACTTCAGTCGACTGAATTGACTTTTGGGTCAGTCAATTTTCAAGGGGTGGGCTCGCCGGGGTGAAGGAAGAACTAGCCGCAGCAGGGAGGGAGGCTCGCCGGATAGGTACCCCACTATCTATCTTACGGTTCAGGATGGGGGCGGTGGTGGGGCATTGGCGGGGCGGTAGCGTGGGGATCACCGGAGAAAAAGCTCGGCACGAGGGGGCCCTAGAGGGATGGTCGGGGCAGCGGCGGACCAGCGGTGGGGAGTGTTTTTGGGGCGGGCAGGGCGGCGCACCGCCGGCCGCAGACGGCGAGGGGTTGCTGTTTGGCCGGTTGTGGCTGGCGGCTCAGGGGGGGTGGAGGTTGAAGATGAACCGCAGGCCCTTGTTTTCATATCCAACGGCTGCAAAATCGACTGACCAGAGATGAAATAGTCAGTCGACCGACGTGTAGCCTCACCTTGCTAGTGCGTTCAGTTTCGACAACAAAATTCAGTTTCGACAACAAAATTCAGTTTCGACAATTAGGTTCAGTTTCAACAGTTAAGTTCAGTTTCGACAGTTAAGTTCAGTTTCGATAGTTAAGTTCAGAGATGAGCGGCTGATGTATTTTACATCTAGCACTTGTGGTTATGTATTTTACGTCATGTATTGGAGATGCTATTAGAATTCCACTCAGGTTAACGTTGTTCGTTGTCTCTCTTGTCCTGCCTCAGCCTCGGCGTCGTACAACTCACCGGAGCTGCTCCAACGACGAAACCATCCATCACAGTGGAGCAGTACCTCGGGCTCCATCTCCACACGCCTAAGATCTTCTTCCCCTCCTCCGACAGCAAAGTTAGCCGGAGCATCCTCACCGGCCAACCCAATCACGCTGAGATCGACATGGCTTCGCCAAAGAGGTTGTACACTTGTTGCATCTCTTTATAAATCTACATGTTATATATATTGTCCACTGAGCACTCGTAGTAACGGGAAATACGATTATTTTATCCTACTATGTGACAAGTAGTGAGGTACCAGGCAACTTAGCTATCCGTGATGGACTCTCTTGAACGCCATCATTATTTATCTCTGCGTGTTTGAGTTGTGCATTTGTCGATGGGCCTGGGAGTTGAGGTAGTATGGCAGTGGCCTGGGCCTACTAGAATCGCCAGTGCTTGAAAGGAAAAGTGAATGAAAAACATAGGAATTGGAAAGTTTCCTATGGTACTACTTTCCATGAATTTGGTGCAAATGAATGGAGCAAAGGAAAACTGTAGGATTTGTTTCTTTAGTGTCTCCTTGAATGAAAAACCATAGGAATTCTAATTTCCACTTCTCCTCCTTTTCATATTCCTATTAACCAAGCATAAGACTAAGAGATAGTATCATAATAGCATTATAACCGTACATTTTCTTGTCGTTTCACTTAATCTAACCATGCTTTTTTGCATCATGTGTTCTTCCCATTGTTTTAATCAAACACCCAGATTGGCAGAAATCCTGTGTTTTTAAATTCTTTGTTTTGCACGTGCATTCCTATCCTATTCCTGTCTATTTCCTGTCCCTGCATTGTTAGAATCCTCAAATTCAAACAAGCCCTTACTCAATTACTTCTGTTACAGATATGTGTCAAAGAAAACCTTGTGTGGTTTGTCCTGCTCCTGCGGCACTGTTTTCCACCCTAGCTCAGCTACTCCAACGATGGAAGGGTTCACCACAGCAGGATACGCCTCGGTGTCTTTCACCGCCTCGAGATCTTCTTCCCTTGCCGCGGCAGCCACGACCATGCATTACCATCATGAATCGAGCAGATGACCTTGAGGACTACACGGGTCCGCAAGAGAGGTCACACTCTTCCGTGTCTGCTTACGTTATGCGTCGCTTAATATGATGACATGCTACATTATCATCGTGTTCACCTATTAGACTCCGAGTCAGGTCCAAACTAATGCTGAAACTTGAGTTTTTAAATGGTTGTGGTGTACATATTGGGGCAGCAATCAGTACTATTTGTCTACTATGAGTTTCATGTTGGGTGCAAACAAACATTAAGGAGCCATTATCTGTATTTTTTAACTAAAGCTATTATCTGCTTGCTATCATTGGTTTTGGGTCTATCCACAGGTTGCTACCATCACTCTGGATTTGTCCATGCACTCCTTACATAATCTCACGTTTTATTCCTATGCATGCCAGTTATTGTACACAATGGAGCTGATCATGTAGAGCAAAAGAGACGAGCCTTGCGTGGCAATAAAATTTCATGCAGACGTCGTTCCATGGTGGGCGCAAAGGCAGGCCCCCTCCACCCATTTCGGATCATAATCAAGAGGAAGATAACTGTTCTGAGGGGGATTCAGAAGGACAAGACCACTCCTATTTACCCCATGAGGTCTTCGCTCTAACTTGGCATGCTGATGTTGGTAATATCATGCATATGGTGCCTTGCATTGCTTACTGTATACATTAAAGATGTCATCTACTTAGTTTAGACATGCTTTGTGTCAATGCCATCTGTTTAGTTTCTTTATCGTATATGTGAATCATGCAATACCATCTTGTCGAGCCAGGCATCATATATGTGAATTTTGAATGCTACCCTGGTTAGCCAGTCATCTTATATGTGAATTATTTCATGCCATCATTTTTTTATTATGTGTTAAATTTGTCAACAATTTTAGTACAGTCAATTACTATTCCTGTGCATCAGCCATTCGGCACAGTCATGGAAAAATCTTGAGTGGAAACAAGGTCTTCAGAGCAGACAATGCTATCTGACGAAGCGCATGTCTTGCTGGTTACCGATAGCTCCTCAGAGGAGGATTCAGAGACAGATGACCAGTCATATTTCCCCCTTAAGGTGCATGCCCTAACTTGGCAGGGTTATGTTACTCCTATCGTGCGTATGGTACCTTGCATTGCTATGTCATTTGCTTAGTTTAGACATGCTTTGTGTGAATGCCACCTGTTTAGTGTCTAATTACCATATATGTGAATTATGCAATGTCATCTTGTTGCAAGACATTATATATGTGAATTATGCAATGTTATCTTGTTGCAAGACATTATGTATGTGAATTATGCAATGTCATGTTGTTTACGCAAGCGTCATATATGTGAATTATATCATGTCGTCCTTTTTTTGTATTTCTCATTGCTTCTGTCGACAATGTTTGTATATTCAACTGCTCTTCCTGTGCATCAGCCATTTGAATTGGTGATGGAGAAATGGAGGAAAGCAAGGTCTTGAGGCATAATGCTACTCTTGAAGCAGATATCTTCTTTGTTTCTGAGATAGCTCTTGAGAGGAGGATTCAGAGGCGATGACCAGTCCTATTATCCCCGAGGTGTATGCTCAAACTTGGCAGGGTTATATTACTCATGTAATGCATATGTTGTATTGCAATGCTTAGTTTTTACATCATATACACAATATTGAATGCCATCTCCTTAGTTGACACATCATATATGCAATTGCCCTCTGCTCACTTTCTTAGTATATAAATCATATATTTGAATTATGTCATGCCATGATGTTTACATAAACAGGATGTATCTGAATTATGACATGCCAACCCATTTTCTAAAGGCATAATATAGTTATATCATCTCATCCTGTTTACATAGTCATCATATTTTAAATTATGTCATTCTATCCGTGAATTATATCAGGCCATCATGTTTCCATCAATGGCATGTTTGTGATTTATGGCATGCCAACCACTTTAATAGACACATCGTATAGTTATATCATGTCATCCTGTTTACATAGTCATCATATTTTGAAGTATGTCATTCTATCCTTTTTAGTTAGCCATCATACATGTGAAATTGTGTCATGCTATCCTGTTTAATTAGCCATCATATATGTGAAATTATGTCCTGCTATTCTGTTTGCTTACACAACATAAATGTGAATTATTTCATGCCCTGTTTTCTTCCCTACTATCCATTGCACCTGTCTATCTTACAATGTATGTACATTCAATTCCTTTTCTTGTTTATCAACCATTTCAATTGGAGGGAGTGATGGCAGTATCTGTGGGAGTAAAAACACGGTCTTCAGAAAAGATTGTGCTACATGTCGATGCAGATAGAACCATGGTTGTACTTTCCCAAGAATTGGCCCCACCACACATAACCCACACTCATGCAGATTGTACCCCTACCCAGTTGGACAGAGAACCAGCTACACCCTTTCTAACCCCAACCCCAGTAGATAGACACCCAGTTCCCGTTGACACAGCACTGTCTCCACCACAGAGCACCCAAACACGAGCAGTTAGTAAGGCAACTGCAGTGCCCAAATCACAAGGATCACCACTCCGAACCCGAAGTCAATGCTTAAAGCAGAAGAAGAATTGTTCTCAGGTCAGGTTCCGTAGCTATGGTTCATACTACTTTGCTCTTGCATCACTGTATTTACTGATACCAACCAATTTCAAATTTGAAGGATGCAATTAAAACTCCAATGGTGCAACAAGTATGTTTTAAACCTGTTTCTTCAACGTGTTTGGCTGTTTGCTGTTGTAACTTGCTCTATGTTGATTTCAGTTTCAATTGAATAAACAGTTATGTTCTCATGCCATGCACATTACAAGTGTTGTTATTGCTGTGTAGTTTCCCACACTTATATTCTGTCTATGCAGCTTAGTCTTAAATAGATATGATTCGAACTGTATCTATTTTGATTTGGCAACCTAAACCAGAATGATATAGACCATACAGTGACCATACTACGTAGATATATGTTTGTTTCATGCTGTTATCCTGTCCACCTTACTACTGAACTGGTTTACCAAAATGAGTTTCATATACTACATTGTAAACCTGATATGAGTTTGTTTGTTTCTCTTTTAGAACGCAGATAAAATATTGGAGAAGAGTACCCTATTATGCAATGGTAAAGGAAGTAATGCAGATAAGGTTCAAGATAGTGAGACATCCCTGTTGGTCTCCAAGAAAGCTGATAAAAACTATATTGAGGACACTGAGACAACCCCAAAGTCCTGTCTTGATGTAGTGTTCGAGTTAGTGGCTACCACTGCTAGCACCAGCTCTTCGACCTCGTTGCTTGAATCAGTTCGGCTTCTTGAGTCTCAACTTCAAGTTGAAAGACATCGATCAGATGTTATGAGACAAGAAGTCAAGGACCGAGGAAGTCCTCAGAGAATTCAGATGCATACTTTCCGTGCAATAGCAATACTGGAGGACTTAAGCGCCACACAAGAGAAAGTTAATAAGCTTGCTAAGCATCTTGCCAAAGATTATGGGTACCTGTGATATTGTTTCTTGAGCTCTCAAGTGGTTTCAGATTCGGACTTGTTTTTTCATGCATTTATATGTCTTTGTGTTCCCTATATTTGCACCGTGGCGAACTTTGATGCCCAAGTGGATGTAATATGTGTAATAGCCGTAATAGCCTAGTGTAAGTTGCTTGCTTATTTATTTCCTTGTTGTCTGCTTATTTGTTTGCTTGTAGTCGGCAGTTCCTTTTCGCGGTTTGCTAGTGGCTGCAATAACCTTTTTTAAACTAGGCCACAATAACCATGGGATAATATTTATTGTAGTGACTTTCGACCCACGGGTAGTAAAAACGATGGGCCTTCTACGGGCCGCAGAAACAGTGGGCCTTCTACGGGCCATATCATCTATGGGCCTTATACGGGTAGTATGATCGATTGGCCAAACATGGGCCAATAACAGGCCGCATTACGGCCGTAAACTGGCTAGAGTTGGAATCGTCCGTTCATGGGCCGACCATAACCGGCCATCGTTAATAGGTCGTATTTCATGACGCTATGAAAATGGCCCAACGTGTTAACGGACCAAAAACGGGCCGACTGTAACCACGGGCTGAATTTGGCCCATAAGCAGAAAATGATAGTAACGGGCCATAAGTAAACGAATGCTGGAAATGAGCCCAAGAATAAATGGGCTCTGAGAAGGCCGAAAGATAACATGGGCTGGAAACGGCCCAACGAAATAACAGGCCCTTAATGTGTATAAAGTGATACACTGTTCATTACGGGCTAGTTTCACCACGGTTCGTTAATGGGTGTAAAGTAATACACTGTTCATTACGGGCCAGTTTCACCACGGGCCATTAATAGGCCAAGAGTTACATAGGGCCTCATATGGGCCGAAAGACGTCACGGGCCATACATGGGCTAGAAGCGAAAACAGGATGGAATCATATTGGGTGGCCCAGATGACGCTATTGGGCCTCATTCAGATAGGGCGTAATGGGCCTTGGGTTAGTGGGCTATAAATGGGCTATATGCGAACAGGTCGTTAACAGGCTTTACATGGGCCGGCCCGCAACCTTTTGACCAAGTCAAATGGGCTGGCCTTTTCACAGGAATGGGCCTTTGTTGGGTCGTGCCACGTGTCGACGTATCATAGGCGCCTTCTGTCCAATGAGTGGATGCCATCTGTCCCAACGGTGAGCCGACACGTGTTTCCTCCAGCCAATGATGATTTGACACGTGGAAAATCCCCATTGGTCGGGGCTGTTAATGGGTTATCGGATCCAAAACCCGACCCGATAGCTTAACGGCGTTCCGTTACGGTGGATGCCACGTGTCGGTCGCCCTTCACGAAAGCACTTCTGTGACGCGCGATTTATCGTCATGGAAGTGGACACTTCCGTGATGATAATTTTGGAAATGTCATGGAACACTTCTACAACAGCACAGGTATGACTATCTTGATTCTGTCATAAATTTGTCATGGATGTACCTGCATGACAAAAAACGCGACCTACTGTGACAAACACGTATGATCACAGAAGTGTATTTTTTTGTAGTGTCCCTAGCGTTTCCAATCGTTATTTCTATCAATCGATTGTGCCAAGGAGCAGAACCAAATGTTACAATTTATACAGGTTTCTCTACTCCTACTCCTATAAAAGACTCAGTTGGTGATGGTGGTGTGTCTGCCATCCCCCGTTTCTGACCATTAGATCTGCATCTAACGGCTGTGAGGTAAGTTGTGGGATTTTTGCAACAATAGCCCACTTCTCTGCTCCAATTTGCAGAAAACCCCTTATTATCTTGAAAGCAACCACATCCCTCCCTCACCTCATCAAAACAGCCTGAGAAGAATATTTTGGGTGAAAAGTACTCCCTCTGTTCCTAAATATCTGTCTTTCTAGAGATTTCAATAAGTGACTACATACAGAGCAAAATGACTGAATCTACACTTCAAAATACGTCTATATAATCCGTATGTGATAGTCCATTTGAAATCTCTAAAAAGACAAATATTTCAGAACGGAGGGAGTAATATATTAGGAGTATATCAAAACAAGAGTGATTTATTTCAAATTTGTGAACAAGTACCACTATTCTACTACTTTGGATCCGTCGCAACGCATGGGGCACATTGCTAGTAAAAGGAAAAGGCCTGCCGCGTTCGCGTCGCACCCCAACACACCCAGGAATCGGGAGTACTCCACGGCCCGTCCGGCATGACACATAGCTTAGGGAAGGCGTGTTGCCTAGCATTTTCACTTTCATGTGGGACCATCGTTGAGCAAACCGACTATTGGCAAACCGCACCCCGCCCGCTGCCGGGTTGGAAAACAGAAACTAGGGGAAGATATAGCTGTAGCATGGAAGCCAAGAAATTTGGTGTCAGATGGGGCTCGTTGATAGAGTAGGAGCATTCCATACTAGTACTACTCCTACTAGTACCAAGTTTGTACAATACAGCTAGTACTACCACTATTCAACTAGTAGGTACGTGCACGGCACAGCATCGTAGGAACAAAAAATGGGAAGATCTTGTTTTGGGTGATTTATCTTTTTTTCTGTCAACGTAGTATGAATAATATGTTGTGGGGGGCACCCATGAAGTTTATGTGGCTTGGTTGCATGGCTACTAAAGGTTAGAGAAAATAAATAGATAATGTGTTTAGAGTGCACTCCACTAAATAGATATACTTTGGATCCATTGCAACAGGCGGGCACATCTATATCTGTACGCCGTATATAGTGTGTGAAAAACATTGAAAGTTGGTCATTGGATGAAGCCAATCCGACAGTACAACGATAGCAAATCCAAGCACTATTGGCCGTTGGATATCATCTACATTCCACCAGATTCTGCCACATGTAGAATCTACAAGACTCCATGGTTGAACTTAATTCATGACTAACTTTGCGAAGATGGCAAGCCTAAGGGAATCTTGCCACATTTTTTGTGTGTATGTCATGTGGGGCCTTAGTGTGGCTTGCCTAAGGTGTGGCTTGAAGCAAACACTCTAAGTTAGTCAAACTTGCCTAACCTGGCGTGTGGCAATCTTTGGCAATCTTAGTGGTTGTTTGGTTCCTAGCCTCATCTTGCCACACTTTGCCACACCTAACCTTAGGCAAGTTTGACCAAGTTAGGTAGGTGTTTCGTTTTAGCCACACCTAAGGCAATTTTTTTTATGAGTAGTGAGCCCCACATGTCATAGACACAAAAAGTGTGGCAAGATTCCCTTAGGCAAGCCAAATTGTGCCTAACAATTTGAGCAACTGAACTAAGGCAAGTGTGGCAAAACTCATGTGGCAATATATTGCAAAGATAGTATGGCAAAGTGTGGCAAGGTGTGGCAATCTTTGGCAATCTTAGTGGCTGTTTGGTTCCTAGCCACACCTTGCCACACATGCCACACTTGCCTTAGTTGAGTTGCTCAAATTGTTAGCTACACTTGCCACACCTTCACTACAAGAAATATGTCAACTTGTGACCACCACTATTGGTCACTGAAAGGTCATTGTTTTTCATATGCGACCTTTTTGTGACCAAAAATAGATGGTCAGAAGCTGGTGGTCGTAAACTGATATTAGCAACTTTCTTTGTGATATGTAAAAGGTCGTTGGTTCCACGACCAAATATTTGGTCACTAGCAACCTCCCCATGCCACGTAGGGATCCAGCGTGGCAAGCTGACGTGGATAAGAATCAGACCGGTCCAATTTGGTGTTTTACATGGGCCAAGCCCAACAATTCAGCCTATTTGTGTTTTTTCTGTCAATTTTTGGTTGGGTTCTTGGGCCAAGCCCAATATTGCAGCCTTTTTTTGGTGGGCCATGGCTCTCTTTCCATCAATTGATTTTCTATTTTTCAACCATTTTATTTTAGAGCTGGTCCCACTAGTCAGATGGGTCCCATATGTCAAAAATTTCAAAATTTCTCAGATTATATTCATAAGTGGGACATAAATTGGTCCCGCTCGTCAAGTTTCCATTTCACATATTTTTAACATACATAATCACTATTTCAAATAGGATGGGACAAATATAATTCATCAAATAACACTACATTAGTCTTTTACAATCTATTACAATATTACAATTTATAGTCTACTACAGAACCAAAAAACTCTTTGCTAAGTAGGGCTTCGCTGATTCGCACTTGGCTTCACGGCTTCACACTCCAAAAAAATATGCCTGGAGCTCCTGTAAAAGAGTGAACAACTTCAATATTAGTGTACTACTGCTGAGGCCAGAACCAAACAACTTTGATATTACCATCGAAAGAAGTCTCAGGTTTATCAAGCACAAGAAAACAGCAGTGTGACTGAAAACAAAAAAAGGTCTCAGGTTTAGACTGAAAAGAAAGAGCTAGTTATGCATGATGTACCAGGTTTAAAGAAAAGATCAAGACCAGAATTTTAACCAGAGATATGGTCAGTCCAATTGAATTAAGGATGGACAAAAGCATTATGAGTATTTAAGTGCAGATGTAGAAGACAATCAAATGAATATATTGTGGAGACGATGAATAAAATTAGGCAATCATCGATGGAGAGCGTCTAAGGCTCCAAATCAAACAAACAAATATGTTTAGCCAACCAAGAAGGAAACACTAACAAAACAGTGGCAATTTGAGGTGGTGAGCTAGATGAGGTACAAACTGAGATGACATTCAATCATACGGTAGCAAAACAAGCTTACTAGCTAGCTAGTACAATAGAATGTGACCATCCAACATGCACACACACATCATGCAGGAACATATATGAACATTTTCTGTAAGGGGGACATCAAGACCTTGTTTTGGAACGACTAAAGAGCACTTGAAGGAGTTCTGGTCATCAGGTGCTTCTTCACCATCAGTCTCATTTGTTGCTGCTGCTCATCCTCCTACTCCATCTAAATGGACAAGAGCAAGTTAGTTGTTTGCATGACATTCACTTAATAAAACTGCATGTATATTCATCTGCATTACTTCTTCAGTATAGGACAGTACAAAGAATGGATGGGTTTGAGTTCAAATGTTTGCTTGCACGTGTACTACACATATACTTAGGCACATGAAAAATCAACTACAAGGCAGGAACACGATGAGCCAGAACAAGCTAGTAAGACACTAGCAGTAGAGCAACCATAATATGAAGCAAACAGAGGAATCACAAGGTAATTCTACTAAATTCATTGAAAGAATAGTGGCAATTTTAGGCAGTGTGCTAGATGAGGTACAAACTGAATACTAGTACAGATTAAAGCAGGTTGAATGTTGAGCGGCACATATAATATGATGGTAAGAAAATGATAGCATCAAACAGATTGACAGCGAGAATTTCTCATCTTGGGCATGGAGAGCTCTGTATAATTGAACCATTCAAAACTATAGACTGCATAGAAAGCACTATACGGAATACTAGAAAGAATTTAATTTGCTTGTGTTTGATTGTTTGACAACCATTGTTACCAAGTCAAATTAAATCACAGCAGCATATGCAGTGAGGACAAACCATCCTGGAGACCGCAAACTGCAGTGCTTCCAGAGGAGTTACAAGCAGTCTTTGTGAAACTAATAATTGTAGAATAGCAACCAAAGAGTGCCCCTGATAATAATATAGATAAGAGTTTTGTATGTACAGAGTAGAGCAGTGGCGAGGGTAATGCAAATCACTGACCAAAACAGTGGATCAAGCTGAAAATCTGTAACAGAAATTGCAGGATTGAGTATATAAAAACCTGTCAACCATTGGTAACTCCAGTAAGAAGAAACCTAAAGCTTCATGCTACTAAAGCTAGTACTGCCATTTTCATTGTAATAAAATATAAAAAGCTATAAATGGATGGATCGTCCCAACTTAACACAGACCAGCTGGACTGCATACACAACACATACCCAAAATTTCCCACACCTGCCTGATCAAAGTCATCACCGCCCAATCATATTCCTATACAGGGGCGTCAGCGATGATGAATTGGAAAATCGGAGACAGAGCCGCGATACAGAGAAAGAGAGACAGAGAGGGAGCTCATGAGGTTATTGTTGAGGATCAAGATCGAGGCACTTGATGACGATGGTCAGGTTGGCCGGGAGGAAGATGGCGCGGTACACGACAGCATTGGCGCCGAAGCAGACCTCCTCCATGAGCCTATAGTCATCGGCTGACAAGGTGAACTCCAGTGCCGCTGGAGGTGGGGTCGAGGCGATGGGCCTTCTCGAAGGCATAGAACCAACCTAGCACGACGCCAAGAGACATACATATTAATACATTGTGTGGGTGAGGCAAGGAAAAAGATACTAACACTCTGTAACACATCTAGAGAATTATGCCCACTTCACTTAACTTCACTTGGAGTTAATAAACTAGATGGACTATCGCTAGTGTACAACTACCAGTGTTGTAATACTTGAGGAAGATGAATATAGTACAGCTCACAGACAGGTACAAAGTAATAGAATACAGACAAGTTACTAAGTGGAGTAGTAGTAGAAGAGACCTAAGCTAGCACCCAAGCCAAGAGACATACTACTACTAAATTGCTGTTATGGGTGAGACAAGAGCACAGGTGGTGCTGCTAGAGAGGGAATTATGGGCACTCAGAATAAATTAACAGAGTTTGTCCATGGACTGTCACAGGCAGCAACATAGCACAAGTGCTCTTGTGCTTGGGCAAGAAGAATATATATAATACACAGCCAACAGAGTTGGTGCTAATAGAATACAGAAACAGCGAGTAGTAGTAATTAAGAGGCAAACACTTAACCTGACAGAAATATGCATCAACTAGGCACGATTTCAGAACTGATCGCGCCGTGCAGCCGAATAATTGTGGAGGCGACTCTGCTAAATTCCATTTCATTGATGCAGTCGATCTAAAGTATTGACTGGAACAAACAAGTTGCACTCATCCGCGACCATCTAAAATTTAGTAAGTATGCGATACTTCTTGCTTTTTGTTAAGCCGACCAAACTAAACAAACTAGCATGATTTCACAAAGCAACATAAGAAGGTGGCCTCTCCCTCTCTGCTCTCTCCCCACCCCCCAAATCCAGCAGCAGCGGGAGCATGCCCACGGCAATGACAAACACATGCCCCAGCGCACGAGCTACTCCCTTGGATACCAAACGCGTCAGCAAAGGGAATGGAAGGGATGGGGAGAAGATGGGCGAGATAGTGGCTACCTTGACGTGGGAGCAGCTACGCTGTGGTGTCTCTAGCACTCCCATGGCGTCCGAGCAGAAGCACACGGAGGAAGAAGGACCGCGCCTCGATCTGGACCCTGTGCCGTCGGCGCCGCTCTGCCTCCTCCGTTGGGTGTAGTCATAGCAGCACCTCGCGGGCGGCCGCCACCGCGGGCCGCAGCGCCGGTTGGATGGTCGGGGGCCGCAGACGTAGGGCCATCAACATCATCCCGCCCGGCTGCTCGCCTGGGACCCAGCCGAGGCCAGCGTGTGACTCAGGCCCATGCCATGGGGTTAGGGGAAGCCATGGCGCCGCAACCCCCCTGTTCAAGTTGCTGATGGAGGGGCCATGCTAGTGCGGATCCAGCGCCCATTGGCCTCGACGGTGCCGGGTGTGGCAGACCGGCGGCGAGGGAAGAGGTGGGTGGCGGAGAGGGAGGCGGCGGCGAGGGGAGAGGTGTGGAAGAGAGGGAGAGGTGCGGCTGCAAGGGGGATCTGAATCGGGGGAGTTATGGTTTGGGAGGAAGGAGCGGAGGGAGTGGGAGATAGGGTCACCGTGGTGTGGGATGGATGGATGGATGTGTATGGATGGATGGATGGATGGATGTGTGCCATGTCATCGATCCGTGGCACACACCTTTCCACCAATGAGAATTTTATTTTATTTTCTGTGTGTAAAATGGTTTTTTAAGAACATATGAAATCTGTGATGGAAAATTGGATCATATTTTATGAAAATGATCCAATATTGTGTACATGTGTGTATATTGGGATGGGGTTTTTATTTCTTTGCACAAAAAATCATTTTTCAATTTTTGGAGTGCCAATAATCGGAATTTTTGTGAAGGACCTAGCAAATAGTTGTTGCAAAATTGGGCCAAATTAATTTTCTAAAATACTAGGACATATTTAATGCACAATCGACCAAATGGTTGGGTGTAAAAAGTTTTAATCCACCTCTCGTGAAAAAGACAAATTCCTGCCGATTCAGCTGGAAGTGGGTCAAATTTGAACTGTAGCTGCCACGTAGTTTGCTCTTTATTTTTTCCAAAAATCATTTATAGGTACATAAGTATCTATTTAATCAGAGAAACACCAAAAAAATTCAAGATTCAACTAGTAGCTAGGAACGGTCATTCCCGCCGTTTTGACCGCATTTTGAAACGGGCATAAAAAATTCAAAAAAATCAAAAAATTGGAAAACGTTCACATTGTGTCATTATATGTGGCCAAGTTTCCAGGAAAAATAATAAACTTGTAATACGGACATTATATTTAAAAAGTGTTCTCAGAAACGAGCTATCATGCATGATGATTCATGGCTTGCAAGCCAAATGATCAATCTTATGGCCACATTCATGACATAGTTTGTTTAAATGATCTCATATTGTGCACAAGGGTGCATCTTGGAATTCCAAACAATGTTGCCTAAGGGAGTTTTCATTTTCTTTGGACGAAAAAATTATTTTCCATTTTTCGAGTGCCCGAAATGAGGTTTTTTTGTGAAGGACCTACCATATATTTGTTGCAAAATTGGACCAAATCAATTTTCTAAAATACTAGGACATATTTAATGCATAATTGACAAAATGGTTGGGTGTCAAAAGTTTTGATCCACCTCTCGTGAAAAAGACAAATTCCCGCCGATTCAAGTGGAAGTGGGTCAAATTTAAACTGTAGTTGCCTCGTAGTTTGCTCTTTATTTTTTCCAAAAATCATTTCTAGGTACAGAAGTATCTATTTAATCAGGGAAACACCAAACAAAATCAAGATTCAACCACTAGCTAGGAACGGTCATTCCCGCCGTTTTGACCGCATTTTGAAACGGGCATAAAAATTAAAAAAAAATCAAAAAATTGGAAAACCTTCGCATTGTGTCATCATATGTGGCCAAGTCTCTAGGAAAAATAAGAAACTTGTAATACAGAAATTATTTTAAAAAAGTGTTCTTAGAAATGAGCTATCATGCGTGAAGATTCATGGCTTTCAAGCGAAAGGATCAACCTTATGGCCACATTCATGTCATAGTTTGTTCAAATGATCTCATATTATGCACAAGGGTGCATCCTGGAATTACAAACAATGTTGCCTAAGGGAGTTTTCATTTTATTTGCACGGGAAATTCATTTTCCATTTTCCGAGTGCCTGAAATGAGTTTTTTTGTGAACGGCCTGCCATATATTTGTTGCAAAATTGAACCAAATCAATTTTATAAAATACTAGGACATATTTAATGCACAATTGACAAAATGTTTGGGTGTCAAAAGTTTTGATCCTCCTCTGGTGAAAAAGACAAATTCCCGCCGATTCAGTTGGAAGCGGGTCAAAGCAGCTGCCTCATAGTTTGCTATTTATTTTTTCCAAAAATCATTTCTAGTTACATAAGTACCTATTTAATGTGAAATACATGGTTTGGTGGCGAGGTTTGGACGGTGGCCTAGGGCCCCAACTCTAGAGCGCATAAACTCGCATGCCCGCCGCAAGGTCACCGCGTGACCATGGCGTTGCCATGTGTTCTGGGCAGCCTGGGCATGTCTAGTGGGTTGGGCAGTCCCCAGGTACATGCGAGGAAGGAAATCACAACATAAGATTCTCACGAGGAGACTGATCGATGCTCAAACATGAATAAGCAGCCAGGTGTTTGATTAGCGGTATGAGAGATGCACATGGCTAATGGGCGTGAGTTTTGGCTGAGGATGATCAGTTACTAAGAAGACCGTCTTCACAAATTTTCATCTGAAAAGGAGGAGCCTAGGCGGTACTTGCTTTGCAAAGTACCACACTCGACATAAATACGAATGTTGATGCTGGGCTCAAAATAATTAATTGATTGAGCTGGAATTTGGTGGAGGATGGTTATTTGGGCATAGGAAAGCACTGTAGAAAATGGATACTATTTGGACATGCCAAAGAGGTACTTCCTTCACAAAGTGTTTTTCTGAACGGAATAGTAAAATGAATATTTTTGAATTATTTTTGAACTAGGCAAGGAAGGTTTTTTTACATAGTTGACGAAGATATGACCCAAAGAAATTATGAGATTTTTTTGGGAATTTGGGAATGACAGAAATATAGGTTGCTTCACAACCTAGGGCAAAAACTGCCACATGGACATGACACATAGGCAAAACTGATGAGGTGGCGCCTAGTCATAGAAATAAGTACCAATGCATCCACGTTCACAACCTCATGACCATTTATATTGGTCATAATCAGGTATAAATAAGGTCATTGGCCACTCTTGTCTGCTTTGTGACCATTTGGTGTAAGCAATTTTAGGGTTTGAGCCCTTCAAAGCAAAATGGTCGTGGATTTACGACCAATTCAGCTGGGGTCACTAAGAGAAGGTCACAAGTTGACATATTTCTTGTAGTGCTTAGGCAAGTTTGGCAACATTGTATGGCAAAGTGTGGCACTCCTAGGCCAAGAACCAAACAACCCCAAAGTGTGGCATTGCTAGGCCTAAAACCAAACAACCCCTATGTCTACCACAAAAAATGTGGCTAACAAAACAACCCCTCGGTCTGCCACAAAAATGTGGCTAGCAGGCAAGATTTGGCAAGAAGTTGAGTCTATGACATGTGGGCCATGTAGCTAGAAATGTGTGGCAAGCCACAAGTGTAGCAATGAACCAAACACATGCCTAAGATATTGTGGCATGCCTAAGCTTAGGCGTGGCAACCTTAGGCTGCAAACCAAACAGCTATATCTATACCCCTATATAGTGTGTGAATAACTTTGAAAGTTGGTCGTTGGATGGAGCCAATCCGACGGTACAATGATGGCAAATCTGAGCACTCCTGGTCGTTGGATATGATCTACATTCCACCAGATTTTGCCACATGTAGAATCTAGAAGACTCCACATGTAGAAGCATAATGCACAAACCACCAGAATCTCATGCGTGCAATGCACGTGTACTTTACTAGTAGTTGGTAGTAGTAAGAAACAAATTCCGGGTTTGGCACGAGCTCGTACTGCGGGAGCACCACAAGGCCTGCCGCAGGAGTTACTTTTCCCTCTCGGGGCACATGCGACCGAACTTCAATGGCTTAGTACCCGGCCTATGAGTCAATGACACGCGGACCTTAAATGCGGCTAGCCCATATGTCATTCTCATGGTGGTGACGTGGTTCACGACTCACTCGTTCGAGATGAACCGGCCGGTGGTGGCATGGCCGTGCCGATGGTGCCACAACTGGGCGTTGGGGTGTTACGAGGCGTAGATGGCCACATCGGCGGGTACTACCTATAGTACAGAAGTAATCCAGCTAAGGATTTATGCCCGGGACGAAATGTGTTACAGCCGTTGGATGAAAATTTGATGGTGCGGGAGTACGGATCGAAGCACAGCAGCGGAGCAGGCAAACCGCGTCCAAATGGTTGTGGCTGTGGTAGAAAGTTGATGGTCGCCGCAGTTCAGCTGGCCCACATGTCATGCACACAAAGGCAAAGGAGCAATGGGGCCCCCAAGCGTGGGTCCCACCTATTAGCAAAGGAAAGGCAGGGCAAGGTATTGATAGCCACGTCAAAGGATCCATGTCCACATCGGGGGACGTCGTGCCGTGGGTTGGAGCAGCGTCGTGGGAATCACGTGTGGGTGTGGTAGTGGTAGAAACAAGAAACGTGATGGTCGCCGTGGTTCAACTTCCATGGACAAGATGTCATGTCTGCTGACACATGTATATCAAAACTAGAGTGTTTATATTTGAAGCACGTGAACAATTATTATTCTACTACTTTGGATCCATTGCAACGCATGGGCCAGCGCATTGGTAGTAGTAGTGTCTATCTCTATCTCTAGAGGCCTTCCCTCGTTCATCCTTTTCTCTCACAAGATAAACTACTCATACAAATGCATCTTGATGTTTTGTGGAACGCACGAGGATGTTTCCTTGGGGTCTCTCCAGTGCGGCGTGGCCATAGTTTCAAGTTGACGCCCCTTGAGATGCCGATGTTGAGGGGCACTCGGATTTCCTCCGATGAGAAGGTAAGATTAGTTTGATCCCGTAGTAAATGCATTCTAAAGACTACTTCCGTGTCCATATCCTAATTCCCCCCCTGCCCACTGGTTCACGGGTTAGGCTCGGTGCGAGTGGAGATTGGCTTGCATATGTACGGGAGGGTACCAACATCAATTTGCACAACATTTACAACGGTGACACCGTTCCCGTAGAACCTTTGTCCAACATTGGGATAAGTCATGCAACGGGCCACCGCATGAATTGGTACAATGGAACCACGGTGAGATTGAATGAGATAGCACGAACCTTGCACATGGCGGTCAAAGGTGGACCATGCGGTCTGTGGCCTATTTGTTGTCGTACGAGTACGAAGACGTTGTGCTCCTTTCTAACTGCATCTTCCCGGTGACAAACCAGGGGACTTATTTTGTATGGGACACATTTTACGATATACTCCCTCTCTCCAAGTTTATTTGTCTTGAATCTTTTCATTTTATAAGTTTCAAATTCAAATTTAGATCTGCCCATCACATGTTGACATCACAATGTCCATTAGATCGTTGCGTGCATGTATAGTAAAGAAACAAAACTTGAGTTTGGCACGAGTTCATGCAGCGGTAGCACCACAAGGCCTGGCGCAGGAGTTACATTTCCCTGTCAGGGCCCTCGGGACTGAGCTTCAACGTCTTACTACACTTGCCTTTGAGTCAATAACATGTGCACCCGATAGGGGACTGGTCCACATGTAATGCTCCCGAAGGCAGAGGGGCAGTGGGGCCGAGAGGGGTGAGCCGCAGGTCGGGGGACGTGTGGTGTCATGGGTTCTAGCGGTGTCGTGGGAATCATGTGTGGCTGTGGTACAATCTTGATGCTCGCCACATTTTAGGTGGCCCACATGTCATGCACACAAAGGCAGTGGGGCGGTGCGGCCGAGAGGGGTGAGGCGCACGTCGGGGGACGTGGTGCCGTGCGGCCGAGAGGAAATAGTTCATCCATCCATAATGCCCTCCTGTTGGTGCAGCCTTTTCTTTTTCTTCTTCTTCTTCTTCTTCTTCTTCTTCTTCTTCCTTTTCTTCCTCTTCTTCTTCTTCTTCTTCTTTTTCTCGATAGTCTTCTTCTTCTTCTTCTTCTTCTTCTTCTTCTTCTTCTTCTTCTTCTTCTTCTTCTTCTTCTTCTTCTTCCTCCTCCTCCTCCTCTTCCTCTTCCTCTTCTTCCTCTTCCTCTTCTTCATCTTCTTCCTCTTCCTCTTCTTCCTCTTCATCTTCTTCCTCTTCTTCGTCTTCCTCTTCTTCGTCTTCATCTTCCTCTTCTTCTTCTTCTTCTTCTTCTTCTTCTTCTTCTTCTTCTTCTTCTTCTTCTTCTTCTTCTTCTTCTTCTTCTTCTTCTTCTTCTTCTTCTTCTTCTTCTTCTTCTTCTTCTTCTTCTTCTTCTTCTTCTTCTTCTTCTTCTTCTTCTTCTTCTTCTTCTTCTTCCTCTTCTTCTTGTTCTTCCTCTTCCTCTTCCTCTTTCTCTTCTTCCTCTTCCTCCTCTTCTTTTTCTTCTTCTTCTTCTTCTTCTTCTTCTTCTTCTTCTTCTTCTTCTTCTTCTTCTTCTTCTTCTTCTTCTTCTTCTTCTTCTTCTTCTTCTTCTTCTTCTTCTTCTTCTAATTTTCTGTGGGAGACGGCTTCGCAACAAGCTCTTTGGACCTTGCAGCTATCTCAAAACTCACACGGGCATCGAGGGCAGCATATGTTATCCGCTCGTACGTCAGGGGATAATTCTCCCATCCAGACGACCTTAGTGCCCGCGTCTCTTCACCCTTCTGATGATTTATACCGATCACAAAATTTGCTACGTCGAATAGGGATGGTGTTTGTTTATCACAATCTTCTACTGGAATTTCGATTCTGGTTTGTAGGTCAGTGAGGCTTTTCAAATCAAGGTTGTACGGTGCCAGCTTCTATTTGTACCCTTTGATGGCTGCCCCACAAAAGTATATGTCCTCCCGAGAAAAGAAATCGTGAAGCTCACCTAGTATGGAGGGCGCGTGTATGATGTGGTACACCGAAACATCGTCTTCGAGGCACAGCTGAAGGACGGCGGCATGTTGGATCTTCCCAGTGGCACGCTCCATGTACTCTGCGTCGAGACCGATGACCCTCATCTCTACCTTTTCGAGGGAGTTGGAAACATTGTTGATCCACTTCCGAACAACCCTTGGGTGGAAGGTGACGGTGGCAAATATGCTCAACGAGCCTTCGACGAGGACATGTTGGATGCTAAAAACCTGCATCTCGATCTCTTTCGCCATTTGGAACCGCTGGAACGGAGGGCTATAGTTTGGAGAATTAGGATTAGATGGCTAGTCTAACTGAAGTAGTAGATGATTATTTAAAGAGGTTAAAACAATCTGAACGCAGTGGGGTTTGGATGCAAATGAAGACGAAGGGGAGGTGAAGAAGCCAAGGAAAATCGGTTCCCGATGGAGAAGTAATTGGGAGAAGTGGCGTGCAGGCAGTTGATTAGACGGCTAGGTAGACTAACCGAAAAGGCTATGCGGGTCGACTGAGGAGTCGTACTTGTTCGTGTATGTGCCCATCCTTCCTGATAGGTGGGACCTACGCAAATAGATAAAAAAAATGTGTCGTAGCTGGTTCCGATGGATATTTGCGCGTGCGTGGGAGACACAACATTCTCTGGTTAACGAGTACTCCCTCCATCTAGGTGAGTAAGTCACCTTAACGAGTCCTACAGGAAACAGGTAATTTGCCGTCTGTGGATTACAGACGGCAAAAACATAAATACAAACGGCAAAGATTTTGCCGTCAGGAAGCAGACAGCGAACTCAGACGGCAAAGATAAGTCGGCAAAGAATACTTTGCCGTCAGCATTTTGTCGAGATGACGGCAAAGATTTTGCCGTCAGCCAATAAAGTTTTGCCTTCTGCCGCAAAAATAACAGACAGCAAAAAATGTGTTCTTTGCCGTCAGTCAAAACATGTGTTTTGCCGTCATCCACACTAAAGTACAGGCGACAAAGATTGATTTTCATTTTTTTAAATGACTTCCGAGCAGAGAATCTCGCCGGACACAGGAACAACAAACCAAAATAGGTTCAGCTCACGGAGATTTTGGATTTGACACAGTCAAGCTGTCTTGCATTCATCGTTGGTGAAGTTACACAGAAGTTAGAAGCTGTCCTGAAAATTTACACAAGGACCCCTAGAAACTAAAAAGGAAAAGCAATCAAGTCCTCCATCGCAGCAACAACTACTTCACCGCCGGCCACCTTCTTCTCGCCGGGGACAATACTGCCGCCTCCCCCTGCTCATATCGCCGCTCGCCCCGCCCTACTCGCCGCTCCACTGGACAGCCACGCCCGCCCGACCACAGTATTCGCACGCTGCCCGGCCCGTTTCGCTGGTTCTGGAGAGAGAGAGAGCACCACCGCCTTGATCTGACATCGTCGGCCGACGCCGGAGGAAGGAGCTCCTTTGTAGTGGTCGTCACGTGCCATGCTTGAGGGAAGATGCCGCCACGCGCCTGAGGGAATAGGCCGCCGCGCACCCGAGGGAAGAAGCCGACGGTGGAGTGGGCCGGCGCCGCGCACCATGCTCGCCGCCCGCGCATCTGCCTTGTTGACTGCCCATGCGGCCTCGGCTCGCCGTCCGCGCGTCCGCCTTGCTCGCTGCCCATGCGGGCTCGGCTCGCCGCCCGCGCATCTGCCTTGCTTGCTGCCCACGCGGCCTCCCTGCTCCCCGCCCGCGTGGCCTCCCTACTCACCGCCCGCGCGGATGGCCTACTTGACCACGCCCGCCATGGATGGATGTGTGTTGTGCTTGTGTGTTACGTGGCATGAGTGGTTGTGTGGTGTGTGTGGGTGGGTGGGTGGAGGCATGCGTTGGTGGGTAGGTGGGGCTGTGGGCATGGGTTAGTGGGTGTGTCAGGATGGGTGGGGCTGCGTGGGTTTGGAGGGACCGCCACATCATCGATCCGTGGGATCGATCCGCGTGGTGTGCTTCTTCTTTGCCGTCTGCATTTTTTATATAGACGGCAAAGTGTGTCTTTGCCGTCTGCTTTTTTTATTACAGATGGTAAATCTCATACTTTGCCGTCGGTAATAAAAAACGCAGACAGCAAAATCTTTACCGTCTGTGTTTTCGTTTATAGACGGCAAAGTATGAGATTTTCCGTCTGTAATAAAAAATGCAGACGACAAAATATATTTTGCCGTTAGTAATTCTTTGCCGTCAACAGCTGACGGCAAAACTGCTCTCTGCCGTCTGCCCCGGCAAAAAGCTGACGGCAAAGTTGTCCACAGACGGCAAATTAGCTGTTTCCCGTAGTGGGGCCGAGAGGGGTGAGCCGCAGGTCGGGGGACGTGTGGTGTCATGGGTTCGAGCGGTGTCGTGGGAATCGCGTGTGGCTGTGGTAGAATCTTGATTCTCGCCACATTTTAGGTGGCCCACATGTCATGCACACAAAGGCAGCGGGCGGTGTGGCCGAGAGGGGTGAGGCGCACGTCGGGGGACGTGGTGCCGTGCGGCCGAGAGGAAATAGTTCATCCATCCACAAGGCCCTCCTGCTGGTGCAGCCTTTTCTTCTCCTTCTTTGTCATGGGGAACGAGCACCTATGGGGTAGGGCCCCTTCTCGGTCCGGCAGGGAGCGGAGGGCACACGAAGAGCAGATCGAGGCGAAGCACGCGAGGGATTTTACCCAGCTTCGGAGCTCTCCGGAGAGATAAAACTCCTACTGCTGCTTTGTGTTTGTATTGTGTTCTTGCTCGAAAGTGTGAGCGTGGTGTAGTTTCGAATGAGTCGAACCCCCTCTACGTTGCGCATGGGCCTCCTTTTATAGGCTAAAGGGGTCACCGACTGGTGGCAACGCAGAGAGGGGTACAAATGTAAAAAGAGGGGTTGGTACAACTGCCTCTACAGTGTACTCTACCTAACTCTGACGACAGGGGACAAGGGCATTTAATGCCCGTCCAGTCGTCCAAATAGTGCAGAAAACGACCGTTTGGGGCGCCACCGCTTGCCACGATGGCCTTCTCGTCATCTCCACTTGCCACCTCGCACCGCTTGGTTGCCTGATTACCGCCATGTGCGCCAGAACGATCTTGGGCGACACGTCGTCGGATGCGCTTAGGCGTGGGAGCGGAGTGGCCGCCGCGGCAAGCGCCTTGCCGGGGTCGCTGTCTTGTCACACCCGAAAGCTTGTCGCTCGCCGGGTCTTGCCGGGACGCGCGGCGCGTTGCGGCAAGTTTCTTGAAATGCCTTGGTTGGCCTTCCCGGCAAGCTCCTCTTGGCAGGGCCTTGCCCTTCCCGGCAAGCTCCTCTTGCCGGAGTCTTGTCTTCTCAGTCAAAACACTTTGTCCTTGAATGGCATCAATATGAGCTACGGAGGATCTTGGCGACGCCAAACCAAGCCTTGCCGCTTGGTGCTGCGACCGCCGATGCACAAGTTCGGGATACTAAGGTACCCCTACTTTAGTACACCGACAGAGCCCGGGCTGGGCCACACACGGTGCCGAACGCTGTTGGGCGGGCCCAAAACAGGCACGGCACGCGCGCCTGGGTCCATACCAAATCTAACTCAGATCCACCGCGCCCTCCCAGAGCAGCACGCGTCAAGCGCGGCGTCGTGGGAGAGATCGTGGGCAATTCTTTAATCAAGAAAGGCGAACGTTCACCTCCCTCTTTATAAGCGGGGAAATAGGGCCGTTCCCCACCTTCGCCACTTGCGGTTCCTTCCTCGAAGCTCCGCCGCTCCCTCCGCTTCCCAAGCCGAAGAGAGCAGCGCTCCGCCGCCGCCGCCGCCCGTCGCCGCCGCCCTCCTCCACCGCTTCCGCCATGGCTCCGAAGACCGGAAAGAGTGCGAAGTCAGCCGAGGCGTTGCGGCTTGAGGCGCTGCGCAAGGAGCGAGCACTTCCCCCAAGCTCACCCCGAAGGCGCTGCGGGAGGAGTTCTATCTCTTCTGGTCGACGGAGACGCGGGCGCATCCGCGCACGCAGACACTCTCCGCCGAAGCTTCTATTTCGAAGCGGTGCCCAAAAGGGTACTACTTCTTCCCATTGTTCTTCTATTGCGGGCTCTGCCCGCCCTTTTCCGATTTCTTCTGCGACATTATGAACACATATGGGCTCCATCTCCTCGACTTCATCCCCAACGCCGTTCTGACCATGGCGGTTTTCGCGCATCTTTGCGAGAACTTTGTCGGAATCTACCCCAACGTAGCCCTTTTCCGCCACTATTTCATGCCCCGAGTCGAGAAAGGAGAGCCCCTGTCTGGCGGGATCGCCTGGATCTCGAGGGCCGGCAAGAAAGAGGTCTATCTGGAAAGGGAGCTCCGCAGCAAGTGGGATGAGTGGAGAGCGGAGTGGTGTTGGATTGTTGACGCAGATCCGCAGCCATTCACCAATTTGCGCCAAACCCGAGTGGTGCGCGGCGGCGGCTGGAGCGCTCTGGCGGCGGATGATGCTAAGTTGAAGATCGCCACCACCCGGATTCTGCGACTCAGCTTGCGGGCTCATCAGGGGCGTTAGCACGGACTTCGCCGCCGCCGACGCGCCCTCTGCGGAGAGGGGAAGCCCACCTGGCTGTTCGGGGGCCCGACAGATATCATGAGGCTGCGCCCAGGCCTCAATTTTAACTTCACTGTTTTGGAGTTGGACGGGATGCTGAAGGAGTTGTTCAAGCACGACCCCAACCACTCGGAGTGGTTCAGGCTGCCGCAGGGCGTCATCCCCCTGTGCAACAACTCCCAGCTCGATCGCATCCGCGCAATGATGCCAGAGTGCGACTCGCACGGGATTATCCCAACTTGGCGGGAGCCCTCCGACGACGTTGTGCGGCAATTCTTCGACGGATTGGTGGAGGTAGCGATCCGTCCGACGAAAGCGAGGCTCCTCACCCGCGACACCACCGACCACGGCGAGATGCGGTACATCGCCACTGGGGCGGAAGAAGCGGCGGCAGCCGCCGCCATGGCGAAGTTGGTTTCACGTTGGAGGAGGCAGAGGCGGCCGAGGCGGCAAGCCTTGCTGACCGGGAGGACCTTGGCGGGGAGGTCGTTGGCGAGGGGGAGCCCGAAGCCGAGGCGAGCGAGCCTGCCGGGGGCGCAAGTGGCCAGCCATCTTCGAGTAGCTTGCCGCAGACGGGGCCCTCAGCGCAGCCCCCAGCTCAACCAAGGAAGCGCCTCCGCAGGACCGGAGACACAACAGGGTGGCAGATGGGCCAACAGCCACCGCGCTGCGGGACACGCTCCACCGCGCCAAGCACCACTGACACAGGAGCATCTCATGCCGTGCCGGCAACTGGAGAGGGGTCTTCTCGGGCCGCCACTTTCGATCCTGCTGCAGCTCCCGCCAAGCATCCAAGGGAGCCTACTCCTCGCCTAAATCACGCAGAAAGGGTACCGACTTGACCTTTCCACGCTCAGCTCCGACGAGGAGGAAGAAGAGGAGGAGGAGTAAGACTTTCTTCCTGTTGTACTTATACTTCTTCGTTTCTTGCTGTTTCTTGTCTTGTATCTGATCTGCTTCCTTCTGAACTTCGTTCCTTTACAGGACTCTGGCCGAGAGAGCGGCGAAGAGGGCCAAGGTCCCCGTGGTAGTCATCGAGGATGATCCTGCTGCGACAACAGAGGACGCATCCGAGACCACCTTGACGGACCCGACAACCTCTCCCCGAAGCAGCCCCCAGCGCAGCCTCCAGCGTAAGTACTTGTTCACTTCCTGTTGTGGGGCGCGCATGGGTGCTCTTTCTTTGTTGACATCTTGACTGTTGACTTACGTGTGTAGGAGCAGAGCAGGCCCATCAGGAGCAACCAGAAGCCGCTCGAGAGGTGGTATCTGCTTCAACTACGCCGCCAAGGGGCGATTCTCCGACAAGGGAGCGCTCTCCAGCAAGGGAGGGGTCCCCGGCAAGGGATGGGACCAACGAGCCTTCGGTGGTGGAGCCCATGGTCACAGAGCCCAGCACAGGTAACCCTCCTTGTCAGAAATTTTCCCTTGGGTTCTTCTTCTTCTGGTCTTCTTTTTGGATGTTTGCTTGACTTTTCCTTCCTCCTCCTGTCTTCAGATCCCCCTGCCACAGATCCGATGGAGACTGAGGCCACCGGCAAGGAAGACGCACGCGGCAATACTGAAGATGTCACCGCCACCGAGGAAGAGGCGTGGCGACGACCCTTGGCCGTGAAGAGGCCGCCAAGGCTCTTTGGCGCAGAGGTGGCGAGGGTCCGCGATCGTCCGACGACCCGAGGGCGCAGGAGCGCAAGGCGCTACACCGACCGCCGACCCTCCGCGGCTGATGCAAAGACTGGCCCCGAGGTGCCCCACCGGCGCCTACTTGATGGTGGCGGTGTCTTCATCAAGCTTCCACAGGCGTCGAGCTCGAGGTGCCGATCGAGGAGAGGCTTTGACGGAGAGGTGCTTGCCTCATTGGGCTGTGATGGTTGGCGCGCAAGCAGCAGCAGCCAAGGAAGTCCGAGGAGGAGCAACTGCTCCGGAAGTTGGTGTCGCTCTACCGCGCCCGACAAGCGAAGCTGGAGTCCCGAGAAGCGCTTGTCGTGCAGGCGGGAGTTGACATAGAGAAGCATGCGGAGGAGCTCCAGAGCCGCAACCAAGAGGCCCTCCGGTCCATTGCGGAGGAGAGGGCGCAGCTTGTCGAGGCGCGGAAGGCCTTCATCCTTGAGAAGGCGGCCGAGAGCAACAGAGGCTTGCGGCCGAGGAGCTGTCCACAGGAAGGTGGTAGACGCAATAAAGGTCAATCTGGACAGCTACGAGGAGGAGCTCGCTGCACGCGAGCAATCACTTGGTGGGGCGCTCAAGGAAGCGAAGGACGCTGCCGCAGCTGCCGAGGCTGCCAAGAAGGAACTGGAGGTGAAGATGACGCGGGCAAGGAACTGAACGCCGCGAAGGACTCAAATTCTGATTTGGAGCTGAAACTGGCCACGCTGATAGAGACACTAGACGGCGCCAAGAAGAGGGAGGAGGACTTGAAGCAGGAACTCAAGTCCAACAAGGAGCTGTTGACGAGGGCCGCCGAAACTCAAAATACCTTCCGGGCTACGGTGGAGCTCTGGACGGAGGGCCTCGTCAACATTGCTGCAGTCATCAATGAGGAGTTGGCGCAGCTGGACTTGGCGGGCTTCGGGTACTCCTCCGACGAGAACCTCCAGCCCAGCGCCAAACTTACTCTGTTCTTCAAGGGCGTGGTGACGGCTCTCCAGCAACTCCGGGAAAGGATCCCAAAGCAGCTGGCTGACGAGTCGCGTGCAATCTGCGCCAGAGTCTTGGAGAAGGTGTTGGTGAAGGTGCTCTTCCACAATCCGAACCTCAACCTCACCAACGTTCTCAAGAAGCTGCCGGCGGGTGCTGATCTTGCAGAGCTCAAGGGTGAACGAAGTCAGGAGAGTTGATGGCGACCGCGTAGACTAGGCCGCGTACTTTCCCCTTTTTCTTGCCGCTGCCAAACATGTCACGGGAACAATTTATTTAGAGCGCGGCAAGTCATTATTGCAATATAACTTTATTCTGGGTAGTATTTGCTATGTTATTTCCTTTACTTGATTCCCGCCTTTGCATGTTTTCACCCTACGCTTTAAGGGAACTTGTCGCGAGCACCCTTGTCATGGCGCCGAAAGTGGAACCTCGGCAACTTCTTTGGCGGTGTTGCCTCCGGCAAGAAACCTTGTCGGAACTAGTCGCCGCACACTTACATTGTTGAGCGGACTCGAAACAAAGTAAGGGCGCAACTAGCCACGAGCCGGTTCCTCCGCGCACAGGTTTTCCATACAAAGCACGGTCGTTCAAGGAATATAACTTAAGAAATTTAAAACTAATTGTGCTCAAACTTTGGCAACTTAGCTTTTCTGTCATCTGCATCCCGGCAAGGCTATACTTCTTTGAACGACGCTTGATCCACACCATTATCCTCTCCTTCCCCCCGGTGAACTTGTGGGCGAAGGAACCTTCTTTTTGAAAAAGAAAGAAGAGAAAATAAAGGTGTGGGGCCTTAAGGCTCGTTATTGCTTACCGGGGGCAAGTGCTGCACAAAGTGTCAGATAATACATGCGAAAAAAGAAAAAGGCATGAAACTTGACAAGATGTGCGGAGCATATGACCTTTATTTATGCACGGGATCTGCGCCCGGCTTTGTACAAAGGGTTACATGCAACAGCGGCAAGGCTTGTACAAAAGGTGGTTGCCGGAACAGCAGGTTCCGGCAACCGCGCCTTATGGGTAAAAGTTACGAAGATGCTCTATGTTCCACGAGTTGCTCACCGGAAAGCCATCTTCGGTCTCAAGGCGGACAGCACCGGGCCTAGTGACTCGCTTCACGCGATAAGGGCCTTCCCACCTCGGCGTCAATTTGTTGGAATTCTTGGCGGATTGAACGCGCCGAAGAACAAGGTCGCCTTCCTCGAAACTTCTGGCATTAACTGCGGCTATGGTAGCGGCGCAAAGCTTGTTGGTATCGAGCAGCTCGTCTGCAATGACTGAAGGCGATCTTCCTCAAGGAGCGGTAGCGTCATCTTGCCGCACTGCTGCTCTTGCTCAAGCTCATCATAGCGAGCACTCGAGGCGATCCGTATCGAGTTCCGTGGGAGAAGCGCCTCTGCTCCATAGACTAGAGCAAAAGGTGTATGCGGCGGTGGCTCGATTTGGCATCATTCGATTGACCAAAGAACCACTGGTAGCTCCTCGATCAATTCCTTCCGCACTTGTGCAGCACAGCCGAAAGTTCGGTCTTGAGCCCATGCAAGACTTCAGCGTTTGCCCTCTCCGCTTGACCGTTGCTTCTCGGGTGAGCAGCGAAGTTAAGCGATCTTGGCGCCAAGATCTTGGGCGTCTTGCATGAAGGTGCGACTCGTGAATTGTGTGCCGTTGTCGGTGATGATCCTGTTAGGGACTCAAAGCGGCAAACAATCGACCAAGAACTTGATCTTGTTGTGCTATCACCTTCCTCATCTGCTTCCACTTCCGGCCACTTTGTGAACTTGTCGATTGCCACGCGTACAAGTACTCAAAGCCCCGACAACTTCGGGGAAAAGGGCCGAGGATGTCGAGCCCCGAGACCGAAAACGGCCAAGATAAAGGGATCGTCTGGAGAGCTTGAGCTGGTTGATGTATCGCTTGGAGTGGAACTGCACGCTTCACACTTGGTTACTTGTGCGGTTGCATCACGGAGGCTGTCGGCCAAAAGAAACCTTTGGAAGGCTTTGCGATAAGTGCTCTTGCGCCAATGTGATGACCACATATGCCTCCATGTATCTCCGCCAATTCTTTGTCCATCTTCCCGGGAATGCACTTCAATTTCACTCTATTGAATCTTCTTCATGCGGTATGTCATCGACAAACTGGTACATACTTGATTCTTGGGCTACTCTCTCCACTTCTTCTTGCTCTTGGGAAGTTCTCTGTTTGAAGGAAATGGACGATCTCTGTGCTTGCCCATGCCGGAGCTGCGGCTCGACAACAAGGACTAAAGGCGCAAATCTTTGCTGCGGGAACATCTGCTTCCACGGCAAGAATCGTGACTCGGTAGGAGCTTGATGTTCCCGGCAAGCTCGCTGGAGCAAAACTTGTCGGGGCGTCGCTTCAACGAAACAAACCCTAGGGCTTGTCGGAGCAGATGCTCCTCAAGACTCTTAGCGTTGATCTTGGGGACCTTCTTGGCGGCGGCTTCGGGAGCTCGGTAGGAAAGTAGTCACCAGAAATCAATTTCCTCTTCTTGCTCTGTCCAGTTGATGGTGTTACGGATGGTTGAGTCAGCTTGAGCACAAAGATCCCTGGTTCCACATGCAACTTGAGTGCGGCGCATTTTGACAGGCCATCTGCAATGTCGTTCTGAGCTCTTGGAACATGTTCCATCTGCAGGCCGTCAAAATGCTCTTCCAACTTCCTCACTTCCTCAATGTAGGCCTCCATCAACGGACTCTGATAATCTTTGTTCACTTGGTGGACGACAAGCTGCGAGTCACCCCTGACAATAAGCTTCTTGATTCTGAGGTCTGCCGCGATCCTAAGTCCGGCAAGCAAGCCTTCATACTCTGCAGTGTTGTTTGTCGCTTGCTCCTTGGGGAAATGCATCTGGACCACGTACTTGAGGTGCTCTCCGGTGGGTGCGACAAGTAACACGCCCGCACCGGCGCCTTGGAGCGAAAAGGCACCGTCAAAGTACATGGTCAATCTTTGCTTGCTTCCTCGCGGGGATGCTCGTCTCGGAGTTCCTTCATCAGGTGTCGGCGTCCACTCGCTATGAATTACGCCAATGCTCGGCTCGGATAGTTGAAGTACTCTCAAACTTGAGGCCAAAGCTTGGCAGTTCCAGTGCCCACTCGACAATCCTGCCTGTCGCCTCCGGATTTCGCAATATCCTCTTCAACGGAAAGCGAGTGGCAATTTGTGATCTCGTGTGCTTGAAAGTAATGGCGCGGCTTCCTCGAGGCCATAAGGAGGACGAAAAGCAACCACACACGAGTACCTTGATCTAGCCCCTGCAGAAGGAACCGACAAAATAAACTGGTATTGCACCATCTTCTTTTGTTTCTCTTCCTGCGGTTGCATGAATCCATCCTTGTCGGGACCGAGCTTGTCGGGAAGCACCACGCTTGTCATTGGACTCGCTTGCCATGATTCTTGGCTCGTCATCGCCTCCCTCTCCGCTACTAACGCAGCACTAACCACTTGATTGGTTGCCACTAGATACATCAAGAACTTCTCTTGTGGCTTAGGTGCGACAAGTATTGAGTGGAGGGCGGTATCTCTTCAAGTCTGAGCGCAGACCTCCGTTTTGAGTCCATTTCATTGGACTGCCTCTTTCAAAATTTTGAAAAATGGCACGGCGTGCTCGGAGACTTAGAGATGAACTCTTGAGAAGCAACAACGCAGCAGCAAGCCTTCGCACATCCTTGACGCGCCGGTGCTTCGATCCGCTCAATGGCCTTGATCTTGTCGGGATTGGCTTCAATCCCACTGGGATACAAAGAACCCGAGAAGCTTGCGAAAGGGACCCCAAACACACACTTCTCGGGGTTGACTTGAGATTGATCTTGCTTGAGGTTTGCAAAGGTCTCGCCCAAATCTTGGACCAAAGTTTCTTTGTCCTTGCTCTTGACCACTATGTCATCCATGTAAGCTTCTACATTTACGTACAGCTGTGGCTCAAAAGCATGATGACTACTCTTGCAAATGTTGAACCGGCATTCTTTAGTCCGAAGGCATCCGTACAAAGCGATGCGTGCCACATGGAGTAATGAATGCGGTTTCTCTTCATCCTCTTACGCCATGAAGATCGATGATATCTGAATATGCATCAAGAAGCGAAGAGATCACATCCTGCCGTGGAGTCGACAATCTGGTCAATGCGCGGCAAGGGAATGGATCCTTGGGACAAGCTTTATTAACATCGGTGAAGTCGATACAAAGCCTCCATTTCCGTTAAGCCTTGCGCACGACTACAGGATTGGCCAACCACGTAGGATGGAGCACTCCTCGGACAAGGCCTGCCGCTTCCAACTTCTTGATTTCTTTTGCAATGAATTCTGGTCTCTCTACTGCTTGTTTCCTGACTCTTTGCTTGACGGGCCGCGCGTGAGGACAAACGGCAAGGTGGTGCTCAATTACTTTCCTTGGAACACCGGGGATGTCAGATGGTTGCCATGCAAACACATCGACATTCGCCCACAGGAAAGCAACGAGTGCGCTTTCCTATTTAGGGTCAGCGTGGCGATGGTGAAGGTACCACGATCTGCCGTCCTCTTGGACCACTTTCTTAGTCTCTGGTGAAGTTGTCTTTGCCTTCTTGCACTTGCGGTGGAGCTCGATGGTGCGTCCTCGGCGGTAGCGCAGCACTCAGAAGAGGTGCGCTTGCCGGAGTGGGCATCGAGCTACTCTTGCGGACATGGTCTTCTTCTTCCCTCGAGAGCTTGGTGACAAGTGGTTTCGCGCTCCGCTGCGGTGCTGCTTCCGGTAAATCTTGTCAAGACAGATAAGGGCATCCTTCGTCGCGAGGCGAGATGACACTTATCGGACCGCCATCTTGAGCACGTTGTAAGCATAATGAGAGGCTGCCATGAACTTGGCGAATTTGGGCGGCCAAGTATCCCATTGTAGGCGATGGGAAATCAACAACGTCAAAGGTGACCTTCTCATCACGAAGTTCATTTCGGCGCCAAATGTCCTGGCGTGTAATCTTCCCTTCGCTTGCTTCTTCCGGGTTA